>CM052896.1:124846357-124906317 GCA_028534135.1 Potos flavus
GGGCTGTGCTCGTCTCCTCGGTATCATTCCACTGTTAGCGTATGTGCTGCTGAAGTGAGAACGCTCTTTTTAGTTATGGTAAAACATACACAACATCCAAGTCGCCATTCTAATCATTCGTAAGTGGGCCGTTCAGCGGGGCAGGGTGACACCCGTTAATAGGTTGTGTGATCGTCCCCACCATCCATCTCCAGAACTTTTTGGTCATTGCAAACAAAAACTGTCCCCATTAAACAGGAACGGGAACCCCCATTCCCCCTGCCCCAGCCCCTGGCACTCGCCACCCTACTTTCTGTCTCTGGGACTCCGAGCCCTCTAGGGACCTCACAGAGGTGGGACCCCGCAACATTTGTCCTTGCGTGAGTGACACCATGTCCTCAGGCTTCATCTGTGTTGTGGCAGCGTTTCCTTCCTTCCCACGGCCGGGTCGTACTCCGCCGCGAGCACGGTCCCCCCTCTGCCTCCGCATCCAGGGACGCCTGGATAGCGTCCACCTCTCGGCCCCCGTGAACAAGGCTGTCTTGAATGTGGGCGTGCAGACGTGGGTTCAAGTCCCTGCTCCCAGTCTCCGGCTGCGGTTTCTTTCTCACCGACAAGGGCGTGATCGCCGCTGTGGTTCTCGAAAGCCTCTCTCTCCTTGGAAGCGCTCACTGCCCAGGAGGCCACGCCGGACTGCGCCACCAGCGACATCGCCCGGACCCCGGAGCGGCTTCTGTCCAGTGTGGGCCAGTGCCACCTTCCTCCCTCCGGACCACCTGCTCTCCAGCCGCAGTGACCTAACGGTGCCCCCTCTGGGCTCTGACCTGACGGGCCGGCCCTGCCTTCCGCATCCAACATGGAAACTTGGCTCTCCCTCCCCCAGATGGCAGTTCTCGGCCACTAGCCGGGGAGCCCCTAGGACACGCTGGGGGTCTCCTGCCTGGACCCCACACAGCCCATAGGAGTGTCCTGCCGCTTCTGTAACAAATTACCGCACGTGCAGAGGCCTAAACCATGCAAGTTTTGTGTCCTTCTGCTGCGGAAGTCAGAGTTCTGGCCGGGGCCTCTCTGGGCTGTATTTCTTCCTTTGTTTCCTATTTTCCCCCCTTCCACACGCTGCCGGCCCTCCCTGGCTCACGGAGCCTTTCCTCCAGGCTGCAGACCCAGCAACTGCCAGCTCGCCACTGCTCTCGGCTCTGCCTCAGTCTCCCCCTGCAAAGGACCCTGGGAGGGCTGCAGGCACCCCCCCCGCGGACCTCCCAGGCTGGGCTCCTCTGTAAGTAAGGTCCTCCGACCAGCAGCCTCGTTTCCATCTGCATCCGTAGCTCCCCTTTGCGGCGGAACCAGGCCGTGCGCGGGCGTCTTGGGGGTGCTATTCTGTCTGCCGCACACCCCCTTAGCTGCAACCTCCCCTCTCTCCCGGCTTCACTGCATGGCTCCCAGCAGCGTTGGACATCTCCACACTCTAGTGGCCAAGGGTGGGCCACCAAAATGGCGTGTGGGTTATTTTAAATGAAAGCTACTTGGGAAGGTCCCTCAGACCCTCCCCTGTCCCCCGAAAGCAGACAGTAAGTCTGCCACATGAAAGGCACCCTGTCGGTAAAGAAAAAGACAGCCTCATCACCAGAGATAGGAAATTCAGAGCCAAGAAGGCCGTATAAAGAGCTGTTTTACTTTGTGCTTATCTCCTACTTCAGTCCAAATTCTGCTTAGAACTCCCTACAAGGCAAAGCTCCCAAATACCTGTTTTCTTTGTCCTGACAATTCCTCACAAACTGACCGCTTCTTTGTCCAAAAAGTACAGAACGCCTGTCTTGGTCACTCCCTTGGGTCTCAGTTTCATTATGAGGCCTCTGTGCACACAGAACCAAACCTCAGGTTTTTTCTCCTGTTGATCTGTCTCCTGTCACTCTAATTATCCGTCCAGCTGGAAGCCATGCGGGTAGAGAGGAATTTTTCCTCCCCTGCAATACTCGTGCCTCCAAATCCCCTCCCCCACCAAGGCAGCGGCATCCCGTCTTTCTTCGACCTGGGATCCACAGCACAAGCCGTGGGCCTCATCGTGAGGGACTCCATTCGGCATTCTAGAACCGTCCTCTATTTCTAGAACAGCGCCCAGGTCCCCAAGGACCGCTCTGGCTTATTGGCCATTCCCCGAGTTTGTTACTTCCTGCTCACAGAAACACGCACGTGTCCACACTTTACGACGGGACTCACCAGGTTCCCAAGGGTCTGGGCACCGCCATACACGCATACCACAATATCCCCCCGTGTGCGCGAAATGGGGCTTCTGTCCCGAGCGGGCTGTTTGTCCCAGACAACCTCCTTCACTCCCCGACAGCTGCACGAGGCAGGCCCTGGCTGACAGGTGCCGCCGGACCGGCGATGCCCTGGGCTCCGGACCTAGAAGGTGCTGGAACCCGGATATAGCCTGCAGAGCGGCTCCTTGGGCGCGGGGGGGATGCTCCCAGGGGAGCCTTTTTTTTCTGATCCAAAGACTTTTGGGCTATGAATGGATCCAGAATCCAGAACACAGCCTGAAGGGAAGCCCATACACATGGGCCTCCCCAGGTCATGCCCCCGGGCATGAGCCCTCACGCACGTTCAGATGAAAGGGGTCAACCTTCCGTGGCCTTGGAGAGGCTGTGGGGAGAAGGGGGCGGCCGGCGGGGCTGGGGGGGGGGTCCAAGAACAGAGCCAAGCCCTCGGCTGGGCTTGGGGCCAACAGAGGACCCACCGTCCCCATCACCAGATGCCTCGCTCCTGTAAACTGATAAACTCCAGGCTTGGGAGCCTCTTGGGGCCAGAGGGCAGGTCTGCCAGGCTGGAGAGAAACTGTCTCCGGGAATCCCCAAAGGTCCCATTCTGTTCAGGAAGGAAAAGGTTTTACTTTCAGTTTTGCTCTTACCATTTTTCTGTTGTTTCTCGGAAACTAATGGGAAGTCCTCATTTATTTTGCTCAAAACAATCTTGGTGGATGAGCTTGCGTGAGACACAAACACCCTGCTCCCTGCAGGGTCTCCAGGCCCTTATGCGGCTCCCGGCCTCCCCCCCCCAGCCCACAGCCACCACCTGCGTGGACCATGCTGCCCTCCCTCCGCTCTAGTCCAAGGGGCTGCCTGGCCGGCTCCACAGGCCCCGACAGCACTAGAGGGACCCCCGGGCTCCCCTCAATGCCCCCTCCCATCCACGCTGCTGGGCAAACCCCTGACGAGGTCCCAGGAAAGCCCCACCGGAGCCAGCGGCTTACACGTTCCCACAGCACGAGTGAGCCCAAGAAGGAGACTCTCCCCACAACTCTGAGGGGCCCCCAAACCCTCCAGGCCAGTTCTCTCCCTCGGCACCTAAATCCCAAAGCTTTCCAACCAGGTTCACCAGACAGATTGGATAAAGCTCCGTCCCCCCCTTTTTCTCGCCTCGGATGGGTGGGACTGGGAACCCCGCCGTCCATCCCCGTGGGTCCCATGCACCGGAAAGTGGTCTCCTCGGCACTGGGGGAGGGGGCCATGTGCCAGATCCATCAGGGTTTTAAACGTGCCCTCAGACCGAGCGATTCCACTACGAAAACTCCTGACATCCCGACGGAATGATCCAGATTCGCTCCACAAAGAGGACCGCGGTGTCTTCGTGGGAAGCTGAAGCCGCCTATGGGCTGACGCGCCGGGAAGGAAGCCGTCCAACAAACCGCCCACAGCGGCCAGAGCGGCTGGGACTCCCACAGCCACCGAGCGACGAGGCTCCTCGCTGACAGGGGAGAGAGCCAAGGGCAGCGCCCCGGCTTCTAGAGCTCACCCCTGCTCCCTGCTCAGGGCCCGCCTTCGTCGTCGTCGAAGCCGCAAGACCGCATCTCTGACTGGTCGTCCCCTCTCTCCTCCCGACCACACCTGGGGAAGCTGCCCACCGTTAAGGACCCGTGGGATGCCCCCGGGACACTCTCAGTCACATCTGCACTGTCCCTTTCTCCACGTCCCATATTCGCGTGTCCTGGGGGCTGGGGGGAGACACCTTCACACCTTTCCCGTGACTCTGCCAACCACGACAGCACACCCTGCAGACTGCTCGTGGTCGCCCACATTGTCCTCACCCCCTTCTCTGGCAGCATCCTTGACCCCTTGGGAGGACTCACCGTGGGCTACTCAACCACTCCCTGCTGTTGGAAAACAAACGGAATTTGCTCTTGAGCCCACTGAAAGATAAGCCCAGTGAAATCCCAAACACGTCTTTGAATATTCATCAGTGACTGATCATAGAGCCGAGACAAGGATTTTTAGCAAGCAGTGAATTCTACACTGGCTCCCTGACCCACGGAATGAAGGTTTTCGAGATTGGAAAAGCAGAGGCCAATTAAAAATAAAACAAGTGCTCAGGGGAATCCTAGAGATGGGGGCACCATCGAAGACAGAAACACGCTCCCATCTAACTCGGGACGGAGATAACCCTGCCGTCCAGCCCCGAGTCCCGCCAGTCCCGCCCCTCACACAAAATCCTCCCTCCCAAAGCGTATGAAATCCGCTGACTGGTCTCTGTTCCCACCGCTGCCCCATCCAAGCATCCTCCCCGCAGACCAGGCACCGCAAGGCCTCCTGCAGGATCTCTCCAGGCCCCCTCCCAGGGCTGGCCTTGGGTTCGAATGCAGATCCGGTCAACTCACCCCTACTCAGCTGTTTTCCTGGACCCCAAGGTCTCCGTCACAATTGTGAGGGGACCTTGAAGTCCTAAATACCTTTTGGCCCCTCTCACCTCCCCACCTCCCCAGTCCTCCGGTGCTCCTGCCCACCTCTCTCCTCACTCTCCCACTCCTCCTCCAGGAGGCAGGCCAGCCCCCAAGACAAGAGCAAAATAGCCCCATGTGTACCCCTTGACCCCTGACCCTCTACCTCAGCACCGTTCAGCGTCCCTCCTCCCGAAGGCTGGTCAGCTGCATGAGCTCGGGCCCGGGTTCGCCACTGAGTCCCGGCGCCTGGCCGGCCTCGCGCAGCCAAGGATAGGTCACGAATTGCTGAATGAATGAATGAGCAGCTGGATGAAAGCCTCTCTGAGGCCCCTCCCCCCGCACCCCTCCTGCTGGCATGGGGGCTGGGCCGGGGCCCTTCGAGGCCCACCGACTGAGGCTGGGGGACTCCCCGGGCTTTGCTGCCCTCTCAGGAGCAGTGGGCCTGTCAGCAGTGTCCCCCACCGCCCCCATGGCCAATCATATTTCCATGAATGGGATGTGGAAACTTCGCGGCAGGCTATTCCCACAGTGCTGCCCAAGGGGGTCCGGGGTCAGGACAGAAGGGTCTTTCCTGCTCAGGTGCCCCTCGGAACCCCACTCTCTGCAAAATTGTAAAATTTTCCTTGTTCATGGTGGTACCTGGCTTTCCCTTTCAGAATCTGCACCTGTGTCTGTCCACCCCCCACTGGGGGCTGCTGGCTGAGGGGGTGCGGGGCCGAGTGGAGGCCGGGCCGGGGGTGAGCAGCTGGCCCTGGGAGCAGAGGAGGGCATGTGTGTGTGGGAAAACGCCCTCGAGGTGACCCCAGACCACAGAGCGCCGGGTCAGTCTGTCCCAGCCGGGGTAAGAAAGCTCTCCTTCATTTATTGGTTCTGAGGCCCACGGATCCGCTCAGGCCCTGTGGCCAGAGTCTAGCGAAATGCCTCTGCTCTCTCCTAGAATCCTAAAGAAACATGGCGGGGGACCCACGGATGGGGACAGATGTTCCAATCCTCACCCACCTTCATGCTTCCTGCTGGCAGAGCCCCCAAGAGGGCCAGTGTGGACACAGGCCATGCCCCCCCTCCCCCGACGGCAGTGAGTGTCCACTCCCTGCCCGCACAGACCCATCCCCGGAAGCCCACTGCCTCTCCTCTTCCTCCCTGCGCAGACACTGTCAGCCTGGACACTGTCGCCAGGGCAGGAGATGAGGAAGCGGGAGGAGGGGGGTGTGGAGGCTGGGACCGTGAACTCAGGAGATGAGGCAGGGGGAGAAGGGAGTGGAGGCTGGAAAGGGGGACTGGCGAGCGCGAGGGGAGGGCCTCCCGGCCTGCGGCCCCCGGGGCACCGTCTCCCCGCGAGGGCGGCGGCCTGCTCGCCAGAGCCGAGCCCGGGGGCTGCGGACCGTGACCCGGAGCCCCCTCCGGTGCCCAGGCCTGCGGGGTGCGCTCCGTGGGCGGCCCCACCCCCGCTCGCCAGCCCCCTTCCCCCGCCAGGTTCCCGAACACGTCCGGCTGGAAGCCGGGCTGCAGGATCGGGCGAGGGAAGGACCCGGCCCCCCGCGGCTGCGAGGGGTACAGGGGACGAGGGGTGGGCACCTGGGTCTCCAGGCCCCCGGGTCAGCGCCAACAGCCTCACTCCGCAGAAACCGTGGCCGCGTGTCGCCACCTGGCGGCCGGCGGTGGAAGTGTCCGCTGGCGTCGGGCGCTTCGCCCACCGGGTGTCCCCTCCGCAGGTGAGGCCCAGAGAGCGGGACTGAAGGTGAGAGCCTCACCGAAGGGGGAAAGTCTCTGAGTAAGGTTTCCATGAACCTCTGAAGGCCGTGAGTTCTTTCAAGGAAAAGCCTCTCCCCCGCCCCAAGAAAAAAGGAGGCAGAGAACATCAGAGATCACCACCGCAGCCCGGGCGCCCCTCACCAGGCACCGGTCCCCGGGAAAGGGTCCGCGGTGCTGGGACAGGCTCTCGCACTGGAGGCTCCAGGCCACAGCAGGAAGTACACCCCCGGGGGCCCAGTGCTTGCCAGTTTGTGCGTCTGACCCCTTTTGATGTCTTCTGCTCTACGCTACTTAGGGCTGCCAGATTTGGTAAGAAAACACAGGACTCCTGGTTGGTTTTGAATTTCAGATAAACAACAATGACTTTTTTTTTTTTTTAGTATGTGTACCTCCCACACAGATTTGGGGTATATTTATAGGAAAAGAAATTGTTTTGTAACTGAAATTCAAATGTAACTGGTTGTCCTGTATTTTACTTGGAAACCTTAATTCTACCTCATTTCTTAAAATGCCGGTTGCAATATTCCGACCCAACCTGATAGCCGGCTAACGAGTCAGAGGGCCCAGTTTGAAGACGTTGCTTTAGGTGACCGGCCAGAAGCGTTTCCTTCCACGGGGAAACCAATGTCAGCGGAGGAATTTGGATTCAAATTGGACAGTCACCCCACCCCCACCCCAAGACCCACCTTCCCTTTAGCTGCAAGGAGAGGAATCTCAGTGGGTCTGCAGATGACCATATCCATGATCCATGTTCTCAAATTCATATTTCTAAGGCCAAAGAGGAAACATACAATCAGAGAAAGACTTCGGTCAATATTCTGTAATAAGAACTTGGACCACTGCATTTTCCTGAGGGGACATAGGACGGTATTTTCACATTTGTTGACATTTATAAATAACATTTGATGCAGTTCGCAAGTGGATAAATGCTGAAGGCAAATGTACATACAAAGACGTTGGAAAGAAACAGATGATGCAGAATTTTAAAAATTAATCAAGCTGATGATTCTAATGGGTATTTAATAAATCAAAAAATAAAAACATTTTTCAATTATGGAGCAAAGAGAAATGGTTATGTTGCCTTTGAGAAAATTATGAGGATCAAAGATCTCAGAGGCTCCTTCCGAATACTGTAGCTTGACAATGCGGCACCCAAGAAAGACCAGATAACAAGAGGGTGGCATCTGACTGAGGGGATTTGACCCGGAGGCAGCATTTCCAGGGCAGATTGTTCTAGATTCGGGCAGAACAGGTGACATGTAGCTGGCTGCAGCCAAAGGACGCTATCCCTTTATTCTTACGGAGTTCTAGAAGTTATTTGTAAAGTGATGAAGCATGAAGAAGGAAAGGAGCCCCTCAGCCCAGAAGGCCCCTGGTGATACTGAGGGGGAGGAACTCAGAGTGTGGGGTACTGTCAGTGCGGGGACTTAGACGCCCCTCCTTGCTGGGATGCCTGGGATTTCCGAACTCTCAGTGATGAGATGTCCGTGCCTGCCTCGCTCACACTCCCTTTGCTGTGAGCAAAAGTGCCCAGGACCCTTGAAGGTAAAGCTCTGCTGGTGCCGTCATTCAGCTACTTCCTCAGGACCCCTCCCTCCCGAGGCAAACGCCACAGAGAAGGTTGTGCCGGACCAAGCCTGGTGGGGGCCCAAGAGCTGCTTAAGGCCACGGGAAGGCCTGGGCGAGCTAGGGAAGCCGGCTCCGGTGGTGGGGGGGTTCCGGGGCCAGGGTCGGTGGCAGCACCTCACATCCGGAGCCCCAGACCCCAGCGGCCAGCCTCCATCTGCCCAGCTCCTGCTGCAGGCCAGGGAGGCCGGGCGGCCAGGTCGGGACGAATGTTCTTCACAGACTCTCCCCAGAATGTCTCCAAGACGCACAGCAGCTTTCTGAGCTGAAAGGTCTCCACGGCATTGCCAGGGCCTTCAGGAGGGATGAACTCGACCCGAGGTTTAGCAACGGAAGCCCCGCGTCCCAGGCAAAGGGGGCAGGTGGTGACTGGGGGCCCTACTCGCCTGCCTGAGTTCGGGCTGCTGTGACGACCGCACAGCCAGGGGGGCCCACAGACAACAGCCCTGGAGGCCGCGCGTCTGAGACGGGCCCTGGCAGACGCAGTGTCCGGCGAGCCCCCCCGGGGCCTGGGTCACAGTCAGCGTCGTTCCTCCGTGCCCTCCCACGGCTGGAAGGGGCTGGCGGGCTCCCCGGGGCCTCCTTCGTAAGAGCGGTGATCCCATCAGGAGGCTTCAGCTGCACGACCTAATCACCTCCGAACGCCACCCCCGTACCTCACCTTGGGGGCGAGCCTGCAGCGCACGAATTATAACCAAGGGAGGCTCAGCCCAAGTGATGCCTCCAGCCTTCGCCTGATGATTCCAGGGGACGGCTGGGAAGGGGGGCCCGCACCCACGGGCCCCCCCAAGCACACACACTCGGCGTTAAGGCAGAACCCCTCTGAGAGCTTCTCAGACTTTTTTTTTTTAAGATTGTATTTACTTCTGTGACACAAAGAGAGAGAGGGAGAGCGCAAGCAGGGGGAGCGGCAGAGGCAGAGGCAGAAGCAGGCTCCCCGCTGAGCAGGGAGCCTGATGTGGGGCTCGATCCCAGGACCCTGCGATCACGACCTGAGCCGAAGGCAGACGCTTCACTGACTGAGCCACCCAGGCGCCCCTCTTCTCAGACTTATGACTGTGACCCACGGTCATGTGCACGTTCCCGTCACCGCCCAGCGCACACATGTCAGCACTGATCGCTGGAATCGACAACGCAGGGAGGGCTTCAAGTTCAAATAAGCAGACCCCCTCCCCAGGGCCAAGGGCACAGGTCTGGCAGCCCCCCACCCCTCAGCGTTCTGGGCGGAAGGCGTGGTGCAGCTTCCCGTCCCCCGAAGTCGGTGGGGAAATGGGGACAGCAAGGATCCTGGTCCACCTCTTTTCCTTGCCCAGGAAGAGAGAAGCTTCTGCCTGGGGTCGGGGGTCTCAGGACATGAGCTCCACTGGGAACGTCGAGTCCGGCCCTGAGTAAGTGGATTCTCCCTGGGGCCACCCCTGCCTCCTCCAGAGTGACACCAGGACTCAGCAATTTTACTCAAGATCACATCTACCTTCATCTATTCCACAGACGTTCATTAAGTCACCCACATACTCTGGCCACTGAGCCCCGTGGGCTGCATTTGTTTTCCGGGACTGACACGAGGTACCACGGACCAGGTAGCTTTAAAAACAGGAGTAGATATTGGTTCTGGAAGCCAAAACTCCAAGACCCCGGTGTCAGCACGGCTGGCTTCTCCGAGGGCTCCTCTCTCTGGCTTGTCGATGGCCGTCCTCTCCCTGCGTCCCCTGCGCGTGTCTGTGTCCTGACCTCCACGTCTTATAAACAGGACATCAGTCCTGCTGGATCAGGGCCCACCCTAAAATGACCTCTTCTTAACCTGGCCACCTCTGTCCAGACCTAGCTCCAAATACAGTCCCATTCTGAGTCACAGGTTAGGATTTCAACCTGTGGATTTGGGGGCGGGGGGGATACAATTCGGCCCATGACGTAGATGTTGGTGCTTAAAGAAGACAAAGACACAGTCCCAGGCCCTGCGGTGTCTCGAAGCCTGGTAAGATGTGAACACAGCACAGCCCGGAACAGAGCCCAAGTCAGGGCCGGAGCCATGGCCGTGACCCAGACGAGACCCAGGCCCTCCCCTCCCTAGGAAACCACGCGGAGAAACACCAGACGGGCTCACACGAACCGTCTGTGCAGGTCTCTGTGTGTGTCTCAGATGGGGCAGAGGCTGACCACAAGTGCTGCAGGTGACAGCTAAGTCACCTGTGCTCCCCGCACCTACAGTCCCCACCTGTCCCCACCAAGCCTTTCCTAGGAGCAGCGCTGTGCTGCCTAACACTGCGGCACAGAGCACGTGCCCAAAGTAGGAGCTCACGGCCAAATCCCTTCCCCTTCCAGCTGCTCTAGTCCCCCAAGAAGTCACCCACTGTCTGGGCTGCCAGCTTCACGCAGCAAATACGATTCGTACAAACAGCTGGCCCAGATCCTCAGCTGGAGTTAGGATGCTCCCCGAGCAGTCGAGGATGTTCAGGGAGGGCTGCCAATGCTGCTCTAAAGCATGGAAACTTGCAAGCAAGCTCGGGCTGCTCCCCTAGTGCGGGACCCTGACCCTAACCATGGCCCCAGGCTCGACCCCATTGGGCCCCGCGCCTGGGCCTCTTGCCCCAGACGCGATGCTGACTCACAGAACCACTGCAGAAAGATCTCTGTTTTAAACTTTAATTAACCTACATTCTTTCCTAGATCTCGTGACCTGATTTTCCATCTCCTCTCCACTGGGACCTACGCGGCAGCAAAAGAATCAGCTTCTCTTTAACCCCAACACCCGTCAACTAGGGGCTTGGCCTCCAAAGCAAAGGACGCGGGCAGGGAAGCAGCCAGGAGCCTGTGACAAACACGTGGGCCGGGGTCACTTCACCTCCGCGTCTGTAATCAGGGGGTGGGGTGAGGGGACAGGTCCAGGCCGGCCATGCCCAGAAGGATGTGGCGGCCGTGAGGACGTGCACCCCCAGCTCCAGGGAAGGTAACTGGCCCCGGGGCCCAGCTGCTGAGCTCTGAGATCCAGGCTGGCGGTTCCCAGCCATGACCTAGGCAGCAAGGATGTTCCTAGGAGACGCGGACTCCTCTGACGGCTGTGCCCGACCTTGCTGGGGCTGCAGGCCCTCGAGGATGCTGCCGGCCTTCCTTCCTTCCTTCCTTCCCTCCCAGTCTGACGTGCACGGCTGTCCCTGGCTTTCCCACCCTCTGCACCTGCCTCCCATCTTCCCATTTCCTTCATGCAAACCTTTGGTCCTGCTGCTTCTCGGAGGACCTGGATTACCACAGAGACCTCCTGCCCCATCCCTCCCCTGACAACTGCAAAGCCCTCCTGCCTGGCCTCCCCACCCTGCACAGCATCCAGACGGACCCCCCACCCCGGGGCCTGCCCTGCTCCCCTCTGACCAGACAACACCCGTCTCTCCTTCCACTCCAACCAGACTGGCAGCCCCCACAAGCTCTTCCCAGACCTGCATGTGGCTGATCCCGCCTCCTCCTTCAGGTCTTTACCTCCCTTCCTGGTGGGACGGGCCCTAACCCTCCCCCGACTCCCCATGCAGGCTCCCCTCCCTGCTCCCCTGCTCCGCATTCTTCCACGGCAAAGATCGCCTTATAACAGAGGAACAATTTGCTGGTTACTGGACTGCGGCGTTCACCCTGCCTCCCGACTAGAAGGAGGGATGTTCGCTGCTTTGGCTCCCTGGTGAAGCCCCAAGCACCAGGTAAGGTGCCTGTGCTCGACGAGGGGACGAACAGGTGAAAGGAAAGCGGAGAGATACTCGGCCTTCACTACCGGGGATTTCAAAACAAGAAGAAAGAGGAGAGAGAAAGAAATAGCAACACTTTGCAGAACAGAAGAGAGACCTAAGTCCTCACCATGAAAGAGTTTGCCAAGTCCTGAGAAGGACAAAACGGAAACAAAACAAATTTCATCCAGAAGATGAGGAACTCTCAAAACTCAGAAAACAAACACAATTTCAAAACAGTTCATGGATTTGAGCAGAAACTTCGTCAGAGGAAATATGCAAGAGGCACAGAAGCACGTGAAAAGATGCTCGGCGTCATTAGTCGTGAAGGAAATGCCAGTTAAACCAGAACGAGATACCATGGCGCCCTTACCATGAGGGCCAAGAGGAGAAGGACGGACCACGCCAAGTGTTGACGAGGACGGGGAGGAACTGGAATGCTCAGACTTGCTCATGAGAATGTTAAATAGCTCAGCCTCTTTGGAAAATGACCTGGGAGTTCCTTTAAAGGCCAAAGAGCCACCTACCATATGATCTGGCCATTCCACTCATAGGTAGTTACCCGAGAGAGAAGAAAACACGTCTCTACAGAGATTCGTGTGCTGACGTTCACAGCAGCTCTCTGTGTGATGGCCAGAAACTAGCGACAGCCCACCCGCCCACCAACAGGGGCCCGGATAAACCAGCTGGGGTCGGTCTATGCAACGGGTGCGACTTGGCCGTCAAAGGAATGAACCGGACCGCACACAAACCACGCGACCGGATCTCAAGCCAGGCAAGAGCAGCCAGGAAAACACCCTGGAAACTGCGAACCAAGCTTCAGTGACGGCAGGCAGACCAGTGGTGGCTTGAGAAGGGGTGAGGCGGGGGATAGGTGGGAGGGGTCCCAGGTGGGAGGGCAGCTTTTGCAAGGAGGAAGCTTTGCATGGCATTGAATGTGGTGGTGGCTTCATGGGCCTGCGCAGGCACCAAAACTTAACGGGGCATGAGATATAAATATGTGCATCCCATTGTATGTCAGTCACACCCCTATAAAGCTACTTTTTAAAAAATGCAAAATCAGGGGCGCCTGGGTGGCTCAGTCAGTGAAGCGTCTGCCTTCGGCTCAGGCCATGGTCCCAGGGTCCGGGGATCGAGTCCCGCATCGGGCTCCTGGCTTCTCCCTCTGCCTGCTCCGCCTGCCACTCCCCCTGCCTGTGCTCACTCTCGCTGACAAATAAATACATTAAAATCTTTAAAAAAAAAATGCAAAATCTGATTCAGTGGGTCCAAGCCGAGGCGTGAAATTCTACAATTATAAAAAACTTCCCAGTGAGGCCGTCGCTGCTGGTCCAGACCACGCTCAGAGCAGTGAGTGCTGGACAGTGCATCTGACCCAGAGGAAGAGAACTAGTGAACCGGCAGAAGGTTCTGGAAGCTCTTGACCACGTGAGTGGTGGGCTTAACCTCAGGCAGAAGGCGGCGGGACTGTGGGAGAAGGAAAGAGGAAAAGGAGCTGGGGGGTGGGGGCGGTTTGTGCCAGCTTCTCCCCGCACGGCCTCGAGGCCCACAGGGCCTGGCTGGGTCACTCCTGCGGCTGCTCCTGGAGCCCCAGAAGTGAGACCCGGGCCCACAGAAACTGTGAGCTTGAGAGGCCCTGAGAAGAACCGAGGAAGACCAACAAGCCCCCAGCGGTCCCTTCTGCAGCCTCCCACCCCCCAAAGAAGCCGGGGGGCTGGGGATTACAGTCCGCTGCAGAGTGGTTCCGGGCTTTCTCCCGCGCTGGCCTCTCCGCTCATGCGGAGGGTTTATGCACCCACCCTCGGGCCTCCCCCCTCAGTGCAAGGCCTGACAGAGAAGCTGACACCCCCAGGGGGCACTGAGCACAAAGAACAAAACATCCAGACCCCTGCAGAGCAGGGCCCCGCCGAAAGGACGCCCACAGCCTGAGTTAGAGATCCTGCCAGAAACAGGAGATCGGAAAAGATGGACCAAGGCTTTGAAATTTGTTACTGCACGCAGCAGACAAGATGAGGGGAGAGAGCAGCAACGCAAAGAAATAGGAAAATATCTTTCAATTTTTTACTTAAAGTCGATTACCCAACATACGGTACATTATTAGTTTCGGAGGTAGAGTTCAATAATTCATCAGTTTCGTGTAACACCCAGTGCTCATCACGTCACGTGCCCTCCTTCGTGCCCATCCCCCAGTCACCCCATCCCCCCACCCACCTCCCGAAAACATTGTTTGAAAAGAGCCAAGCAGCAACATCAAGGAAAAGCAGAGCGGGCTAGGAACACAGTAAACGGAGCGAAGCCGCAGCCGGGAAGGTCCGGTGGAGAAGCGCCTAGAAGGGAAGATCCCGAGGGAGCCGGAGACGACCACCCGGGAAAGTAACGGGGTAGGCGCCTCGGACTCACACCCATAGAAGACCCGAGATGGGACGGCTCAGAGAGCAGCAGCCCCGAACCCACAGATGGTTGAAGATGAAGAGAACAGCCAAAGAGCCAAGACTGTCGAGAGACCCGTGGCGGCGGAACCATCCGGAGCCCTGCGGAAGCCCGCGCCAGGTGTGCCGGGCGTGAGAGGAGTCCAGGGGCGGGGAGACGGAAGGACGCGAGCCGCTGCTGTCCCAGGCTTGGAGGGGCGCACACTGGCGTCAGTTCAGAAGACAGGAAGGGTTACAAACACGGGGAAAAGGGGGAACACCGATCTAACAGGTGAAAATGGTAGAAATGGCCCAAATAGATCAGTAGTTAAAATGGACTAAACCTGTCAAAGGGACAAAGGGACAGTTTTGTTTTTATTAACTGACGCGAGTGCCCTTGCTGAGACCTGCCGGCAAGGGGCCTGGGCCAGTCTCGGTTTTCTAGAAGCGGTCTCTACCTCCTCACCTTCGCTCCCAACGCTCTCCTCCTCCCTCCTCCCTCCTCCTCCCCCTGGGAGCCTGGCAAGGCCACTGTCCCACACACGGGGACTCCCTTCCTTGCCCGCCGCAGCCCACAGTCCACATCACTTCTCTGAATGCGACGTCCCCGTCGGTGATTTCCCTCCCAGATGGTGGGTTTCCCCCGTGGCACAAGGGCTGACGCGGCACGCACGGGGGAGGCACTCACCATGTGTGGCTGGATTAACCGAAAGCCGGTGCCCACGGAGCGTATCCTTGACGATTCGTGACATCCTCCCTCAATCTCGTGCTTCTCGGCCCGTGCTGCCCAAACCTCACTCCTCCTGGCGGGGACAAGCAGCTGTGTGAGTAAGAAGTGTTACCGCGGGGCCATTCCCTGATGCAGAGGGGTCCCATCGCTGACCCCAACACTCGGCACTCGACAAAAAGCCGACGTGGGCAGGAAAGGGCGCTGGACGCCCCGGCGGCCTCCCGCACCAGCTGCGCAGGGAGAGCCCACAGTCTGGCCGGAGAGCAGAGGAGCCCGGTTGGCGCCCTGCTCGCCCCTGGGAGGACAAAGCAGGACACTTAGGCTTTTTCGTTTCGAAGGTCAGGGTCTCTCAAGGCAGGAAACTCTATTGTTCTACTGGGAGGGTAATGAGCAATTGTGTTCCCTAAGGCAAGTCAGGAAGCTGCTGGGCAGGTGTGGGACACCGAAAAGGTCCATAAGCTGGACCAGGAACGAGGCTCATCGAGGGGGAGGCGTGGGGGGAGTGGGCGTTTTCCAGGCACCTTGCCCAGAGCAGGGAGGGACGGCAGGCCAGAGAGAAGGCCCAGGGCCCAGCCTTCCGCCTCCCCGCCGCCACATCCCCGACCCTCCCTTCGGTCCTCCCCCAGCACTCTCGGGCCTCCCTCGGATTTTCTCACTGCTTCCCTCCAGCCTGACGGGCCCCCTGTCCCTTCAGCGCCGAAGCAGAGTAAAATTTAAGCAAGTGCTCTCTGGCTGAGGCCTGCGAGGTAGACCACACTCCCTGGAGACTTGATCTCGAATGTTCTTTCGGCCTCCCTTCTTCCCCCATCCTGCTTTATATCGTACCAGGTAATTTAGGTAAAACGTATGCCCCTCCCCAGGGTGACGAATTGTTCCAGTTTGCCTGGGATTGAGAGGTTTCCTAGGGCGAGGGATTTTTGTCACTAAAACCAGGGAGGTTCTAAGCAAACGGGGCCAAGGGAGTCCCCCGAGCTCCCCTCAGAGCCAGCGCTTGTTAGTAACATGGAATCTGACCTCCTACGCACGAGAACTTTGCTCAGAACCTGCTGCCCAGCAGGTGCAGAATAAAAGACTGTGGTCTCCTTCTCGTGCCTTCCGTCGACGGCCCTGCAGGGCTTGTGGGGATGGCTCTGGACATGCGTCCTGGGCTGCGCTGGGCTGGAATGCTTGTGAATTCCATTTCTAAGCACACGGGGGTCTCCTTCGCCACTCCTCAGGGCTCCCACCTTCCACGAGGGCAGCTAACCAGGTCTATCCCCTGTCCAAGGGGACGAGCCCGCCGACCACACAGGTGGCTGTCCCCGGCAAGGTCAGTCGACATTTTTAAGTTGTGAGCACATGTCCTGGAGAACCTCCTTTTCATAACATCATGCTGTGACCTCCCCGGAGTCAGATGGGTCACAGCCTCACATGCCTTCAACGGCCAGGGAGGGGCTGGAGGGCCTGTAGGTTCATGAAAGAGGAAGACGTCATTAGTGGGGGAGCTGGGGAGCTTGCAGGACACCCCCGAGCACATGACGACCTAAAGCCATGTCATCCCCCTGCTCCCCCCAAAAACGATCACCGAAACATCTGCCGGGGCCATATTCCTCCTGGGTCTGCCAGTTCGTGGCCCTGGTTTAGAGCTCTCCTAAAAATAACCTCAATTCTCACCTGAGAGCCATAGGTAGAAAATCTATCTTCCTCCAAACCTGCTATACATCTTAGAAAGCCAGCAGAATCCGAGATACAAAAACGTCCACCAATAAACTCCTTCGGCATTTTAATCCAAAGAACCAAATGCAAATGACTGCAATTTTGGAAAGGCTGGCAGACACAAGGTAGAGTACGCATATCAAAATTTCTGGTGACCACTAAGAGTTGGATTTTGCTGGCACGTGGCAGCTATGACTAAAATAGAAAAATACTAGGCACTGACTTAATTTGTGCAGTAAGATGCAATTAAACAGATTTATCTATGTTTAAAAAAAAAGATTCAGATTCAAACTTGGAATGATATACTCTCTGGGAGGGGGGAAAAAAACCAAAACACATTTCCAGCCTGCAGGGAGGAAGAAAAGAGCCCTGAAATTGTTGTGTAAGATGCAGATTCCAGACCTGTTCTTTTTGAAGCAGTCCATATCTGCATCTCAGATTTTTCTGAAAAGTAGAGGGGAGGGACTTCTGCCCTCCCAGACCCAAGAATCTCTCACCCAAAAGCAGAAACTGTAAACGGGTGGTCTGCATGTGGGCCAGACACAGCCCCGTGTGTTTTGTTGACCTGCGTGGAGTTTTCATTCTGTTTTGTCTCCTTCGCTGAATGTGGATGCCTTCCTTTTTTTTTTTTTAAAGATTTTATTTATTTGACAGAGAGAGAGAGAGATCACAAGAAGGCAGAGAGGCAGGCAGAGGGAGAGGGGGAAGCAGGCTCCCTGCTGAGCAGAGAGCCCGATGCGGGGCTCGATCCCAGGACCCTGAGATCATGACCTGAGCTGAAGGCAGAGGCTTTAACCCACTGAGCCACCCAGGTGCCCCGGTGGATGCCTTCCTATCCTGTTTCCACAGTCCCCACCATCCCTTTGTGCCTTGTGCCCACTTTCTTCACACTGTGTGATCTCCTGCCCTGCCCCTGAAGGACTTGCATTTACGACTCTTGCTCTGCGGGCCTAAGAAGTTTCCAGTACTGTGCTTGACTCTGTCACTCGA
Organism: Potos flavus; assembly: GCA_028534135.1. NCBI lineage: Eukaryota > Metazoa > Chordata > Mammalia > Carnivora > Procyonidae > Potos > Potos flavus. The sequence goes on from CM052896.1 coordinate 124,863,956, forward strand.
GCCCCACTGACCGGTGATCTCGATTTACTTTGGTTTCCACCTGTTCCGCCTTTAAATCTCCCCACCTGGCTTACAGGATAATAATAGCTCAAAATGCAAAAAAGATGCGCCCAAAGTTACGGAGTTCATCAGAGAGCTAACGTTTATGTTTTTCCGAGGAACCTTTTAAATTGAAAAATACAGAAAAGCATAAAACCAGAAAACAAATTTAAAAATACATGTGGTTGTTAGTAGTATGTGTGAGGCACATTGTATTTAATTGCAGGAGTGAGGTTTTTCTACGTCCGTCATCACTTTATTTAGATATAGTTGTTTAGGTTACTGTAGGATTTTCTTGTCTGATTTTAGTAAAATACATGCAGCATAAAATTTACCATTTCAACCATTTTAAGTATACGGTTCGGTGGCACTAAGAATATTCACATCATCATCCAACCATCCCACCATCAGTCTCCAGAATGTTTCCATCTTCCCGACCTGAAACTCTGTCCCCATTAAACACCTACTCCACGGGGATCTTGGCTCAGTGAGTTAACGCCTCTGCCTTCAGCTCAGGTCATGATCTCAGGGTCCTGGGATCTGGCCGCATCGGGCTCTCTCTGCTCAGCGGGGAGCCTGCTTCCCCCTCTCTCTCTGCCTGCCTCTCTGCCTGCTTGTGATCTCTCTCTCTGTCAAATAAATAAAATCTTTTTAAAAGATTTTATTTATTTATATATAATATATATTTACATATATTTATATATAATATATATTTATACATATTATGTAAAAAACACATACCTTCTACTCCCACCTTCCCCAGCCCCTGGCAACCATCCTGCAACTTTCTGTCTCTGTGAACCTACCTACCCTTGCGAACCTCTTATAAGCAGACTTACACAGTACTTGTCCTTTTGTGACTGGCTTATTTCGCTTAACACAATGGATGAAATTTGAAGGCATTATGCAAAGTGAAATAAGCCAGTCATGGCCTTAAATGATGACTGTGGTTTTAAAACAGCAAAGGTGTGTGTTAAAAATAGCCATGAACTTTGTAAATATCTAGCCAAGAGTGACTTAGCCCAAAAGACTTCTTTCTGCATGAAATACCCAAACATGCGAGCAGCCTTTATGAGCTAAACTAAAAACGGAACTCTGAGCACAGACTCCTGGCACATAAAGGTCAGAATAGCTGAGCTTTACTTACCAAGTGTAACAGTACAAAATGTCATGCTGGGAATATTGAACGTGGGAGTTGATTGCCCAAGAAAAAAAAATCGCTCACCTAATTTAAGGAAACTCAAAATGAATCCATTCTTTCCTTCAGAACTTAGATTGCAAAAAGTCCCATCTGGTATGAACTGTATTTACTCAGATCGGTACCACAAAATAAAGGTTATTTAGAGCATATTGTTATGGTTTCTGGATGGTTCTACCATCTACTAGAGAATGCAAAAAGACAAAGGAAATTGACCCTAAAAATGGACTAAATCTTGTTCAAATGGAAATTTAGAAACAATACCCTCAGGATCAAGAAAATAATCAGGCTAAAAGCCCCAGTAATCACCCTGGGAAGTGACAGAGCAGTGGGAGGGGAGGGAGTAAATGCGGTAAGTACTGGGGTTTGGGATGGTAGCTGATGTAAAGGCCCCCCTCGCCCGCCGCTCTCACCAGGGCAGAGGGTCTGGCCGGTCTGGCACTCGCTGCTCTCCCCACACACCACGTCTGCTCTGACTTGGCAAAGCTCTGTCAACCCTCTGACCGCAGCCTCCTCCCTGCAATGTGGGGCAACAAGACTGTCCCCCGGAGGGCTGTTTTAGGGATTCACTGGGCTAATGCCCACGAAGCACTAAGGCCACAGGGCTGTCTCCCTTCGTGAGCTCCAGGAAGGTAGACGCCCCCTGGGGTGCTTGCTGACACTTGGGGAGCCCTGTCTCCCAACCACGAAGGCTGAGCAAGGGCCAGGCAGGCCAAGCCACCGCCGGAAACAGGGAGAGGGCCCCTGCTGTGCCAGCACCTTGACTTGAGACCTCTGACCCCCAGAACCAGGACAGGATACATCTCTGTTGTTTCAAGCCAGGTTTGTGATACTTTGTTAGGGCAGCCTGAGAACACGAGTGTGATGTCTTACCTGTCCCAGTGCCCCCAGCGGGCACACAGCGCTGGACGCAGATCTGCGGGAGGAATAAACGAAGGAGTAGGCGAGGCGGGCAAGGGGGAGACACAGGCAGGCATGGGCGCAGGTGCACAGAGACGGTGGCTCGCTCTCTCCTGGGCCTTCACGCCCCGCCTTCGGCTCTGAAGGACAGAGTAGGAGTGTGTCCCAGCATGCCAGGGCAGCCCATTTCCTAGGGGATCAGAAATCTGAAATCGCAGGTGAAATCTCCCAAGTTCTTCAGCGTTGGCTCACAAACAAGATAACTGCACCAGCGGCGACAGCGCCCTCGGAGGCCCATCTGCGTTTCGAATGTCTGACTCAGCCGCAGGCAGGGTGCTCAGTGGCCGGGTGAGGAAGATCAGGGACATAAGGAAAGCATATCCTCAGCCCTTGGATCCCAAGTTCTGTCTGATGCGTCTACAAAAGGGCATTAGAGTCATTAAAATCCAACCAAAGGAAGAGAAGCAAACTCTAGAACCGGGATACGCCAAACAGGGTAACGAGGCCCTACCGAGAGAAAGCCCCACAGCCAGAAGTCAGGACTCCGGCCCCAACCTGAAGACAGATCCTCTCTCTCTAAGCCTTGGATGGCAGGACACCGGCCTCTCCCTGAGGTGTCGGCGTGCCGGTGACAGAGCACGGGGGGCAGGGCTGTGCCAGCAGCACCGTGTCATTGGGGCAACCGTGGCAATCCCACTGGGCGTGGTGCACACAATACCGCCACCCCACAGCCAGCCCCACAACCTCTCCATCGGGCCTGGGCACCACGGCTGCACCCCAGTCGTTGGGACATCGATTTTGTTCTTTTTGACCGTTTGATTCACAGACTGTCTGAATGAGGGCTCATGAGATATCTCAAAAGCAGGGTGCGGAATCTATGGTGAGGGAAAAGAGGTACCTGGGCTCCAAAGTCGTGTGGCCCCCTGGCCCTAAGGCACAGTAGTCTGGAGCCACAGCACCTGCAGCACCTGGGGATCTGTTAGAAATCGGAGCTCTGGGCCCCACCTGGACCTACTCAATCCCACTCAGGGGACTCAAACACACTTACTGTGTTTCCATAAGCCCTCCAAAGATTGTTTATTTAAGATTTATTTTTTTATTTGAGAGAGAGAGCAGGGGGAGGAGCAGAGGGAGAGGGAGAGCAGCAGACTCCACACTGAGTGGGGAGCCTGCTACGGGACTTGATCTCACAACCCTGAGATCATGACCTGAGCCGAAATCAAGAGTCCAACACTTAACCAACTGAGCCACCCAGGTGCCCCAAGCCCTCCAGAGATTCTGATGCTCACCCACATTTGAGAACCACTGGCTTCGGGAAACCAAGTCAGATAAGCACAGGGAAGCAAGAGAGGCATCCTTTAAGAAATACAGAGTCCAGAACGTAGCATAGATAATTTGTACTCAAAAATTAGGTCATGGGTGCCTGGGTGGCTCAGTGGGTTAAAACCTCTGCCTTCGGCTCAGGCCATGATCTCAGGGTCCTGGGATCGAGCCCCGCATCGGGCTCCCTGCTCAGCAGGGAATCTGCTTGTCCCTCTGCCCCAACCCCCCAGCTCATGATCTCTTTCTCTCTCAAATAAATAAATAAAATCTTTAAAAAAAAAAAAATTAGGTCTAGATAAGCAACTCTACCCAAAGCAGCAGCTGATTCCGCCAAGCACGCAACAGGCCGTGCTTTTGGGTCGTGTGGGTCTAGTGCTACATTACAGGCCACGACCCCCAGCTCACCCGCAATCCGTGAGCTCACTGGCTGGCATGTGGCTGCTTCCCCTGGGTGGATAGAATGTGCCAGATTCACAACTAAAGGCAGAGGTGGGAACACGTAAAGATCCTCTCTCACAAAGGTCTGCAAATGGCTGTCAGGAATCCTCGGGAACCGCAGGCAAGAGAACCAGCTGCACGCCACACCTGGGCCTCTTCCAGACCTTCCACTGCACATGCGGGGGATCCCCGAAGCAGTGAGCTGAGTGTGAGCAAATGCCTTTCCCGCCGCCCCTAGTCGCAAGCAGGTGAGGGACCCGCTCATCACCACGCACCTTGCTTCCCAGAAGACAGGACCTGGGGCAAGCCAGGTCATCCACCTTTCCCTGTCATTGGCTGCTCGATACAGTTTCGCACGTCCTTCTCTTTCTCCAGGAATGACACAACACGGGGCCTGACTGGAGTCAAATGCTTGGGAGCAGGGAGACATGCCATCAGCCTCCAGCGATACCCCACGGGGATGCTCATCTCTTCCCCGCAGCCATCTCTGCTTCCTGCCTCTGTCTCTTTTGTAGCCGACTCTTTTTTCTCCTCGAGGACAGGTCCCCTGCCCACAAGCTGTTCGGCCTAATGAGGAAGGCAGACAAGTAAACAGGCAAATGCAGTCTAGTGCCACTGAGTGCCAGGGGGGTGGTGGAAGTATGGGGAAGGTGGGAGGGGCCTGTCACAGAGGCAGGGTGACCTCGTGGCCCCGAGGGGGCAAGCTTCGTTTGCTGTCCACTGGGCAGATAGCTGCTATTTGTTTACCTATGGCCCCTGGGCAGGGCCTGCAATGTGGGCGGGGCCTGTATCCCAGCAACTCAGAAATGTTCGATAGGGGTGTGTTAGAGTACCATGGTTTAGGACACTGGCTTTCAACGTAGCCATCGCCTTTGACTGCCTCTGTACTCACTAGATAACCTTCGGTTCCCTCCCAGCAGCTCTGAATGTTCTGTGCACACCCGGTGCCAGGCTAGTGCTGGAAGAAAAACCACACACATCCCCTAGAACTCATCCCCAAGCTGGGGAATCAGAAACTTTAACTAAGAGTGTGCAGCTTTAGCACTGCGCTGAAGGTTAGAGGTAGCCGAGAGCGGGATGTCCCAGAGGCCGGCTGTCCGACCAGACAGCCCATCACAGAGGGCAATGTCCTGGTCCCTCGAAGGCCCACAGCTCAGAAACGCAAGGTTCTCTCAGTCCACGCACACTTGATCTTGCTCGAGGGGCAAATTCATGCTAAAAAGAACAGACACCAATATCTGAATAACCGTAAGGCCGATTTACTAACGTCCCTTTTCAGCAGCTATGCATGCTGCCGTCCGAGGAAGGCAGGCGCTGAAATGCATAATTCGGGCACTCATTTGACAATGATTTCAAAGGCACCAAGCGCCCATTACTTAGCAAACTGTGAGCACCTGACTGGGGGAACTGCAGCCAAATGAGGCGGGGAGTCAGAAGTAGGAAGCAGAATTGTGCAACGAACCTGGCGTCAAGCTAGAGTTCAAACACTGTCCACCATTTATTACACAGGTGACTTCGAGAAAATTAACCTTCCTGACTCTTTCCTCACCTGTAAAATGGGACTGACAACACTCCCTCCATGGTTGTTAAAGGATTAAATGGGATTACACCCGAAAATTGCCTAGATTTATGTATGTCTATATTTACCTGTGAACGCTGGGTCATGTCATGGTTAAGGGAACTGGGGTCAGACAGAGCTCGGTTTAAATTCCAGCTCCACCACTTACTAGCATGTGATCTTGGGCAAGCTGCTTGATTTTTTCCACTAAGCCTCAGTTTGCTTATTTGTAAAGTAGGAATAAAAATTCTCCACAGGAGCTGGAAAGTAAATAAGACAGTGTATTCAAAGCACTTAGCAAATTCCTATGCTATGAGAAGCATTCAATAAATGGTAGGGTTAAGAATAATTTTGGGGCGCCTGGGTGGCTCAGTGGGTTAAAGCCTCTGCCTTCGGCTCAGGTCATGGTCTCAGGGTCCTGGGATCGAGCCCCACATCGGGCTCTCTGCTCGGCGAGGAGCCTGTTTCCCCCTCTCTTTCTGCCTGCCTCTCTGCCTACTTGTGATCTCTCTCTGTCAAATAAATAAATTTTAAAAAAAAAGAATAATTTTTAAAAATTGTCCCTTATTAGACACAAATGAGTGGTACACCTGGTAAAAATTAAAGTTAAAATCAGTACAGACTTTTTGAATGAAATTAAATATGGGGCCATCAAACATTCCTGGCCCCAAATAATAGTAACTCACCTTGTATTTCGCTTCATTAAAAACCAGTTCTGATAAGGCAAGCCCTTTACCTCAGACTAGTTTCATACCCATATTTTCCAACAGAGTTTCTAAAACAATGTCATTTGTGTGCAAAAACTCCAATATTTCCATACGGCCAGGTCATGCTTCATGGTGAGCCAGAAGCAGCTTGTCTGGGATCTACCTTTCCCATTGATCTGATGGGAATCCTGGTACCCATGAAGCATTATGCACTTGGTCTACCAATTATACACCACTATACAATGTGTGATGATAACATGAGCTCCTACAGCAAGGACACAAGTTACTTCCCTCAATTCTGGATCGCCCCTTTGATTTATTAACTTCCCCACCCACACTGTCAATTTTAAAATGGTTTATAAAGCTTGCAAATCCTGAAAGAATATCCTGAACTTTGATAAAGCAACATACTTTGAGTTCCAACTTCCTTGCATATTCGATTTGGGCAAACAAAGGTCACCCCTTACCCACCTCATCCTGTCCTCGACAGCATGCTACTTTATCCAGCCAGGGACCCCCCCCCCCACCACCGCTGCCTAGGACTCTTCGCCCTGAGGGTTCAGAGAGCAGGTTAGAGCCAAAGGCTCCATTTTTGGGCTCTTGGTTTTACTGCAGCCAACCATGTTTCCAAATTTCGTGATGGACTCTGGATGCGCTTTTACAGTCGCAACTCAGATTTTTAAACCAAATGTAGGTTTCTGAAAGAACGGGAGAGTGTCTGTAATCACTTCCACAGGAGAACATCAGAGGCTCTAAGTAGTCACTTCCGAGGGACGGCATCGGAACCTCATCGGGAACACCTGCTTCGGGCTACGCTTTGCCCAGCAAGGAAGTCACAATTTCTTAACTGGAGTGGTGGGCCCCGGGAACGGTAACGCAATGAGATGGTTACTTTGAGCAGTTACGGTGGACCGCGCTTTCAGGAGGGTCCTGGAGTCACGAGCTACCGTGAGGTTTCCCTCCTTAGAAAGCGGGTGCACGGGAGTGCCAAGCCCCGCCAGGCCTGCGGGCTCGGGGCCGCCGCCGAAGAGAGCGCCAGGCTCTCTTGACACGACGACCCTGTCAAGGTGACACCCGGACCCCGGCTTCGGAAGTTAAAAAACAGCACTTGGGATGAAAGACCCAGGCTCTACGATCATCACAGTCGGCCCAGGCCTAGGGAGCGGGGAGGAAGAACAACTTCCTCCTCGAAGCCCGACCGTGGGCGTCCCCAGGGGACGGAAAAGGCAGAGAGGACTTCCCCCGCCCCGCCCCCGGGCGAGGCTGCGCACCCGCCGCGAGGGGAACTCGGCGGGAACGCGGCCAGGTCAAGGCGACGGGGGAGGGGAGCCAACCGCCATCTTCCCCCGGGCGTTCAAACTGACAAAGCGCGGCCCCGCGGCCAGCCCCCCGTCGCGGGCTGCCGGCTCTCGCGAGACCGCGAAGGCCTCTGGGAAAGGCGGGGGAGGGGAGGACAGGAGAACAAATCCGGGACCCGGGGACTGGGGGCGGGCTGAGGCGGCGAGAGGAGCCTCAGGAAGCAGGAGGGGCGGAGAAGACGCGACTGACGTGGCACGTGGGCCAATCACGAGCGAGCTCGGGCGCACCTGAAGCCAATGAGCTGTGCGGCAAGGCGCGGGGGGCGGGCGCTGGGGCCGAGGGTAGCTTGAGCGCGGCGGCGGCGTTGTTCAGTCAGAGCGAGAACATTCCAGAGGTGAGTCCGGTGGAGGGGCGCCGGCCCCGCGCCCCCTCCCCAGTCCTCCCCGCCCCCTCGACCCCCGCGGGCCGCTGGCTGGCGGGGAAGGCGCCCCGACGCCCGCGGCTCACGGCGCCGTCTCTCCGCGCCAGGTCGCCAGGCCCCGGGCGCTGAAGGGTGTGGACCCCGGACGTCGCTGGGACAGCCCCTCCCCGCTGCTCGGCGGCGCCTGGCCCGGCCGCTGCTCGCTGCGCTGCTCCGCCGCCTCCGCCGCGCCTCCTCGGACTCGGGTTCACACGCGCCTCACTTCATCCCAGTCCCGGGCGAGCAGCGTTGGGTTTATGTCTTTATTTGACGAAAACGGTGAGTCCGCGGGCGGGCCGGCGGGGAGATGGCGCCCGCACAAGATGGCGGCGCGCCGCGTGACCCGCGCGCGCTTGTGGCGCAGTTCGGGCGGGCCCCGCGCCCCCGCCGCCCTGCCTTCCGCCGCGGCCCCGGCCCCCGCCTCTCCCCCTCCCCGCCTCTCCGCCTCTCCCCCCCCCATCTCCGCCGCGGCCCCCTCCCCCCGCCGGGCCCCGGCCCCTCCCCCGCCTCGCGGGAGCGCGCCGCGCGGGCTGACTCAGGCCCCATTGCTGCATTCATGAGTCATCGCCCGCTCGGGGGCGGGGGCGGCCCGGGCCGGCGCCCCTCGGCCGTTTTCGTTTTCCCTGGCGCGCCGAGGCCGGGTGGCGCGCATGGCGGGGTCGCTGCCCCGGGCGGAGCGGCCGGTGGCCATGGGCACCGGAGCGAAGGTTGACTGTGTGTGCGGGGACGGGGAGGAGCGGTGGCGGCCGCGCTCGGTCGTTGCCCCGCGGTCCGTGCACACACCCGCGAGACGGCGTGCCCGGAGTCAGGGCAGGGTCTCCCCGAGCGGGGGGTTCTCCTCGAGTGCTGAACACGGATTGAGCGGGGAGGCTGACGCGGGGGGTGGGGGGGCGGCGTCGAGTCTGGGAAGTTTTTTCATAGTCGAGGCCTGGTCTGCGGGACAGAGATCTTGGCCGGTCTTGTCAGCAGTTGTTGAGATATGGCGGTTCCGCGGAAGCGGACCTTTGCCGGGCTGATGCCGTTGGCTTCGGTGTGAACCCCCGGCCGCTGAGGCAGCGCAGTTTGTTGTGGGGAGTCTGGCGGCTCCCGGCTGGAGGCCCGTCTTAGTCCACACGGAGCCCCTCTTTGTTGCGACAGGTGTTCGGTGTTAGCGGAGAGTGTTAGCTGCCCCTCACGCGAACCGGGGTGCTCGTGGTGTAGCCGAATGAGGCGCCCTTAACCGGGAGGAGAAAGGAGACTTCCTCCTGCGCAGGTCACGCTAAGCTTCGGGGGGTTGTATATGCTCTTCCTTTCTCTTTCAGAGCTGTTGCGCAGCCATTGGTACCTGTATTGGGGAAACATAGCATACAAGCAAGAAGCTTACAGCCTCAGTGGCGAAAATTTTTTCATGTCAGAGACCGAGAACTCTTGCAGTCGTTTATGTCATCCCTTCTTCTCCAGACAGAAGATACCAAAAAGTTGCAATCAAAGATCTCTTCATCTTATTGATAAAGCCACTAATAAGCCAAAATGTCTGTCAATGTCAACCGCAGTGTGTCAGACCAGTTCTATCGCTACAAGATGCCCCGTCTGATTGCCAAGGTAATATCGATCTTTGTTTTAGTTTTGAGGCCTAAGCTCTTTTCCTAGATTTTTAAAGATTGCACTTCTTGGGGTAGATAATGCAAAATTAAAGTTATTTTTTTCTTTAGGTTGAGGGCAAAGGAAATGGTATCAAGACAGTTATAGTCAACATGGTTGACGTTGCAAAGGCGCTTAATCGGCCTCCAACGTGTAAGTAATGCTTCTTAAGAGGAGTCTGAAAAAGCATAGTGTCACAAAAGTCATGACAAACTTGGATCTGTGTGATTTCAGTTGTATGCTAGTTTGTTTCAGGGTTAAGTGGAATCTTGGGCTGGAAAACCAACTGATTAGTTGCTATTGGTAAAACTTCTCAACATATTTTAACCCAGTATAAAAGTGTAAGGGAATCATATTTGTATAAGGGTGAACGAATAGCAAAATATTTAGTTAATCTTTTCTCTCTTCTCCCCCCCCCAACCCCCCATAGATCCCACCAAATATTTTGGTTGTGAGCTGGGAGCACAGACCCAGTTTGATGTTAAGAATGACCGTTACATTGTCAATGGATCTCATGAGGCGAATAAGCTGCAAGACATGTTGGATGGATTCATTAAAAAATTTGTTCTCTGTCCTGAGTGCGAGAATCCTGAAACAGAGCTGGTGAGTCTTTTTGAGGAAAAACTGCATATCTGCTTTTGTTATCAGTCCTTTGATATCACCAAATGTATGTTCTGGAAAGGCAGAGCAAACTTAATTGGAAACTGATCATGTAAAGCAGCAAATTTTTTAAGTAGATCATTTTGTGAAACTGGCTTTTTTAAAGTAGATCGTTTTAACTTTTTTTTTTTTTTTTTTACAAAATTTTATTATAGGTCATAGATGACATATTTGTTTTTACTCCCTTTTTTTGGCAGCATGTCAATCCAAAGAAGCAAACAATAGGTAATTCTTGTAAAGCCTGCGGCTATCGAGGCATGCTTGACACACACCATAAACTCTGCACGTTCATTCTCAAAAACCCACCTGGTAAGTTTTTACGATGAACTTGGAAGGTTTTAACGTAAGGCAGCTGATCATTGGAAACAAAATGGAAGCTTTTTTGCTGCTGTGAAACTAGAATATAAGGAATGTCTGAACTTTGTGCCTTGTTCTGTTGAATCTGAGACTTTGAAAGATGTACCATTAAGGGTAAGAACAACAGGCTATCACTTAAGCTCTTCTATGTTGTCGATTTTTAAGATCTGTTCTTTTAGAATAGGTGAAATGGGGACGCCTGGGTGGCTCAGTTGGTTGAGCGGCTGCCTTCGGCTCAGGTCATGATCCCAGGGTCCTGGGATCGAGTCCCACGTCGGGCTCCTTGCTCGGCAGGGAGCCTGCTTCTCCCTCTGCCTCTGCCTGCCACTCTGCCTGCTTGTGCTCTCTCTCTGTCAAATAAATAAATAAAATCTTTAAAAAAAAAAAAAAAAGAATAGGTGAAATGGACATTGTAAAACAGGAGCGCCTGGGTGGCTCAGTCAGTTGATCATCTGCTTTTGGCTGGGGTCATGATCTCAGGGTCCTGGGATTAAGCCCTGCATCAGGCTCCCTGCTCAATAGGCATCTGCTGCTGCTTCTCCCTCTGTATGCATGCACACGGATGTGTGCTCTCTCAAATCTTAAAAAAAAAAAAAAAAAGTGGAATCCCAGCAAATGATCTACTTTTGGAATACTGTTTTATGAACCAGGGTCCTGGCTCATTAAGCCCACGTGGCTTTAGAACATTGCAAGCAACACTCTGTGGCAGATGATGGAAGTTGTCTGACACAATTTGAGCTTGCTATAGCAATAAAGTCTAACCTATTCCAGTGTTCTCCTCTGTGAGACCAACTGTTATATAGACTTAAACAGTGTTAACAGCTCTGGACTGAAGTGCAGTTGAGAAGTGCTCTTGTTTTGTTCATGGGGGATGAGAGGGTCAGGAGTACCAGCCTTCACTAAGCACCTCATCTTCTGAGATATCAGCACTTCATCTTGATTTTTACCGAATAGTTAATACTTCTACTGTTCTAGGACATTCTGTCCTTACCCTGAGTTTTTTATATAGGAAATGATAGTGGAAGAATTTGGTCTGTGAATCCTTTTAGAATTATAAGTAGCCTTGTTTTTGTGTATGGTTTTCTGAGGGAAGGTTCCAAAGCAAAAGGAAGCAAAGGGTTTTAAATGTTCATGAGAGACAGTAAGGTGTACTGTAAACTGTAGTATTAAACTTTTACTTCTTTCTTTGTTTTGCTGCAGAGAATAGTGATAGCGGTACAGGGAAGAAAGAAAAGGAAAAGAAAAACCGGAAGGGCAAAGACAAGGAAAATGGTTCTGTGTCCAGCAGTGAGACGCCCCCACCCCCACCACCAAATGAGATCAGTCCTCCTCCACATGCTGCGGTAAGCATAGTTAACGTGTGGTGGGCACTAAAGTTGGGTAAAATACAATACCTGGTGTGGAGTGGGGCAGAAATAAGGAAACTCAGGCGCCTGGGTGACTCAGTTGGTTAAGTGACTGCCTTACGGCTCAGGTCATGATCCTGGAGCCCCAGGATGGGGTCCCACATCAGGCTTCCTGCTCAGCAGGGAGTCTCCTCCCTTTGACCCTCCTCCCTCTGATGTGCGCGCACTCTCTCTCATTCTCTCTCTCAAATAAATAAAAATATTTAAAAAAAAAAATGAAACTCATCTTCGTTTTAACATTGCAATGTTATCTTGGGTTCCTTTTTAAGTATGGTCGATTAAATTAATGTAGGTCCAGTTTATTTTTGTGGAAAATGAACCCAGTGCCATTAACATGACTGGAAATCGGGAGTATTTTTTGCATTTTTAAGGCATTTGACTACACATACTTGTTATTGACAGGAAGAAGAGGAGGATGATGATTGGGGGGAAGATACAACTGAGGAAGCTCAAAGACGCAGAATGGATGAAATCAGTGATCATGCAAAAGTTCTGACACTTACTGATGATTTGGAAAGGACTGTTGAAGAGCGGGTCAATATTCTGTTTGATTTTGTTAAGGTAAAATAACTTGGGTCAAGAGCAGCTAAACATTTTCTTGATAATCAGTTTTCATGCCTTGGGTTTTTGTTAAGGTATTTATTACTTTGTGCTGGTTATCTGACATGTAACTTTTTTCTCATGGTATCTCTTGAATACTCAAACCCTGGGCTTATTTTACTTTTTGTTCAAATATTTCCTGAGGTGGTTCCAGGTACTATTTTGGCATATGCATTTCATGGAAGAATCCTGAAACTAAAATAAATGTGGTAGAAAAAAAGTCCATGAAAGTGGGGACTAACTGGCATCTTTAGAGCAAAATGTGTCTCCATTTCACTGAATTGCTTTCTTTTATTTGCAGAAAAAGAAAGAAGAAGGTATCATTGACTCATCAGACAAAGAAATTGTTGCTGAAGCAGAAAGGTTGGATGTAAAAGCCATGGGCCCTCTTGTTTTGACTGAAGTTCTTTTTAATGAGAAGATAAGAGAACAAATTAAGAAATACAGGCGCCATTTCCTACGAGTAAGCAAATTATTTTAGATTCATAAATGAGATTAGAGCTGTGTGACCCTGGGAACATGTTCTCTGTTATCCTAAAACTGGAGATAATTGACCTACCTTACCAAGCATGGGAGTATTTGGAATATACTGTATATAGTTTCGTAGCTAAAGTAATACACAGATTTTTATGCTTTGACTTTTCGAGCCACTGTTTAAGGGCATAGCCTTAAGGAACAATCTTGAGACAATGCTTATACTTAAAACTTTTTTAAAAGCTTACTAATGTCAACACATTTATTTCCAGTTTTGTCACAACAACAAAAAAGCTCAACGGTACCTTCTTCATGGTTTGGAGTGTGTGGTAGCAATGCATCAAGCTCAGCTCATTTCCAAGATTCCTCATATCTTGAAGGAGATGTATGATGCAGATCTGTTGGAAGAAGAAGTCATCATCAGCTGGTCAGAAAAGGTGGGGAATAGATAACAAATGGGTTCTTGAAGATCAGAAGTATTGCTGAGACAGATGTTGGGGTATAATTTAGGAAGAAGTAACTTCTGATAATTGAGTTTCTTCTACATTGAAATGTAGTCCCTAGTATAACCTGTAGGTGATTCCCCCTGTGGCAACTTTCTAGTAATAAGGAAAGAAAGCGTTTAGACTCTTCAGACTCATCGTTACTTGCTGAATAAATGTATCTGTTGAGTCAAGATTAGGATATGACCCAGTCCCTTCAAAGAGCTCAGTTTAGGCAGTTACATAAATTAATTTTTAGATTTCTCCAGCTAAGGAAATTGTATTGAACATTTTCTAGGCCTCCAAGAAATATGTCTCAAAAGATCTTGCCAAAGAGATTCGTGTCAAAGCAGAACCATTTATAAAATGGTTGAAGGAAGCAGAGGAGGAATCTTCTGGTGGTGAAGAAGATGATGAAGATGAGAATATTGAGGTAAACTGTGTTAGGGTTTGGAATTCCAAAATGATAATAAGGTAATTTGAAATTTTTAGATGCAGCAAAACATGGTCTCAATAATTTGGGAAGTTAGCACATTAATTTAAGGATTGGGGCTATGTCTCCTGCCCCTAGGCATGATTGCAAATAGACCTATGAATTTTCAAAGGAGTATTAATGTAGGTTGAGTATACAGGTGCTAGTTGTCCATAAAAGTTAAGATGCTATCAGGCTGAGAGAGAACTGAAGAGAATTTAGTTTTCAGAGAGAACTTTGTTTTCAGATAACACAAACTTGTGCAGTGATGGCTATGAGACACCTGGGTGGCTCAATTGGTTAAACATCCTACTCTTTTTTTTGTTTTATTTTTTTTAAGATTTTATTTATTTATTTGACAGATCACAAGTAGGCAGAGAGGGGGAAGCAGGCTCCTCGCTGAGGAGGGATCCCCTTTTGAGGCTCAATCCCAGGACCCTGGGACCATGACCTGAGCCGAAGGCAGAGGCTTAACCCACTGAGCCACCCAGGCACCCCAAGCATCCCACTCTTGATTACCACTCAGGTCATGATCTCAGGGTTTTGAGATCAAGCTCTGTGAAATCTGTGAAGCCTACTTGGGATTCTCTGCCTCTGGTGCCCCCCACCCCCATGTAGTTTCTCAAAAAAGATGGCTGTTTGGGTACTTTTTCCTCCTTTGTTGACCATTGATTTGTATTATTTTTTTTCATTGATTTGTATTATTACTTTTATACATAGATTTATTGGGATAAAGATTTACAGTCAATAAAATTGTTTTACCAGGTGGTGTATTCGAAGACTGCCAGTGTACCTAAAGTTGAAGCTGTGAAGTCTGACAACAAGGATGATGACATTGATATTGATGCCATTTAAAGGGGTGGGTGCAGCCCAGCTTAACAGTGTAATGCTGCGAATCTTTCTGCATCATCAGCCAGAAGTGCAACATGTATGTGCAAAAGCTAAAATGGCTTAACATCATGCTACACTTTCTACTAAAAATGTATTGCTGTGAGTGGTCTGTAATTAAGCCCAACAAGACATCTAGGGAGTCCATACACATATCAGTGAGCAGATATAGTTTGCTTATTTATAGCATGGTTCTTTTTGAAAAATTAGTGGTGGACACATTTGGATCACATTTATACAGTTAAATAAAGATTTGATTTTGGTCATTCTTCAGATTTTGGCTCTGAATGACTTAAACTGAAGTGGCTCCTTTTTTAAAATACTGCACCATCATTAACCTGATAGGATTTTTGGAGCCTGTTAGATTTTGTTAGATGCTGAGACTGTAAAGATGTCTTCAGCAGAATGTAAACTTAAGCTTACTTGTAATTACCTTAATCAGCCATTGAGAAATACAGTACTTTCAAGTGTTCAGTCCCTCAGATTGGCATCTGGTAATGTACGTTCTTCCCATGCCGAGGTGGACTGATAATTAAATGGCAGTGCAACATCTTTATCTTACTGAGAAGTAAAAATGACCTGAGTGTCCTATAAATAATTTTAAGAGCAGGTTTTGAAACTTGAATTGTGTTTTTTCAGTTCGTGTATACTTATCCCAAATTGTAGTTTTTGGAGTCATGTGCATTGCACGTTGGATGAGCCAGGGGAATTATTACATTAACAAATAAGCATTTTATGTGTATGTAGCTGTTGCTTTGTACTGACTGAGAAAATTCTGAAACTAGGGTGTGATTATATAGTAAGCTATGATTTTATTTGGGGGAAGCAGGAAAAGGTGCACTTAATCTCTAGCAAAAACTGAGCATAATTTTTCAACTTTCATTATGATTTAATTACAGTTTCAATATGTTAAAGGCATACTGTATCTTTTCATTGTGGATTTCCTCCTGATAATATGGTTTGTTCTTTAATGCCTTTTACATGTGGATACTTAGCTTATGCTTTTTAGGTTTTGGTTGCTATCTTGCCAAAATAAGCGTTACTGTGTCTCAGACTCGATTCCCCTCCCTCCCAAAATGTCTTATTTAAAAAGAGCTAAAAGCGTACTTCAAGTGAAAGCCTATATTTTGATGTCAGACTAAAGGTGTTGTTTATTTCACATTGAGTATAGCAGACACCCAAGAAGTCTGATGATGGCCATTGAATGCAGGTGATTGGGGCCTGACCCCAGCCCATCCTGAGGTTTAGATTTGGAAATAATTTGTGAATTCTTTACTCAATTAGCTGATCCAAACTCAACTTGATACGGATTATGGCTATATCTGAGAAATCATCTTCAAGGGAAAAACTCGTTGCATTTATTTCTTTCCACAAACTACACTGGGAATCAACAATCCAAAGGGTTAATTTTATTGGAAGCACTGTCTTATATCATTCACCTCTTTCTATTGTGATCCATTTTCACAGATTATAATGAGACCTTAATAAATGTATGTAAGAATTTTTCACATTGGAAATTACACAAACATTGGATACAATAAGACCTTGTTAGCTTGATATTTCAAGGAGGTAGAATCAAGTAATCTTACTGGAGACCTACAAATTGGTCCCCGTCCCGTCCCTGGACCCCACCTTTTGATCGATTTTGATGAGTGAAGCAGAAGCACCTACCTGGAGGGAATGTGCTTTGTCACACCAAGGAGATGAAATTTTTAAATTTACATCTCACTGAGGTTTCAAATTTTTTTGCCATAGGCCAATTTGCTTTCATCCTCTGAAGTTCTATAGGAGACAGTGGTGACTTAGGCCAAGTTGCATTCAACATACTCAATGTCAAGCTAATGGGGTTCTGTTATAGTTGGGGTTTTTGTTTTGTTTTTCCTTTAACCTGAAGGAAAACCTGTTTGGGGCTTCTAAACACTAAAGAAAAAATTTTGGCTTAGACTAGTATGCAGTCTGGTGCCAAACTTCAGTGGAATTCAAATCCACATAATAGGAGTTCTATCCATAGAGGCTATCCTAATAAATTAATCCTTCACTTCGATCTATTCAATGGTCTTAAAATTTCCTGTTTCAAACAGCTACATTACTTGATTAAAACAATGTTAAAATTATATTTTGTCTCTGCTTTAATATTAAAATTAATCTAGATTCTTATTTTATAAGATTGAAGCATTGAACTCTGCCGTGTTGTGTAGCTACTGCTTTGGACTTGTTTTGGGGTGTTTCCTTCCTTGGTCGCCAGCCTCACTCAAAAATGGATGCTGTGCTCATTACTGTGGGTTAGTGACTTTCCTTAGGTCTTGTATTTTTGTTCTGTAACTAATTGCAAACAAAAAGTCTGCCTTAATCTGAGTTCTTGAAATCTTGATGGGTGTTTGTTTTAGGGAATTGAGATGTCAGATATGTAGTTCTATAATAGATCTCTGATTAAGAAAGAGAAATGGAGGAGGTTGCTTTCCAAACAAGATCTTTCTGAAATTGATGGACCTATAGGTTCCAAGGTTAGAGAAGGGAAGCGGGTGTAATGTAGTGCTCAGGGCTGTTCTTGTCAAGCCATGTTGCAGTTGCCCCCGTTGTTTACTCCAGTGCACTAAGCACTGAGTAAAGCCCTTTGACTCGAAGATAACTTAGAAAGGAAAGCTGGCCTTTCTAAAAGAGTGAACAATCCAGAGGGGTACTCGTGCGTGCACAGTGAGCCACCTTTCTACATTTTGTGTTCGTTGCGTTGATCCTCCTTGTGATCCCGAGATGTATTGTCGCAAGGTCATCATGTAATCTGACTCCCGTGCCCAGCCATTTTGTACTGTACTATAGAGATAAAGATATGTTTAAAATCAAAATGAAAAGATTCTGCTTGAATCTACTTAGAACTTCAGCAAAATAGCCCAACCGTAATTGAGATTAAAATTTTCTTAACAGTTCTGCAGACAATCCTTAGTGAACTCCAATGGCTATAGTTTTACTTGTCCATACTCTAGAGTAACCCAAAAATGCAGAGTTGGCCCAGATTGCATTGTCCTATTGGTGGCTCTTCAAATGTGGCAGCCCATTGGACTACTGCGGTTTCTCAAGGCACTCTCAGTACAGGACACAATACTGGTACTCAGTACAGTGCCTTTGTTTCTCTGACCTGTCCCTACATAGACCTTGACTCTTAAGAATTGACAGATCGTAAAGTGGAGTCATGTGGGCAAATGACTTGGCAGAGTTCTTAGATCTGGCTTATGTAGTCTCCAGAGTCTGACGCTGAGAGCCTTTGCTTTTAGAAGGTTGGGGGCCTGGGTTTCTTGTCCACCTGCAATAGAGTTCGTACTCCAGACTTAATATCTGATTCTCTACAGCCAGAAAATGGAACCATTCTTGTGTGCTAGAATATGGGGATGATAGCTAGCTACATGAAGAGAATTTTTCCTCAGAACCTAGGCCAGGAGAATATGGTGTTAGGCTCTCAAAGCAGACCAGTAGGGTCTGAGTTGCCCCAGTCCCTGCCTTTGGGACGTTACTCAGTGAGCCCTTTTTAAGGGGAATATTCACTTGGGCTTTAGAACCAGACCTGGATTCCGGTCAGGGCCTCCCTAGATTCCATGTGTCCCTGATGGGATGGTAACCCCGCTGTACAACACTTGGAATTCTAATGGGAGCCTCACACCGCACTCTGGAGGTATTCTGGGGCAGCAAGGAAGAATTGGTCTGTCTGGGATAGAGCAGGTCGGAGTGTGTGCTGGGGCCTCCGACATCTGGAGCAGGCATCAGAGTAGATGGAGGAGAGGTTCGGCTAGGGAGCAGTTAGAAGGTAGTGCGGTGTTTAAGAAGCCGTCAGCGTGCCATAGGTGGTTATGGAGAGCAGTGATAGTACTCGCCCTACAGTGGTACTCAGACCAAGCCAGCTCTGGCCAAGGACGGTCCCTGGTTTCTGCTGCAGAGAGTCCCCGAACCAGTAGCCACCTCAGCCTGTCTCCTGTCCAACAGATTGCGTTAGCCGAGAAGCTCCCCGGAGAGGAGACGACTGTCGCGGGGGCCTGTGGCGCACCCGCGCGGGCTGGACCTTCTGCCGGAGCTGATGCCGTGTGCCGTACAGCTTCCAGGGTTCTTGCACCATGGGGGACTTGACACAGATGAGGACGAATACTGATCGTTAGGCTGGTTTGCGCAGGAAAGACAGGACGGCAGCTCGCAGGGTCCTCCTCTAGTGTTCAGTGACACTGCCGTGGGCTGGAGCCATCGGAAGCAGTCCTGTCCAGACTGGGAAGCAGGGTTTCCCAGGGACCTGGCGCCGTCCGCTCAGGCATCCCAGCAGATTCCCTGAGCTCCCGACCTGCCTCAGACCTTGAGTGAGTTTGCACTTGTTCCAGCTTTGTCCCTACTCTGGAGGAGCCCCCAGGCCAAAACAGACACGGGATAGGGGTAGAACTTGAGAGAGAAAATGGGCACTTCAGGATTGCTTGAAATTAGAAGCGTCTCCGAGGATGAGTGCAAGTAGAAATTTGGGAGGGAAGAGTAGGGAGCACATCTGGGAAGTGGAAACCGTTGCGTGCAGATGACTGCAGCAGACGAGGCTGTAGGCAGTGAGGCCTTCTGCAAGCTCCAGGCCTTGAGTGGAGCCTTGTGGCGCTGTAGGAACCAGGACGTCTGCGTTGTGCTGACAGCCAGCAGCTGCCGTGAGGGCTAGACTAGTAGAGACAGGGATGCGCTTCTACCCTGAGGAAGTTGGGGGTCCCCAAACAGGTTTGGCTGTTCTGAAGGCACAGTGGCCCAGATTGGAGAGAGCAAGCAGGCCCAAGTCCCCATCCCAAAGGCCAAAACTGAGAACCCAAGAGTGCTGGGACTTCGCCCTTGAGACCAGATCTCCCGTTTCGGGAGTGGGTAAAGGTCAGCACCCTGGGGGGCGCTCTGGAGGTTCGGGGCCTGGGTGGGCACAGGGTTTTTCTGTTCTGGACTCTAGGTCGAGGACCTCAAACTTTGAAGAAAAGCGTCTTCAGGGGTAACCACAAGTCGTAAATACGAAGTTCTTGGTAAAAGAACCTTCTCCAGGCGTGGAGAAGAGGATGGTTTTCCACCGGGAACCTTGCCCAAGGCCGGCCTTGCGAGGACCCAGGGAGAGCCCCTGGTCCAGCCTCGTGGGCACATTGTAGCAACCGGGGCGCCGCCCGCCACTGCTCTCTGGGTTGCTTGCTTTTTCCGCTACCCATCAGCCCGTGGTGCTCTGGAACGGCGCTCCGCCTCCCCATGGCTCTGCTTTCTCTGGTCCCGTGGCCAGGAAGCTTGTTTCTGCTCAGTCCTCCGACTTCCTCATTCAGATTCCTGTCAAGGTGTATGCGGGACGCCTCACTGGCCGCCAGCATTTCTGTCGGGTTGATTGGTTTGCCTCCAGCTCTCGCGAGGCTCTTGGCACCGTCCGCGTGGCTACGCGGGGCAGGGTTGTCACGGGGGATTTGAGATGTGGCTGCTTCCTCATGAGCAGTCTGCCAAACGAGCGGACGCTGCCCTGTGTGAGCACCCGGCACCCTGTGAGGATCCTGCAGCCTGAGGACAAGACACGGGCCGTGCCATAGAGATCGTCAAATCTGATGGGGAAGGGGGTGCCCTAAAGCCCTTCGGTTACCTTATCAAGAGCTGGCCTCGCGCAGTTGTGATTTGAGTCTGTGTGGAAGGCTGTCAGGGAGGGTCTGGGGGGGGTTACAGAGCGCAGGAGTCACTGCGTTATCTGAGCCATGGGGAACCCCGAGTAATGGAACAAGGAAACTCAAGAGGAATGCTTTGCATGAGGGACAAATCCAGCTGCGATGACCAGACTAGATAAAACACAAGGGACGTTGGGAGAAGGACAAGCTGTGTGAAGGGAAGAAGACGGCCCAGCTCGGGGCGTGAGCGTTTGAGGTGGCTGTGGCACAGCTAGGGGGGAGAGTCCAGGAGGCGGCTCGATGGGACCCTAGACCTGAGGTCCCGATTGGAAGACATCTGTCCGGGCAAGAGCAGAGTCTATGCTCACGAAGTTTCCATTTTTGTCTCCCTGCAGACTGACCTCTGCAAGGGTCAGAACAAATCTGCTTTAGTTGTATCCCCAGTATCCAGAACTGGACTTGTACACAACAGGTACTCGGGGACTCACCCAAGTGCCGGATCCCATGGGCGGGTAGAGAAGTAGGTACACTGGCAGGTAGGTGGGTGGGTGGGTGGATGGATGTTTGGGTGAATGAATAGATGGGTGGGTAGAAAAACGGAAGGATAGTTTAGTGAGTAGGTGGGACATTCGAAAGTGAATGACTTGAGAGCATGCTTTCTCCTAACGAGTTCATACTATATAATTCTATATAAAAATAGATTCTGTTCTTTTATACCTTCTCCGGTTCCTTTTCATGAAGTCAGGAATGCCGAAGTACATATTAAAAGAACTAAATGCGACTTGAAGGGGCACGTGGCTGGCTCAGTCAGTGGAGCATGTGATTCGATCTTGGGGTCTTGAGTTCGAGCCCTATGTTGGGTGTAAAAATTATCTAAATTTAAATATGTACATGGTGAGTAGGCTCTATGCCCAGCATGGAGCCCAATGTGGGACTTGAATTCACAACCCTGAGATCAAGAGCCAGACACTTGGGTGCCTGGGTAGCTCAGTTGGTTAAGAGACTGCCTTCGGCTCAGGTCATGATCCTGGAGACCCAGGATCGAGTCTCGTGTCGGGCCCCCCGCTCAGTGGGGAGTCTGCTGCTCCCTCTGACCTCCTCTCTCATGCTCTCTCTCATTCTCTCTCAAACAAAACCTTAAAAAAAAAAAAAAAAAACCACTTAACTGAGCCACCAGACACGTCTAAAAGTATTTTTTAAGAATAGAACCTAAAGGGGCGCCTGGGTGGCTCAGTCGGTTAAAGCCTCTACCTTCGGCTCAGGTCATGATCTCAGGGTCCTGGGATCGAGCCCCGCATCGGGCTCTCTGCTCAGCAGGAGGCCCGCTTCCTCCTCTCTCTCTGCCTGCCTCTCTGCCTACTTGTGCTCTCTCTGTCAAATAAATAAATAAAATCTTAAAAAAAAAAAAAAAAAGAATAGAACCTAAAAAAGTACTTGTGGCTTATTGCTAAGATTTTGTGGATTGAATCCAAACCGACCCCAACCCCAAGACTGCATCAAAACGTCAGTAAAAGGATAAAATAAGAATTGATTCTAGGAAGAGGGCAGAGTAGGAAGCACCAGGGATCTGTCCCCACCTTGACGACAACTGCACTGACGAGAGTCCGAGGTAACTCTTGGAACTCTGGAGTCTGTTGAAGGCGTGACTTCCAGGAGAAGACCTGGACAGTAAAGTGCAGCCAATTTTGCTGAGTTTGCGATCCCAGCACAGTAGTAGCTGCCCATCCTCCACCCCCATATGTAGGGCAGGCAGCTGTGCACCTCGTAGGAGCCAAGGTAGACCAAAAAGACCCTGTCCTCTCCATACCAGGGATCTGTCGTCTGACCGCTGCTTCTGATCAGAGTACATACAAAGAAGGAAGCCATCGTGGCACCTCCCCCCATGGTCGCAAGCCCCTCTTCAGGCTGAAGTGACTTCCAGTGGGTGTAAAAAAATGGTACCCCTGCCACCTTCATTTTTCTCATCTTTGGGGGCCAGATAGTAAAGGCTAGGATGTTTGAAAGCAACTGCACTTAAAAGGGGAAATTAGAAGGTGATCATGCATGCTCAGGGAAAGGCTTGGACTCAAAGATTTTAAAAAGACCTTAATACCTCAGGGTGTTTGGCACAGAGGAAGCCTATAACTAAATAAAACCTGTAGGGACACCTGGGTGGCTCAGTTAAGTGTCTGCCTTCAGCTTGGGTCATGATCCCAGGGTCCTGGGATCGAGTACCCCATTGGGCTCCCTACTCAGCGGGAAGCCTGCTTCTCCCTCCCCCTGCTCCCCTGCTTGTGCTTTCTCTCTCTCTCTCTCTCTGACAAATAAATGGATAAAATCTTTTAAAAAATAAATATAACCTGTAATTTTTTTAAAAGATTTTATTCGAGACACCACAAACAGGGAGGAGGATCAGAGGGAGAGGAAGAAGACGACTCCGCTGAGCAGCCCCCCCTCAACGTGGCTTGATCCTCAGACCCTGAGGTCATGACCTGAGCCAAAGGCAGATAGATGCTTAACCCACTGAGCCACCCAGGGACTCCTATAACCTGTAATTTAAAGTAATAACACCCAGCAAGTCCTGGAGATGGGAGAGAATCTGATTTCCAGAATTAACACTTTATTAGATTTAAATGTCCACTGTACAATAACAAAAAAATCACAAGGCATACGAGGAAATAGGAAAGTATGAGCCATTCAAAATGGCTGAAAAAAGCCTGATTGCAGATCTGAACAAAGAGCTTAACCATTTTGAATGCTCGTACTTTTCACAAGGGAAATTAGAAAATATTTAGAGATGAATGAAAGTAAAAACAGCAAAACTTACGGGGCACAGCAAAAGCTATGCTAAGCTATACATGCTTACATTACAAAACAAAAGTCTCAACCTAGCTTTACAACTTAAGGAACTAGAAAAAAGAACAAATTAAACCCAAAGCTAGCAGAAGGAAGGAAAAATATAAACTAGACATAAATAGAGAATAGAAAAATAATAGAGAAGTGTCAATGAGAACAAAAGATATACAAATGGAAACCAGGAGAAAGCTGGAATAATTAAACAGTTTAAAACAAAGACTAAAGAAAGACAACAGTGCTACATAATGATAAAGGGGTCAATTAAACAAGAGGATATAACATTTGAAAATATTTATGCACCCAACAGAGGAGCACCAAAATACAAAATGAATATTAAAAGAGCTAAAGGAAGAAATAGCAATACAATGATAGAGGACTTTATTGCCCCACTTATATCAATGGATAGATCATCCAGGCAGAAAATCAATAATGAAATAGCCATAAATGACATGTAAAGGCAGATGGACGTAGATATTTACGGAGTATTCCATCTAAAAGCAACAGAATATACATCCTTCACATGGAACATTATACAGTATAGATTGTATGTTAGGCCACAAAAGTCAATAAATTTAAAACTATTGAAATAATGTCAAGCATTTTTTCCAAACACATTGGTATGAAACTAGAAATTAATTATTTGAAGAAAACTGGAAAGTTCACAAATATGTGGAGACTAAACAACAGCTACTGAATAACCAATAGGTCAATGAGGAAATCAAAAGGAACCAAAAAATACTTTGAGACAAAAACGGAAATATAACATACCAGAATTTATGGGATGCAACAAAAGCAATTGTAAGAAGTCCATCCTGATAAATAACCTACCTCAAGAAACAAAAAATGTATCAAACAACCTAACTACACCTCAAGAAACTAGAAGAAGAAATGAAGCCCAAAGTTTAGTAAAAGGAAGGATATAACAAAGTAGAAATAAATGAGATAGAGACTAAAAAGACAATGAAGATCAATGAAACTAAAACCTGGTTCCCTGAAAAGATAAACTAAACTGAGAAACCTTTAGCTAGATTTACCAAGAGAAAAAGAGAGGACTCAAAAAATAGAAATGAAAGAGATGTTAGAACTGATATCACAGAAATGCAGAGGATCATAAAAAACTATTGCAAACAATTATATGCTAATAAATTGGACAACACAGAAGAAATAGGTACATTTCTAGAAACATACAACCTACCAAGACTGAACCATGATGAAACAGAAAATCTGAACAGACTGATTACAGTAAGGAGATTGAATCAGTAATCAAAAACCTCCAACCAAACAAGTCTAAGACCAGAAGGCCTCACTGGTGAATTCTACCAAACACTCAAAGAAGAATCCATCTCAATCATCCTCAAACTCTTCCAAAAAATAGAAGAGGGGAGAACTCTTCCAAACTTATTTTATGAGGCCAGCATTACCCTGATAATAAAGCCAGTCAAGGATGCCACAAGAAAAGAAAATTACAGGTCAATATCTCTAATGAACATAGATGCAGAAATTCTCAACAAACCGAATTGAAAAATACAGTAAAAGAATCATACACCATGATCAAGTGGGATTTTTTCCAGAGATGCAAGGATCCAGGGTTCAACATCCACAAATCAATATGATACACCACCTTAACGGAAGAAATAATCATGTGATTAATCAATTCAGGAAAAGCATTTGACAAAATTCTGTATATTTATTTTAAAGATTTTATTTATTTATTTGACAGAGAGAGAGATCACAAGTAGGCAGAGAGGCAGGCAGAGAGAGGGGGAAGCAGGCTCCCTGCTGAGCAGAGAGCCCGATGCGGGGCTCGATCCCAGGACCCTGAGATCATGACCTGACCTGAGCCGAAGGCAGAGGCTTTAACTCACTGAGCCACCCAGGCGCCCCTCAGTATCTATTTATGATAAAAACTCAACAAAGCAAGCATAGAGGGAATATATCTCAACATAAGAAAGGCCATATAAGCCCACAACTAACATCATATTTGATGAAAAGCTGAAAGCTTTTCCTATAAGATCAGGAACAAGACAAGGATGCTCACTCTTGCCACTTTGATGCAATATAGTATTGGAAATCCTAGCTAGAAGAATTAGGTAAGAAAAGGTATCTATATTATAAAGGAAGAAGTAGAACTGTCACTATTTGTGGATGACATGACATCATATATAGAAAACCCTAAAAATTTCATCAAAAAACTATTAGAAAAAATAAATTCAGTAAAGTTGCAGGATACAAAATCAATACACAAAAATTGGTTGCTTTTTTATATACTAATAATGAACTATCAAACTAAACAACCCCATTTACAGTTGTATCAAAAAGAATGAAGTACAGGGGTGCCTGGGTGGCTCAGTTGGTTAAGCTTCTGCCTTTTGCTCAGGTCATGATCCCAGGGTCCTGGGATCGAGCCCCGCATCGGGCTCTCTGCTCGGCGGGGAGCCTTTCCCCTCTCTCTCTGCCTGCCTCTCTGCCTACTTGTGATCTCTCTTTCTCTGTCAAATAAATAAAATTATAAATAAATAAATAAATAAATAAATAAATAAATAAATAAATAAATAAATAAATAAATAAATAAATAAATAAAATAAAATAAAATACAATACTTAGGAATAAGTTTAACCAAGGAAGTGAAAGAGCTGTATATATTTCTTTAAATATTTTGTTTATTTACTTGAGAGAGTGAGAGCGACCACAGAGGGAGAGGAAGAAGCAGACTCCCACCAAGCAGGGAGCCTTACATGGGACCAGATCCCAGGACCCTGAGATCATGACCTGAGCCAAAGGCAGATGCTTAATGGACTGAGCCACCCAGGTGCCCCAAAGAGCTCTATATTAAAAGCTATAAGACTTTAACAAAAGCAATTAAGAAGACACAAATAAATGGAAAGATATCCTGTGCTTACGGAGTGGTAGAATTAATATTGTTATAATGGCCATACCACCCAAAGAAATATACACATTGATGCAATTTCTATCAGAATTGCAGGGCATTTTTCATAGAACAATCTTAAAATTTGTATGGAACCACAAAAGACCTCAAATAGCCAAAGCAATCTTGAGAAAGAACAAAGCTGGACCCATATAATCAAACTGTATTACAAAGCTACGGTAATTAGATGGCAGAGTAGGGTGACCCTAAGTTTGCCTCATCCCACAGATAGACTAGATAACACTCATATCAGCATAAATGACCCAGAAAACGATGTGAAGACTGGCAGAACAAACTCCATAACTAAAGGTAGAGGAGAGGACACATCGAGGAAGGTAAGAAGAGCAAAGATACATTCTGGGAGCAAATAGACCATAGCTATCCGCGGTGGAGAGAGAGCTCATGGCAGAGAAAGGCAAAAAACAGACTTTCACACCAGGGAACCCAGGAATGGGGAGGATGAATCCCCATGACATTTGTCTTTGAAAGTGAGAGGGACCAAATTTTGTGAGTTCTTATAACCAATGGGACTTAAACCCTAGAATTTTAAAAATTGGCTGACTTGGCTCTGGGAGAGCAGAGGGTGTTAGGAAGTGGAGTCCCTGCCTTTAAGAGACAACGTAACAACCAGCCTTTGCAGATACAGTGTAGAACCAGCAGTTTGAAAGGGACGGACAAGAGGAGAGTGATTTGCTTGACCCAGAGTGTGTCCCGGAGAGGCAGGGATCATGGCGAGACCCCTTCAGAAACAAAGGAGGTGGCAGGTGCCACTTCCCTCCCCCTGCCCGCCATGCTTCAGTTGGCCCACCCTTCCCAGTCACACTCCCCTTAGTCCCAGAGCCGTGGGTCCCCTCTCCCAGAAGACTGGCACAAACGCCGTCAACACCACATCTGACCTGCGCGTTTTGCAGACTTCAGCTATGGAGTTTGCAGGAGTAGATTCGTTTTGCAAGCAGGCCACTGCACACCTTGTTAATACACACTCCACTCCTGCTGGGGACCAAACACTGTCCACAATAGGCGAAGAGAGCCTTTGCAGACAGTTGGACTGATGGAAAAAGAGGTCAAGATTCAACGGCAGAGCATACATGATTCACATAGAAGATATTCCTTGAAGAGCTAGGCCCTGGGGAACAGGGGACACCGTAATACAGGGCCCTACAGGACCATTTCTTCATAAGGCTATTATCATTAAGAGCCAGAGAATTCGGGGCACCTGGACGGCTCAGTCTGTTAAGCAATGGACTCCTGATTTCAACTCAGGTCATGATCTTATGGTCCTGGGGTTGAGCCCCACATCAGGCTTACCACTCAGCAGGAAGTCTGCTTCTCTCCCTCTCCCCCTTCCTCTACCCCTCCCCCCACTTGCACGCACACTCTGTCTCTCTAAAATAAAAGATAGCTGACTTTCCTAACATCAAAACAGACACAGAGAATGAGACAAAATGAGGAGACAGAGAAACATGTTCTAAATGAAAGAACAGGACCAAACCACAGCAAGAGACCTAAGTGAAATGGATATAAGTAACATACTTGATAGAGAATTTATCTTTTTAACATTTTATTTGTTTTTAGACAGAGAGTATGAGTGAGGAGGAGGACAGAGGGAGAGGAAGAGGGAAAGAGAGAATTCCAAGCAGACTCTGAGCTGAGTGTGGAGCCTGACATGGGGCTTGATCTCATGACCCTGAGAATATGACCTCATCTGAAACCAAAAGTCAGACACAATTGACTGAGCCACTCAGGTGCCCCTTGATAGAGAATTTAAAGTAATGATCATAAAGATACTGGACTTAAGAAAATAGTGGAGGACATCCATGAGACCCTTAACACAGATTTTAAAAAAGAACCAATCAGAGCTAATAACACAATAAGGGAAATTAAAAATATATTTGATGGAATAAAGAGCAGGATAGATGAAGTAGGGGAATGAATTAACAACCTGCAAGACTGATTAATGGAAAGTAACCAAGCTGAGCAAAGGAGAGGAAAGAAAATTACACAAATTGAGAATAGTCTTAGGGAACTCAGTGACTCCATTAAGCATAATATTTGTATTACAGGGATCTCAGAAGAAGAAGAGAAAAACGGGCGAAAATTTATTTGAAGCAACAATAGCTGAAAAACTCCCTAATCTGGAGAAGGAAACAGAGATCCCCCCCAAAAATTCAACACAAGGAAATCCACACCAAGACACACAGTAATTAAAATGGTAAAAAGTAGTGATAAATATTTTAAAGCAAGAAAGACAGTTACATACAAGGGAAACCCCATAAGGCTATCCATGGGTTTCTCAGTAGAAACTTTGCAGGCCAGAAGAAAGAGGTGTGATATATTCAAAGAGCTGAAAGGGAAAAATCTATAGCCAAGAATACTCTGCCTGAAAAGGCTATCATTCAGAATAGAAGGAAGAGATAGAGTTTCTCAGACAAATAAAAACTAAGGGAGCTCATCACCACCAAACTAGCCCTACAAGAAATATTAAAGGGGACTCTGGGTGGAGAGGAAAGACTGAAAGTGAGAGTATGAAAAGTATAAAACACAAAAGCAGTAAAAATAAGTATTTCTGTAAAAATCAATCAAGAGATTCATAAAATAGAAGGATATAAAATATAACAGCATATACCTAAAAGGTGGCGGGGAGTGGAATAGGAGTAAAGAATGGTTCGAGCTTAAGCAACCATCAGCTTAGACTGCTATACACAAAAGATGTTATATACAAACCTAATGATAACCACAAATCCAAAACCAGTGCAAAGAATAAAGAGAAAGGAATCCAAATATATCACTAAAAAAAAGTCAACTAACTGTAAGAGAAGAGCAAGGGAAGAAAGGAACAAAGAACTGCAAAAACAACCATGAAACAAGTAACAAAAAGGCAATAAATACATATTAATCAATAATTACTTTGAATGTAAATGGACTAAATGTTCCAATCAAAAGACGTAGGGTGATGGAGTGAGTTAAAAAAAGTCATAATCTGTATGCTGCCTACAAGAGATTCATTTCAAACTGAAAGACACCTGCAGATTGAAAGTGAGGCAGTCGAGCCCCACCCAGTCTGAGGCATGGCTGACTTGGGACTCAAAGGCCTGGAGGTCAGAGCTAAGAAGTGTTCAGAAACCAAGTCATGGATCCACCTACAAAAGAGAAAAATCTGAAGTTAAGGACACCTGGGTGGCTCAGTCAGTTAAGTGTCCGACTCAGGGTCATGGGATCAAGCCCTCCATCAGGCTCTGCACCACACGGTGGAGCCTGCTTAAGATCTCTCTCTCCCTCTTCCCCTGTCCCTCGCTCCCCCCTCCTTGCTGCTTGCACATGTGTACTCCCTCTCTCTAAAAACAAAACAAAAAGTTCATGATAAAAACCCTCTGTAAAATAGGTCTAGAGGGAACATACCTCAACATAATAAAGGCCTTATATGAAAAACCCACAGTTAATATCATACTCAATGGTGAAAAACTGAGAGCTTTTCCTCTAAGGTCTGGAACAAGAGAAGGATGTCCACTCTCACCACTTTTATTCAACACTGTACTGGAAGTCCTAGCCACAGCAATTAGACAACATAAAGAAATAAAAGGCATCCAAATTGGTAAGGAAGAAGTAGCACTCTCACTATTGCAAGTGACATGATATTACATATAGAAAACCCTAAAGACTATGCCAAAAAACCACTAGAACTGATAAATTAATTCAGTAAAGTTGCAGGATACAAAATCAATGTACAAAAATTTGTTGCATCCCTATACACTAATAATGAAACAGCAGAAAGTGAAATTAAGGAAACAATCCTATTAATAATTGCTCTGGGGGCGCCTGGGGGGCTCAGTGGGTTAAAGCCTCTGCCTTCGGCTCAGGTCATGATCTCAGGGTCCTGGGATCGAGCCCCGCATTGGGCTCTCTGCTCAGCAGGGAGCCTGCTTCCCCCTCTCTCTCTGCCTGCCTCTCTGCCTACTTGTGATCTCTCTCTCTCTGTCAAATAAATAAATAAAATCTTAAAATAATAAGATTAAACAATAAAATAAAATATCTAGGAATAAACCTAAATAATAAAATATTTAGGAATAAACCTAACTAAAGATGTGAAAGACTTGTACTCTGAAAATCATAAAACACTGAAGAAAGAAATTCAAGATGATGCAAAGAAATGGAAAGACGGGGGCGCCTGGGTGGCTTAAGCATCTGCCTTCGGCTCAGCTCATGATCCCAGGGTCCCCGCGTCGGGCTCCCTGCTCGGTGGGGAGCCTGCTTCTCCCTCTCCCACTCCCCCTGCTTATGTTCCCTCTCTGTGTGTGTCTCTCTGTCAAATAAATAAATAAAATCTTAAAAAAAAAGAAAAAAG
The DNA here is from genome assembly GCA_028534135.1 of Potos flavus. Taxonomy (NCBI): domain Eukaryota; kingdom Metazoa; phylum Chordata; class Mammalia; order Carnivora; family Procyonidae; genus Potos; species Potos flavus. The sequence continues at coordinate 124,894,564 of CM052896.1, forward strand.
AAAAGAAAAGAAACAGACTCTTTTATTTTTTTTTTAATTTTTAAAGATTTTATTTATTTACTTGGGGCGCCTGGGTGGCTCAGTGAATTAAAGCCTCTGCCTTCAGCTCAGGTCACGGTCTCGGGGTTCTGGGATCGAGCCCCGCATCGGGCTCTCTGCTCAGCAGGGGGCCTGCTTCCCCCTCTCTCTCTGCCTGCCTCTCTACCTACTTGTGATCTCTCTCTGTGTCAAATAAATAAATAAAATCTTAAAAAAAAAAAGATTTTATTTATTTACTTGACAGATTGAGAGAATACAAGCAAGGGGAGTGGCAGACGGAGGGAGAGGGAGAAGCCCGACGTGGGGCTCCGTCCTAGGACCCTGGGATCATGATCTGACCTGAAGGAAGACGATTAATGGACTAGCCACCCAGGCGCCCCTATTCTTTTAAATTATAGAAAATTAAAAGTGGGGTTACAAATCAAAATTTCAATAATACTAGCTTTTACAATTGCCTATGTTTTTACACTTACTGGATATCTTCATTTCTTCAAGATCTTCAAGATATTGGGGCGCCTGGGTGGCTCAATGGGTTAAAGCCTGTGCCTTTGGCCCAGGTCATGGTCTCAAGGTCCTGGGATCGAGCCCCGCATCAGGCTCTCTGCTCAGCGGGGAGTCTGCTTCCCTCTCTCTCTCTGCCTGCCTCTCTGCCTACTTGTGATCTCTCTCTATCAAATAAATAAATAAAATTTTTTAAAAAAATTGTAAAAAAAGATATTGCCTAGAGTCCTTTCATTTCAGCCTGAAGGAGACCTATCAGCATTTCTTGTAGAGCTGGTCTCATGGTAATGAACTTTCTTAGCTTTGGTTTATCAAGGAATATCTTAATTTCTCCATTTTTGGAGGACACTTCTCCCAAATACAGGATTCTTGCTTGACAGTTGCTTGTTTTTTATCTTTTTGTTTTTGGGTTTTTGTTTTGTTTTGTTTTGTTTTTTCCTTCTTCAGTACTTAAAGATATCAACCCATTGCTTTCTGGTCTCCAAAGTTTCTGATAAATTTGCCAATAATGTTATTGGGAATCCTTGCCTGTGATGACTTGCTCCTCTCTTGTTGCTTTCGAGATTCTCTTTGTCTTTGTGATTTGATATTTTTATTATGTATCTTGGTGAGTCTTTTTTTTTTTTTTTTTAAGATTTTATTTATTTATTTGACAGAGAGGAGAGAGATCACAAGGCAGGCAGAGAGAGAGGGGGAAGCAGAGAGCCCGATGCGGGGCTCGATCCCAGGACCCTGAGATCATGACCCGAGCCGAAGGCAGAGGCTCTAACCCACTGAGCCACCCAGGCGCCCGTTGGTGAGTCTTTTGAGTGGTTCCATTCAAGTCTGTCATCAAAGTTGAGAGGTTAAAAAAAAAAAAAAAAAAAAAGTTGAGAGGTTGTCAGCCATGATTTCTTCAATTAATCTCTTTGCCCCTTCCTCTCTTTCTTGTCCTTCTGAGACCCCCACAGTGCATATGTTGGTCCTTCAGGTTCTCTCACTTTTCTTCAGTCTTTTTTATTCTGTTCCTTAGAGTCAGTATTTTCCACTGTCTTGTCTTCAAGTTTGCTGATTTTTTTCTTCTGCCTGCTCAAATTTACTCTTGAATCCCTCTAGTGAATTCTTTTTAGTTATTATATTTTGCAGATCCAAAATTTCCTTTTGATTAATTTTCATGCTTCCCATCTCTTCACTGCTATTTCCATTTTGTTCATATATCACTTTCTTGACTCTGTCCACATATGCCTTTAGCTCTTTGAATATCTTTAAGACAGTTGTTTCCCAGTCTTTCTAGTATGTCCACCATCTCTCCCTTAGATGAGGTTTCTGTTTTTGAGTGGGCTAGACTTTTGTGATTTGTGGTTGTTGTCATTGAACTGACATCTGAATTTTACAATGTGGTAGCTCAAGAAATCAGATTATTTCCCTTCCCTAGAGTTTTCTTTTTTCATCAAGTCTTTTCCTTTATTCTTTTCTTTTCTTTTTCTTTTTTTTTCCTGAGAGAGGGGGCATGGTGTAGAGGGGCAGAGGGAGAGAGAGAATCCCAAGCAGGCTCCTTGCTCATCACAGAGCCCAACTCACAGCTCAATCTCACGACCCTGAGATCATGACCCTAGCCAAAATCAAGAGTTGGATGCTCAACCGACTGAGCCGCCTGGCACCCCTCTTTTTGTAAAGTAATTATTGTGGGTGTTTTTGTGCTGAGGATCAGCCTGAGATGTAAACTTAAGGTCCTCTCAGGTCTTTTCTGAGGCTATGTTTTTTCCTGGGCATGTACGGTGACTTTTCCAAATTCCCCTGCACATGTGTTTGCTTTTGAATGTCCAAATTCTGAATTATCTGGTTCCCAAAAGGGAAAAAAGGAAAAAAGGCTAAAAACCAAAACCAAACACATTAAAACAACTGAACAAACAGGCTCTGTGTCTTTGGGCTCCCTGGAAGTCGCTTCAGCGGGTGGGGGCTCAGTCCCGAGAGCCACCTCTGTCTACACGTCTGTGGTCACGAGCAGCAGTCCCCAGCAGGACGCGGATCCCTGATACCTGGAGAACAACGTCCTATTGCCCACCGGCGCTCCGACAAAGCGTTATAGGAACATGGGCATGGCTTCCTGCTGTTGGGGGGAGGGGATTGAGGGATGGATGGCCATTACCATGCTAAGAGATCAAACCACCCGAAAGTAATCGGGGTTCACCATCTAAGTCCTTCCCTGGAAACTGAAAAGCCTTCCAATAGACCCCAGAGCTCCAAAATAGTTACCTCAAATGATTCCGACAGTACAAGTGTTATCTCGGTGGGGAGATGGTTTCCTGGGTCTTCCTACTCCATCTTCCCTGATGTCGCTGCTATGGCGAGAACTTTCACAGCTCGATAATAAAAAGAGAAATACCCCAATTAAAAATCAGCAAAGGATCTGTATAAACATTTTGCCAATGAAAATATACAGGTGGCTAAGAAGTAGGGGCGCCTGGGTGGCTCAGTCGTTAAGCGTCTGCCTTCAGCTCAGGTCATGATCCCAGGGTCCTGGGATCGAGCCCCACATCGGGCTCCCTGCTCGGCGGGAAGCCCGCTTCTTCCTCTCCCACTTTCCCTGCTTGTGTTCCTGCTCTCGCCGTGTCTCTCTCTGTCAAATAAATAAATAAAATCTTAAAAAAAAAAAAAAATAAGGGAAGTCTAAGAAACTGTCACGACCCAGGAAAAATGATGGTTAAGTGTGACGTGATGTGGTATCCTGGATGGAGTTTTGGAACAGAACAAGGATATCAGGAGAAAACTAGTAAAATCCAAGTAAAATGGGGAGTTTGGGGGCTCCTGGGTAGCTGAGTCGTTAAGTGTCTGCCTTCGGCTTAGATCATGATCCCTGGGTCCTGGGATCGAGCCCCACATCCGGCTCCCTGCTCAGCGGGAACCCTGCCTCTCCCTCTCCCAACTCCCCCTGCTTGTGTTCCCTCTCTCACTGTGTCTCTCTCTGTCGAATAAATAAATACAAATCCTTAATTTAAAAAAAAATGGCTAAGAAGCAGGTGAAAAATGCTCAACACCACTACCCGTCAGGAAAGTTCAAACCAAAACTACAAGTTCACCCCACTAGAATGATGTGCTAGGCCACAGTCTATGAATGTTGCCTTACTGGCCACAGAGAGGAGGAGGGTAGAGCCTTAAGAGAGGAGCTCACCCTGCATTATCCGAGTTTCGCGGAATGCAGTCGCGTGTGTTCTATGGGACGGGGGGCGGTGGGGAGGCCGGAGCAGCCCGCAGAGGTGAAGGAAACATGCAGAGGCGCAGAGGAGCGGAGGAGCCCGCAAGCTGCGAGAGGCGGGGAGCGGAATCTCGGCCGATCCCTTCGGGGGCAGCGCCTGGATTTCAGACTTCTGGGCTTCGGAACCGTGAGACAATGCGCTTTGGCCGTTTGCAGCCGCCGAGCTGGTGGGCCTTTGTTCCAGCAGCCCCAGGACGCTAAAACCAGCGGCTCTGATAGAAAAGACCGGTGACAGCCGACGTCGGGGAGAAGGTGGGGACATCGGAGGCTTCACGCACCCACCCGCGGCGGGGAGTATAACACGGGAATGTGGAATGCGGGCTTGCAGTTCCTCAAAAGATTAAACGGAGTTATCAGATGACCCAGCGATTCCCCTCCCTAGTAATAAAGAAAAATTAACACCTATGTCCACATAAAGACTTGTCCGTGAATGTTCTAGCAGTGTTATTTTTAATAGTCGAAACGTGGGAGCAACCCAAATGTCCACCAACTGACCAGTGGGTCAGTAAAGTGTGCGTCCCCATACGATGGATTGTTATTTTGCTTTCTATTGTTTGCTATTTCTTAACGCCTTCCAGGAATTTCCTATATATATAATTCACAACAATACTAGTCTTTTGTTAATTATGTGCATGATACTAGTTTGTGCCATGTCTTTTCTCTTTCTTTATGATATCTTTTTATTTATTTATTTATTTAATTATTTATTTGACAGAGAGAGATCACAAGTAGGCAGAGAGGCAGGCAGAGGGAGAGGGGGGAAGCAGGCTCCCTGCTGAGCAGAGAGCCCGATGCGGGGCTCCATCCCAGGACCCTGAGACCATGACCTAGAATAAGCCCAACTTGGTTGTGTTGTATTATCTTTTCAATAACCACTGGATTTGGCTTCTAATATTTTATTTAGAAATATTTTTATCTTGATCCCTGAGCAATATGATATTGGCATGTAATTTTTCTCATGATGTTCCTGTCAGACTTGAGGAAAAGGCTACAAACAAGATCCAACTAAAACAAACATGTGTTGGAGCGCCGGGCGGCTCAGTCAGTGAAGCCTCCGACTCTTGGTTTCAGTTCAGGTCATGATCTCCGGGTTGTGGGATCGAGCTTCGAGTCAGGCTCCGCGCTTGCATGGAGTTGGCTGGGATTCTCCCTCTTCCTCTCGCCCTCTGCCCCTCCACCCTGGGTCGCTCTCTATCTCTGTCTCTCTCAAATAAATAAATAAATCTTTAAAAAATAAAAATAGGGGCGACTGGGTGGCTCAGTCGTTAAGCGGCTGCCTTCAGCTCAGGTCATGATCCCAGGGTCCTGGGATCGAGCCCCGCATCAGGCTGCCTACTCGGGGGAAAGCCTGCTTCTCCCTCTCCCACTCCCCCTGTTTGTGTTCCCTCTCTCACTGTTTCTCTCTCTGTCAGGTAAATAAATAAAATCTTAAAAAATAAATTTAAAAAATTAAAAAATAAAAATAAAATAAAACAAATACGTGTCTCCTCTTTTTCTTTCTCCGGAAGAGTTTGCAAGAAATTAGTGTTTATTCCTTTTTAATGTCTGGCAGAACAGCTAGTGAAATCATCAGCGTCTAGAGTTTTCTTTGGAGAATGTTTTGAATTGTAGGTTCGATTTCATTGGTATACTACCTAGATTTTCTATTTATTCTCATGCCAATTTGGTCAGGTATATTACTCTAGAAATTCGTCCGTATCATCTAAAATTTTAAGTGTGTTGTTACAAAGTTGTTCATGATACTCTCTTACTGCCACTCTAACATCTGAAGGGTCTCTAGTAATGTCTCTTTCTCACTCTGGACCCTGTTTCCTGTGCTTCCCTTACCCTGATCAGTTTCACCAGCGCTGAGACTTGCAGCTTTGTTGATTCGGTTTGTTTTCTATTTCATTAATTTCTCCTCTTCATTATTCCCTTTCTTATACTTTCTTTGGGTTTAGTTTACTGTTTCTTTTCAAGCTTCTTGAGATGCTTGCTTAGATCTTGGATTCTCAGTCTTTCTTCTTGTCTGAACGAATTTGTATACAACTAAAGTAACGTGTTCTTGGACAGTCTGATAGAACTCACCAAAGGAATTATTTGTGCTTCAATTTCTTTACTAGTTATGGAGTTATTCATTTTCTATCTCTTCTTGGGTAGTCATGATATTATAGTTTCCGGGAATTATAAGCTTTCAAAGTATTAATACAAATTTGCTGATTGCATTTCTTTATTTTTTTAATCGCGGTAACATCTGTAGTTATTTCTTACCTTGTATTTTCTAATCCTTTACTCTTCATTTCTCTCTTTTATTCTAATTAGCCAGGCTAGAGTTTTGCCTTTTGTTTGTTTGTTTGTTGTTGTTTGGGTTTTTGTTGTTGTTTACCAGTTCTTTCAAGGAACTGTCTCTTGGCTTTATTGATCTCATTTTATCTTTATTCTCTATTTCATTAATTTCTGCTTTCCACTTGTCCTTTTTACTTTCTTTTGGTATAATGTGTTCTTTTTCTGACTGCATAATATTAACACATAGCTCATTATTATTATTTTTTTTAAGTAAGCTCTACACCCAGTGTGGACCTTGAACTCATGACCCAGAGATCAAGGGTTGCATGCTCAGCCAACTGAGACATCCAGGCACTCTGGCCCAACTTCTTTTCTTATCTGAGCATATAGTCTTTGATTTTCACTCTAAATACCATTTTGTTATATCCCACAAGTTTTGATGAGTAAAGTTTTTATATCATTCAATTCTACTTTTTCCTTCTTGGTTCATTTGACCTATAAATTGTCTGTGTGTTTGCTTGCCTGCTGTAGGTCTAGATTTGAATGCTTTAACATATTCTCTTTTGGGTTTCCCTGGGTGCAGAAGCCAGTTCCTGCTTACTAATATTCAAGCACATCAATTATCCATCCAAGCTTGTATGCATCACACACTGCAAGTCATCTTTTCTCCTCCCCTCTTGGTGAAAGGAGGCTTTGAGTCCAGCAGCCCCAGGGGAGGGCATGTAGGTGGGACTCAGGCTGACTCAGAAGGCCAGCCCAGGACAGCTCATGTCTGAGATTACACCCGCCGGGACAGAATCTTGTTCTGACAACCCGACAGGTTCCATGTGGCCTCGTCCTGCCCAGCTCCTAAACTGTCGTGTGAGGTCAGACATTTATTTAACAGGAAAGGTTAGACCTGAGGGTTTTGCTCTTTCAGTTCTGCCCCTGTCTTTGACCTGGAATCAAATATACTGGTAACAAATATTTTCCAAATGCAGTCAGGACAGCCACTTTCCTGGTTGACGTGTGGTGGGCATATAATGAACCATCAGAATCGTGGTCATAGAAAGGGAAGTGCAGGAAGGGTAGGAAGGGTCTCAGGGTTGGCTCTCCTCTCTTGATGGCCGCTCCCTGTCAGTTTCCCGTAAGGAACCCATAATGAGCAACAGAAAGATGGTCAGTCGCCATTAATTATGCCCAGTGCACGGACCTCAAGAGAAAATTAAATCCATTACCAGCCAATGAAGAATTACCCTTCTTTCTTTGCAAGCCACAAAAATAACCAATATAAACGGCCTGCATATTATCAACCACACTTTCTTGATCATTTTGTCACTAAAGGTGGTGACTGCAGGCAAGTTAGTTGGTCCAGGAGTCATTGGCTGCACAGGGGCCCCCCCGAATATCAGGTCCTGCTCCCTGGAATCTGTGGATATTACCTTATATGGCAAAGATCCCGCCAGTGTAGTTAATTAAGGACCTTGAGCTGGGTAGATGATCCTGGATTATCTGAATGGGCCCTAAATCCCATCACAAGTATCCTTGTAAGAGCCTGGCAGAAGGGAGAAAGACACAAGAAAAGGAGATGGCAGTGTGACCAGAGATTGGAGCGATGTGCCCAAATCAAGGAATACCAGCAGCCGCCAACGCAGGAAGAGGCGAAGGACAGATTCTCCTTTCCAGCTCGGACAGGGGGTCAATCAATCATCATTCATTTTCATTCTCTCACCGCCCAACATTCAGGGGCACCAGGTCCTGAAGCCCGTACGAGTCCTCTGGTGCTGGGCCAGCTGGTGCTGCGGGTGTGAGCTGGGACTGGAGACCCGCCTTGCTGGTGAGCTCAGATACTCTGCAGACCGCGAGCCGACTCCAGGCACGAAAGATGGAGTGGAGGGCCTGCAGCAGAGGCCCGGCGTCACCAGTTACTAGCCGGGCGCGCTCAGCACACCTCCTAACCTTTAGGAGTACCAGTTTTCTCAACTGTCAAATGGGAACTCGTTCATTACAGGAGAAGCCAGAAAGATGCGAGGGAAGCCCGCCAGGCCCATGGCTTCTAGGATGCCAAACAGTTGACGGAAATGCTATAGGGGCGGGCGACCTGGGAGCTGTTGAGGCCCTGCGGTTGGGGCAGGGTATCCCAGACCACACGTGTGACCTCCGCAGGCAATGGCAGAGAAGAGAAAGCAAAGGCTGGGGGTGAGGACCTGGAGTTGAGGATCCCTTTGTTTTAGAATGAAGAGAAAGGCAGCTGTTTGTGGCTAGCAGAAGGAGTCTACGCATAAAGAGAGGGCGTCCATGAAAGAGGAGCTGAGGACCCAGGGAGGGTCTGGGGTTGCTGAGAAGTACATGGGCCCAGACCCCCCACAGCGGCACCTCCTCTGGGAAGCCCAGGGAAGTAGGAGGAAAGGGTGGCCCTCCGTGGGGCATAGAGGGGTCCGTGGGCATTGGGCAGGGCGTGCTGTGCAGGCTCTGGGCGGGTTTATCGTTGCTTCTCTGACTCTTGGGGGCCTCTGCCCAGCCAGGAGCTCCAGCCCAGAAGGCGACACCCCTCTTCCAGCAGGGGCCCACCTGCCGCAGATTGGGGGGGGCGGGGAGTCCCGACCTCACACGGAGTTTGATCTGGCAACTTGAAACTGGGCAGGGCTTTCAATAACTGTGAACGTCCAGAAAGTTAGGGACCAACCTGAAGGGGATTCAACGGAACACCATTGAAAACAGGGGCCAAGGAAATAGATTTATATTCACACCACCTACTGAGTTTATATTTCTTGATAAATGTAGTTACAATAATAATGGGGCTGCAGGAGGTATTATTGTCCTTCTCCCCCCAACCCCCTGCAATTTTTACTAGATGGAAACTATGACCCAAAATAGGTCCCAAGTTACTGGATTTGATGTCCGATAGGCATCTCAGATATAACATGTTCACAACTGAACTGAATTTTTTATTCCTGCTGCTGTCCCCCAGATCCCCTCCCCCAGCCCCATCTCTCCCATCTCAGTAAATGTTACTGGGAGCCAGCCTCAGGTCCTACTTTTTTATCTTCCCAAGCATCTGGTCCATCTGCAAGTCCAGTCTCAATTGGGACAAGCTCTCCTAAATCTGTCCCAGCAGGAACCCCTAGCCTCCACCCTCCTTCTCTCCTGGACCCGGGACAGCTTCCTCTGGGCACCTCCACACCTAGCCATAGTGGGGGGGCTGGTTTTTATCTTTGACCAGTGTTTGTTAACTATCTTAATTTTTTTTTTTTAATAAAAATTGAGTAGACCTGCAATTTCCCTCCTATACACCCCAAAGATTTGCAAACAGGTCCTCGCACAGATCCAGGCAGTCCCATGTCATTGCAGCACTCTGTAGCCAGAAGGTGCAAACAGCACAGAAGTCCCTGCGCAGGTGCACGGCGGGGCGCCGCGGGTCTACCCGCGCAATGGCTTACCCTTCCTCCGCGAAGAGGCGCGAAGTGCTGATATATGCACCCCGCCGATGAGCCTTGAAAACATAAGCGAAAGGGGCAAGACACAGAAGGTCAAGTACTCTCTGATTCCACTTGTATGAAATATCCAGAATACATAAGGCCATAGAGACGGAACACAGATAAGTGGGAGCCAGGGGCTGGGGGAGAGAAACGAGAGAAACCACTTGGGGGGTGCTACTTTGGGGGTGATGGGAATGTTTTGGAACTAGATAGAACTGGTGATTGTGTGACATTTCAAATGTACTAAATGCCCCCTGAGTTATTCACCTGAAATAATTTTGTTATGTGACTTTTCCCCATTGAATTATTTTTAAAAAAACATCTCAAGTATTTGTCAGGAATGGTGATACACAAACGCTCCCCTACCTACCCCTTATTTCCATCCTTGTCTCCTCAAAGGTAACCACTGAACCTCTACTCTGATTTTTGGTGCCTGTGATCTGCTTCCATTTTTTGGAATTGCTTTTTCCCCATAGCTTGCGTCCTTAGACAATACGGTGTTAGTTTTCATGCCTTTGTTTCTGAGCGTTGCATAAATGGAATAGTGCTTTACAGAGTCTGTGAAGTTTTTGTCCCTCAAGATTATATCCCTGCTATTGCTTCCCATTGTCGTGTGTCGTTGTAATGAAGTTGTTCTCTCCGCTCTATGCTGTTTCTTTTTTGAAAAAAAAAATTTTTTTAAAGATTATATTTATTTCTTTGACACAGAGAGAGAGCACGCACAGGCAGAGGGAGAAGCAGGCTCCTCGCTGAGCGGGGAGCCCGATGTGGGACTGGATCCGGGGACCCAGGCGGAGGGAGGTGCTTAACCGACTGAGCTACCCAGGCGCCCCCATGCTGTTGCTTTGCATGAAAATGCCATAGTCTTTATTCACACAGACGATGGATATTTACGTTGTTTCCAGTATTTTTTTAAAGACTTGTTTATTTATTTTGGAGAGAGAGAGAGAGAGCAGGGGGAGGGGCAGAGAGAAAGGGAGAGAGCATCCCAAGCAGACTCCCCTGCTGATCGTGGGGCCGGTGGCCGGCAGGATCCCACGACCCGGAGATGACAACCTGAGCTGAAACCAAGATTCAGACGCTTAACCGACTGTGCCACCCAGGCGCCCCTATTTCCAGGATTTTTCTATGACAAACAGAAATGCGATAACAGTCTTAACACAGGTCCCCTGTGCACGTGGTCAGCAGCTTCTTCAGGGCGAAGACAGTGGATGCGACTGCCGCGGTGTGGGACACGCACAGCTTCCGCTTGACTCGCTGATGCCGGATTGTTTCCCAGGATGCCAACTGTACTCGTTTTTGCAGAGAACCACTTTTGGGCTCTGTTGGTCCTCTCTGTGATCTTTGTGCTGTATTTCATAATTTCCTGCTCTTGCCTTAAGTATCACCCTCCACTCCCAGCAGCAGTGCCTGAGAGCTCCCTTTGCTCCACATCCTCAGCGAAGCGTGCTGTGTCCAACTTTTCCAGTTTTGCCGATCTGGTGACTGGTACGCCGTGACTCAGTCTGGTGTTGGTTTGCATTTGCAATAACAGATGAGTTTAAGTATGTGTTCTTATATTTATTGTCACTGTGAGGGGCCTTTTCTAATGTCTTGCCCAAATGTCTAGTAGATTATTTATCTTATTAAGTTGTAAACATTCTTTAAGCAGTATGAATATTAATCCTTTATCAGTTATATCTTCTCCTAGTTTGAGATTTGTAGATTTGGATTTGTAGATTTGTGCTGTCACCCTCTTCCCCTCCCCCCCCCCGAGAGAGAGAGAGAGAGAGAGAGAGAGCGCACTCATGGGCAAGAGGGGAAGGGCAGAGGGAGAGAAAGAATCTTAAGCAGGCTCCACGCCCAGTGTGGAGCCCAATGTGGGACTCCATCTCACCACCCTGAGATCATGACCTTAGCTGAAAACAAGAGTTGGCCACTTAACCAATTGAGTCACCCAGGCACCTCTTTATTTTTTTATTTTTATTTTTATTTTTATTTATTTATTTATTTATTTATTAAGATTTATTTATTTATTTATTTGACAGAGAGATAGAGAGAGAGATCACAAGTAGGCAGAGAGGCAGAGAGAGAGGAGGAAGCAAACTCCCTGCTGAGCAGAGAGCCCGATGCGGGGCTCGATCCCAGGACCCTGAGATCATGACCTGAGCCGAAGGCAGAGGCCTTAACCCACTGAGCCACCCAGGCGCCCCCATACCCTCATTTTTTAATAACTTCCAGTTATTCTGTTATTCTTGGTATTCTTTTTTTTTTTTT
>CM052896.1:124906817-125004953 GCA_028534135.1 Potos flavus
CCCCCCCCCCCCCCCCCCCCCGGCAACGAGGGTAGGACCAGATTATCCTCGGCTTCTCTCAGGATGAGCTTCCTTCCTGACGTGTGAGTCAGCTCTGCCTATGCACACACCCAGCTCGGTAGATTTACTTCTGTCTCTTCAGCTTACGGAGACCAAGGTAGAGCCTATCTTACTATGAAGACAGAGAATTAGGAACATGAAAAAGGACAGAAGAAGGCATTCCAAGAGTGAATTCCTGATTCGGATCGTGCCCTTCCTTTCCTTCCAGACCATGGAGCCATACATAACAGTGCTTTATTTTTTCTTTTCTCCTCCTTCTCCACTTCCTCCAACTTTTTTTTTTCACATGTAACATGCATACTTTGCCTCCCATTTTCCCATTTCCAGGTCTTTATAGTATCATGCCGTCATTTGACATAAGTGAAATGAAAAGCTCAAAGTGAGGAGGGCATGTGATGTGATGAGCACTGGGTGTTATACGCAACTAATGAATCACTGAACACTACATCAAAAACTAATGATGTGGGGTGCCTGGGTGGCTCAGTGGGTTAAAGCCTCTGCCTTCGGCTCAGGTCATGATCTCAGGGTCCTGGGATCAAGCCCCGCATCGGGCTCTCTGCTCAGCGGGGAGACTGCCTCCCCCCTCACTCTCTGCCTGCCTCTCTGCCTACTTGTGATCTCTCTCTCTGTCAAATAAATAAATAAAAATCTTAAAAAAAAAAAAAAACTAATGATGTAATACATGTTGGCTAATTGAATTTAAATTTTAAAAATGGGAAAAAATGAATATATATATATATATGGCTCGAAGTGTTTAATTCCAGCCTTTATGAAAACCAGAAGCATCTTGAGTTAAATAATGTCAGCTTCATTTGCTATCTTTTGGCATTCCCTGAGTCATTATTTAATGTGTGGCTTGGTGAGAAAAGTGTTTAATTGGAAACCTCATCCGCCAGCTACTTCTTTGGCCAATGTGGAATGTTCTGAATTGTCTAAACCCTGTCTCTCAGCAACTACCCAAGGCTGAAACACTTTTGTGTGTCCTCCAGGTGTTTTCACAGCTGATGTACTTGACGTTCACCAGACGCAGAACTGAGTGCCTGCCACGTGGTGTCGGAGTTTGGCCTGGCCCCTGCCGACCCCACCAACCTAATCTCTCGCCTCTCATTCTCTTGACACTTACCCCGGTCCACCATGTTGTTCCTCATCTCTGAGCCCCTGTACAGGCTGCCCTTCTGCTTGGAAAACCTTTCCACTTGTCCTCCCCTGGCTAGCTCTACTCACACCTTCAGACTCGGCATAAATAAACATCTCTTTCCCAGGAAGCTTCCCTGACCCAACTCCCCAGATTGGGCTAAATGCCCACCAGGGGCTCCCACAATCTTGTGCTTACCCACATTCCAGATGAAGTGTATGAAGCACACATTTAAGTAACGAGAATTTAGTCATGTCTCCTTAGCCAAAGAGGGAGAGAGAGAGAATAACATTTTATTTGAGCAGGGGGAGAGGGAGAGGGAGAAGCAGATTCCCCGCTGAGTAGGGAGCCTGACTTGGAGCCTGACCCCAGGTCTCTGGGATCATGTCCTGAACCAAAGGCAGATGCTTAACCGACTTAGCCACCCAGGCACTCCAAGAGAATAACATTTTAAACAAGGTTGCCCTTGGCCCAGTGAACACGAGCCTGAGAGGGTGAGATGGAAGCCCCAAATGCACCTTAGTCCTCATGTGTTTTTATGGTGGAGCGTCTGCTCTCTCTGGGTATGATGCTGGTGTTTAAAGACATATATGTCTCACAGAGCAGGAAATGTCCCAGACATAGCAAGATGGTTCACATGCTGGGGAACGAAAAAAGGAGAAGAAAGAAAAACAAGGCATAACCCACTACAAGAACTTATCTGTCAGGGAAATTTTAGGACATGGGTTCAAACCCCAGCTCTGCAGCTAACCAACTGGGGTAGTCAAGTCAGGGTAATCTGTTGGCAGGTGCGCGGCCCCTCTTTATAGGGTTACCCTGAGGGGCACCTGCCTGGCTCAGTCTGTAGAGCATGCCACTCGATCTTGGAGAGTTCAAGCCCCACATTTTGGCACAGAGCTTACTTAAAATAATAAAAAAAATACATGGGGTTACCCCAAGGCTTAAATGAGGTAACAAATGTGATGTATCCACAAGGTAGACTCTCAGTAACGGTTCGTGTTACTTCAGCCAACACCCCTCTCCCTCCTCAGAACCCCGGGCCGAGGGATTCCAGCCACCGCGGGCCGGGGTCTGCGCAGGACCACCGGGCGCTTGCAGAGGCGAGGGAGCATCGCGGCAGCATTTCCGATGTTGCAGGCTGCAAGCGTCGCTGAGCTCGACCCCAGGCTGGGACCCAGGGGGGCTTCCAGCCCTTCAGCAGCCACACGCTGGCGTTTAGGAATTGGGGGCTTCTAGGGCTTCGCCGCGCTGCCTCTCCAACCTCGCGTCCAGCAGCCTTCCTTCCGGACGGCATTTAGCGGAGTCCGGGCCCACCTCCCTCCTGACCGCGAGCTCCTCGAGGGTGCCGTGCCCAGCCCCCGGCTCCCCAGAGCTGGAGGCGGGAAGGGTGACCGAATCCTCGAGTCCCGAGTCACCGTTAATCATGCCCACAGCCCCGGCCCTATAACGGCTGCCGCGGCTCGATTCCGCGCAGCGCGGCACACAGCAGGCGCTCCGCCAACACTGTAAATGCCACCCCAGCAGCGTCGCTCAGGCCACCGCCCGGGGCCATGCGCTGACTCTTTCGGGGGCGCCTGGCGCCCGCCGCCCACCGCCCACCGCGCGCGGGTACCCCCTCGGCTCCCAGGGCGCCGCCTCCACCACCCAGGACAGGACCGAGTCGCCCCTAGCAACAGCAGCCGGGCAGGCTTCCTCGGGCGGCGCTGATTGGCCGAGCTCCGGGAGGCGGCGGTGCCGTCACTTCCGGCATCCGGAGGCAGCAGAGGAAGCCGAGGGGCGGCCATCTTGGGTCCGTGAGGCTCTGAGGTACCGGGAGCGGCGGCGGCCACCGGGTGGAGGCTGAGGCGGCAAGCGAGCCGGAGGGAGCAGAGCAGCCGGGCGCAGGCGCCGCTTCCGCAGCCCCCTCCATGGTCGGCGCCCGCAGCCCGCGGCGGCCTGTCTTGCACTCCACCTTGTCCACATCCTCCTCGTCCTCCTCTGCAGGGGCAGCCGGCGGCGCTGTGTGGAGGCCCCAGCGCTGAAATCCGCGGTGCGACGGGCGAGGGCGGACGAGGAGGCGAAGGGGTCCGGGCCCGCGGGGCGCCCTGAGACGCGGGGACGCCGGCGGGCCGACCCGCAGCCCGCCGCCGCCGGCCCGGCCCCGCCGCCGCCCGCGGGGCTCCTCGGCGCGGCCGCCGGGGCCGGGGGAGCATGAGCCCCGGGAGCCGCCGAGGGACGGCCCGGGCCCGGCCCGGGATCTAGACGGCCGTGGGGGAGGGGAGCCGCCCTGCGCGGCGCCGCTCCGGAACCGCAGGGCGCTCGAGGACGCGGTCGCCGGCCCCCCAAGGCCGTGCTGTTTTGTTTCACCGTCGCATTGTGCAGAAGTGAAGTGAAGTAAAATGTCCACTAGGACCCCGCTGCCGACGGTGAATGAAAGAGACACTGAGAACGTAAGTGACCGCGCCGTTCTCGGGATCCGCCCGGCCGGGTGTCCGCCGCTGCCCGCGGGAGCGCGACAGCCGCCCTTGCTGTCGGGGGTCCCCAGCCCGGAGCGCGGCGGGCGTGCGGGCGGGGGCCGCGCTTTCGTGCTCGCGCCGGAGTCTTGGCTGCCAGGAGAGTCTGTGGGCTGCGGCCTGGCCGGTGGGTGTCGTGAGATCCCGGGGCGCCGCGCGGCGGGTGCCCGAGCGCGTCGGTGCTCTGCGCTGGGTAGTGCTTGTTCGGAGCAAACCCTCCTTTGAGTCGGGCACGCAGCTCTGAGAGGCTGTCAGGTTGAAAACGGGTTCGTGGCGCTGATGAGGAGTAATGGATCGGGTCGGGTGCACTGTCCTTTCTGCCCGGTTTTTTTAAATTGTCTGGAACTAAGTTCAGCGACGGTCACTACAACGGAGTGGCCACTGAGGAACCTTCGAGGGCCCCTTGGAAGGAACCGCAAAGCTATTCGGAAGAGAAGGTTTTGCAGAGAGTACAGACTGCGTTAAGGAGTCGTTTCCTTTCCATACAAATCTGTTTTGAAGAGTCGGTTAAGCATTTTTGGAAAGGAAGGTGTGTGGTAAAGCTGCCCTGCCCCTCACTGCCTAGCTCAGGGACACCCGCGCCGGGCTTAGCTTTCCTCCTGCCTAAAAACAGGTTGGCCCAGACGAGCCTTGGCTCCCTTCTAGCACTCACATCCTATGATTCTATAAAAGGAACCTTTGATTTTCTTCATGGAGACCTTTTAAAAAGGCCAGGAACAGCATTTTTAGGGAATGACAACTTGTAGTGGAAATTCCTTTGGACAGATGTTGACCCTGTACAAGTGCTTTCTGGACTGTTCTCTAGCACCGGGTTCAGAACTATCCCAGTCCAGCTGGGAGTTATCTTCTGTAAAACATCTAGCAAATAGCTGCTGAAGAAACCTCACTGGCCTTTCATTATACGCGTTATGAGGTAATTCCTGGCAAGAAAATGCCATCACTTAGGAAAAGCTTTCTGGCTCTGCCTGTTTCCATGCTTTCAGCAACGTCCTGACACTTTGTGGCCTCGTGGTATCAAATGCCTTCATTTTAATCTTCAAAATGCCACTTGTTTGCTGGGTAACTATCAGGGGATTTAATCTATTTATGTAAACTTTGGTCTAAAGCATTCCTGTAGTGTATTAATGTATAGTATTTAATGCTCTTTAACCTGGTAAGTGAGTAGTACAGTGGCATGTTTCTTCACCTGAGATGGATTAGAAAGTTCCATAAAGAGTGAATAATAGAAAATCATAGTCTAAGTGAGTCAGTGAATTCATTCGTTTTCTTTTCATATATTTTATTTATTTATTCATGAGAAACAGAGAGAGACAGAAGCAGAGGGAGAAGCAGGCTCCCTGCGGAGCAGGAAGCCCTATGTGTGACTCTATCCCACAGCCCTGGGATCACAACCTCAGCCGAAGGCAGATGCTCAACGGACTGAGCCACCCAGGCCCACAGGGAATTCGTTTTCTTATAGACCCTTGGAAGAACCTATTTCTAACTTGACCATTTTCCTATTCCTTGACTACTCTGTAGAGTGGAGTAAGCAAAAAAGTGAGTTGATTAGCTTTGATCATTGACTTTCACCCAGAGAAGCAGAATCTTACATTGACCCAAGAGCAGGAGCTCCATACTTTCTAAATGAACTCAAGCCAAAAACAGATATGTGAAAATGAAGGATTTACACTAAATGAGCCTTTTTACTTTGATCTCTGGTGAATTATGTTCTGATCTTTTTGTGTGTTGTTAGAAACTACTAACTTCATTCTTTAAAAACAACATAGGTGGGGCGCCTGGGTGGCTCAGTTGGTTAAGTGCCTGCCTTTTGCCCGGGTCCTGATCCCAGGGTCCTGGGATCAAGCCCCGCATCGGGCTCCTTGCTTGACGGGGAGCCTGCTTCTCCCTCTCCTTCTGCCCTCCTCATCCCACTGTGTTCTCCTTCACTGATTCTGCACGCGTGCGCTCTCTCCCTCCCTCTCTCTCTCTGACAAATATATAAAAAAAAAACAAAAACAAAAACTGTAGAATATGGAGTGTGCCTTTATTCTTGTGGAATGTATTTAAATTTGAATTTTTGACAGTGTTACAGTCAGAGGTTTGTAGCACATCATTGCATTAATTCACCATACCCTGTTTCATTTTTAAATTTGTATTAGAATGTTCTGGGAGTAGTTGTGTGTCTTTGACAGTGTGGTGCCTTTGTATCAATGTTACACATCTGGCATATGCCATGTTATTTACCTGCCATTACTGAACTACTAAGTATTAGACTTCCTGCCAGTTGGTGAGGATACAAGAATGAATGGGAGCTCTCAGTTTTTGGAGCAGCTCTATTGTTAAAGTCAGGTTTATTGAGATAGAACAGTTTACTCTTTTTAAGTGTAAGGTTTGATGAGTTGTGACAAATGTATAGTTATGTAACCACCATCACAGTCAAGATATAGAACATTTTCATTGCCCAGAAAGGTGCTTATCTTGTGGTCCTTTACAGTCAGTCCCCTCTCTATTCCCCCAGCCCTTGGCAACCTCTGATCTATTATCTGTCTCTGTAGCTTTATCTCTTCTAGAATGTTATATAAATGGAATCTATATTCATGTTCGTTCGTGTATTAGTAGTTCATTCCTTTTTATTACTGAGTGGTAGTTCATTGTTTGTATATACAATTTTTTTTAATAAAAGTTTTAGGTTTCAAATCCAGTTAGCATACAGTGTTATATTAGTTTCAAGTGTACAATATAGTGATTCAGCACTTCCATACATTATCCAGTTAACATAGAACAATTTTTAATCCATCCACCATTGATGGAGGTTTTGGCTGTTACGATTAGAAGCTTTGTCTTTCCATTTTGTAAAAAGACTTTCTATTTTGCTTATCCTGGGAATCTTATTTATTAATTTTTTGGGTAGGTCCATGCTGAGCCTTCCAGTGTGGGACTTGAACTCACAACTCTGAGATCAGGAGTCAAACACTTAACAGACTGGGCCACCCAGAAGCCCCTCCTGGGACACTTATTTAAATTTTGAATAATTGGGTATAACTGTGATAGGAATGTTGCTTATAGATCAAGAATAATAAGAGGCAGGTAATTTGCAACAAGGATATTGTCTTCATCCCAGTACACTACTCTGTTTTCTTTTGTTTGATTTACAGATGTGAATATACACCTTTAGCTGATGGGTATATAAAAGATAATACTGTTTGGGGCACCTGGGTGAGTGGCCGACTCTTGATTTCAGTTCAGTGTCTGACCCTTGATTTTGGCTCAGGTCATAATCTCAGGGTCATGAGATCGAGCCCTATGTTGTTCTCTGCACTCAGTGGGGAGTCTGCTTGAGATTCTTTCCCCTCTTCCCTCTCCCTCTGCTTTTTAACCCCACCTCCGCATTCTCTCTCAAATAAATAAATAAATAAAATTGTTTTAAATAAAAGATAAATATCTTTTATTTTTAAATAAAAGATAACACTGTTATCAAATCATTTTAAAACTCAAAAATAATGGGAATGCTCATAATGGGCTCAAGAAGTGACAGGAGCTGCTTGTGACAAAACTATTTAGTTAGTAGCAGTGCCTCTGCTAGGCTCCAGATCTCTGGTTCAGTCCCCTCTGCTTTTTTTGTGTACTAAACTGTTCCTCAAAAGCTTATGTACTGGGTTGCCTGGGTGACTCAGTTGGTTAAGTGTCTGCCTTCGGCTCAGTTCATGATCCCAGTGTCCCAGTCCCATGTTGGACTTCCTGCTCAGCGGGGAGTCTGCTTCTCCCTCTGCCCCTCGCCCTTGGTCGTGCTCTGTCTCAAATAAATAATCTAAAAAAATAAAAGCTTATGTACTAATTACTCAACTAGAGAGATGTAGTTGTACCAAAACACAGTGTATAATTAAAATAAGACTTAAAAATTTTGTTATGGAAAATTTCAAAGAAGCAGGGAGAATTTAATGAGTTTTTATCAGTGGTTTTCAACCAGGAACGATTTTGTTCCCCAGTGGACATTTGATGATGTCTAGAGACATTTTTGATTGTCACAACTAAAGAGAGTTTACTGACTAGGAATGCTGCTAAACATTTTACAGTACACAGGACAGCACCCCTTCCTCCTCCCCCCCCCCAAAAAAAAATCTGGCCAAAAATGTCAGTAGTGGGTTGAAAAACCCTGGTATATAGTTAGCTGTCCATGTACTCAACAGCTCAGTGGCCAGTCTTATTTCATTTGGTTTCTCCCCAAGAAACAGATTCAGTTCATCATATCATTTCATCTCTAGAGCTTTTATTTTTTTTTTTAATTTTTAAAAAAGATTTTATTTATTTGACAGAGAGAGAGAGATCACAAGTAGGCAGAGAGGCGGGGGGTGGGTGGGAGCAGGCCCCCCACTGAGCAGAGAGCCCGATGTGGGACTCGATCCCAGGACCCCGAGATCATGACCTGAGCCGAAGGCAGAGGCTTAACCCACTGAGCCACCCATGCGCCCTCATCTCTAGAGTTTTTAGAAGAGGTAAAGCTTCTATTTTTATAAAAATTGTAATCATAATTCCTTTGTTATAATTTCTTAATATCAAATATTCAGTCAGCCTTCAAATTTCTTCAGTTGTTTACTTTTTTATTTAATTTTTAAAGATTTTATTTATTTATTTATTTATTTATTTGACAGAGAGGAGAGAGATCACAAGTAGGCAGAGAGGCAGGCAGAGAGAGAAGGGGAAGCAGGCTCCCCGCCGAGCAGAGAGCCCGATGCGGGGCTCGATCCCAGAACCCTAAGATCACGACCTGAGCCGAAGGCAGAGGCTTAACCCACTGAGCCACCCAGGCGCCCCTATTTTTTTAATTTTTAAAAAAGATTTTGTTTACTTGAGAGAGCACGCACAGGTGCATGTGAGAGAGAGAGAGAGAGAGAGAGAGAGAGCGCGTGCGCGCGCGCACAAGCAGGGAGAGAGGCAGAGGGAGAGGGAGAAGCAGGCTCCTGCTGAGTAGGGAGCCCGACAAGGGGCTCAGATCCCAGGACTCTGGGATCATGACCTGAGCTGACCCAGGTACCCCAGTTATCTACTTTTTTAACACTTTGTTCAAACTGGAATCTCTTGGGCCCATATATTACAGTTAACTAATATGTGAAATTAGATACATTTTGAAGGCAACAAAAAAGTTTATGTTTTAGTTTATGTTCTGCAGTTGACTTGCATAGAGCCATGGTCAAATTCTGTTTGGACACTGGTAAAATTAGAACCGTAGTTTTCACCTAAACTTTAAAGCATATCACACTTTGTAAGCCTGGATTATTTGCCAAAGTACCAGAGGTCCCGGGGCTTTGCCAATATTTAACAGCTCCTGGTGTGTGTGCAGCATGCACTTACTTATTATTAATGTGGACAAGCCATCAGAATTTCTTATCTCTTTAGTGTTCTTGTTTAGTCAGCTATAGGTTATATGACACTATTATGAACCTGTTCAAGTTTGAGTGCCTACTTTGCATATGATACTGTGCTAGGTGCCATAGAGGATATACCTAGGCCATATTGCATCTGCTCTTTAGGATTCCTCAATCCCTGTAGAACAAAGCACCCTGAGCTCTGTGAAACTAGTCTAATAAACTCTCAAACTGGAGCAAGCACCAGTATCACCTGGAGGGCTTGTTAAAGCTCTGATTGTTGGGCCCTACCCCCACACCTTGATTCTACAGTTAGCATTTCTAACAATGTGTGATGTGATGTTAATGTGCCAGGTCCAGAAACCGCATTTTATAAATCACTGCATTTGTATTTAGTGAAAGTTTGCTAACTAAACTATATTCCTTTAGATTGTATTGTGACTATGGAAGAGAGATTTCTGATAGATTAAATAAAATTTTCAAGTTCCATGAGTTTTTAAAGTTGGTTTTTTGTAAGAAAGTGGTTATCGAGTATAAAAATAGTTACTATTTGTCGATCACATACTTAAATCAGGCAACAGTATTCAGTACTTTACATAGTATTTCATTTAAAATATATAGTATGATTTCATTTAATCTGCCTTTTAACTTCCAAGCACAACTATCTATTGACTAAAGCTGTCTGGGCCTTTTTTAAAAAGTTGATCTCTTTTTTTTTTTTTTTTTAAAGATTTTATTTATTTATTTGCCTGGGAGAGAGAGAGAGAGAGGGAGCGCAGGCACACAAGCAGGGGGAGTGGCAGACCAAGGGAGAAGCAGACTCCCTGCTGAGCAAGGAGCCTAACGTGGGACTTGATCCTGGAACCTGGGATCATGACCTGAGCAGAGGGCAGAAGCTTAACCGACTGAGCCCAGCTGAGCCACCCAGGTGTCCCAAAAGTTGATCTCTGAGAATAAATATTTTTTACGTCAAAGCGTTTTGAGAAAACATCTTAGAGACTTCAACTTGAGGGTTATTTTGTTTGTTCTGTATGTAAGTTAGATGAAAATGGAAATTTGCAATGAGTAGCATATAGGTCACTTTGATTATGTAGTACATGATTATTTACATTGTAATTACTAGTGAGAGATTTATACACAGTTTAATATCAATTAATGTTACCTGTGATCTTTAATTTCAAAGAGGGTTGTTCTGGATTCTAAGTAAGATATAGCCAAATTTTATCCCTGGAATTTCTTTTCAGCCTGGAAGTAAGTCAGGGATTGTAGCTCTTTCTGATTACCACTAGGAGGACTAAAGCAGGGAACCCTTGTCTCAGTGTGTGTGGGGGGCTGGTGGCCATGTGGAGGGGGCTGAGGGGAGTGAAAAAAAAAAGAAAACTCTTATCTCACTTCCATTTTATTTTTTTATTTTTTATTTTTTTAAATATTTATTTATTTGACAGAGAGAGATCACAAGTATGCAGAAAGGCAGGCAGAGGGAGAGGGTTCAGGAAGCAGGCTCCCTGCTGAGCAGGGAGCCCAATGCAGGGCTCGATCCCAGGACCCTGAGATCATAACCTGAGCTGAAGGCAGAGGCTTAACCCACTGAGCCACCCAGACACCCCTTTTATTTATTTTTATATATTTTTAATTATTTTTTAAAAAGATTTAATTATTTATTTGAGATAGGGGGTGTGTGTGGCCGGGGGAGGGAGGAAGGGAGGAGCCCAGGGAGAGGGACAAGCAGACACCGTGCTGATTGTGGAGCTCAATGCAGAGCTCGATCCCAGGACCCTGAGATCATGACCTGAGCCCAAACCAGGAGTCAGACACACAGCCGACAGAGCCACTCAGATACCCCAATACTTTTGTTTTCGTTCTTTTTTTAAAGTAAACTTTACCCCCAACATGGGGCTTGAACTCACACACAGCCCTGGAATTAAGAGCTGCATGCTCTAACCGCTGAGCTAGCCAGGCACTGCATCTCCCCTCCACTTTAAACTTTCAAATTAAACCTGAAGGAGAGAACAGATCTCTTCCCTGGGAATATCCCAGCTTTAGTGTTATCTTATACAAGAATTTAAAGAATGTGCTTGGAATTGGTCTGCAAGTAGTAATAAGGAGTTTGTAATTGGGAGGGCGAAAGTTGGCACTGGGAGCAAGGATTTTTTTTTTTTTTTTTTTTTTTTGGAGTCTAACTTTTTCTTCAAGGTAGAGTTTTTCAGCACTGCATTCTAGCCACCTGAGCTGTTCAGCCACGGTTAGTTTTATGTAATCTTATGTAGACTAGGTAAGGCATTGTGTAAGTGGGTTACACGGAATCTTGGTGTTCAGAGTTGAAACTTGAACAGAACAGGAGGTGTTTTGGTTGTATTTGTTGCTAATAGGCAGTTGCATTTGGGTGGATGTTCAATATTGGAGAGTTTGTATTATAAACATTTCACATGAAAATATGTACTGGTAGAATTTAGTATAAAATTTGAATAAGCTGAACCCAAAGTTTTATTCTAGAATTTTAGATAACCCCATTCTTTATGCAGTAAGTACCTTTATGACTTCATTGACTACAATAGCGGAGTCTAGCTTGAGAATCCTGGAGAGGAGTCCACCTAGAACCATTCCCTAACTCATCCTTCTTCCCTGAGAATTGCCAATCTTTATCCAGAAGAATAATTTAAGCCAGGGCAGTCAACTTTTGTTGTTGAAGGCATTTGAGGTGTTTTTGATTACATTCTGTTCATATACTATCTTTCCTTTTCTTCCCTCCCTTGCTAGCCCTTGCCTATTCCTAGGCCCTCCATTTAACCTATAGGCATGAATTAGCTCTATTAGTGGAATGGACTAAAGGAGCTTGTTTTCTTCTCTCAAAAGAAGGTTGCCATCTAGATGTTAAAGATATTTAATGATAAAGAACCTTCCACATACCATGGTAATGTATTCCAGGTTTTTGTTTTTGTTTTTGTTTTCATTTCTGTTAACTTAGTTCAGGTTTTGTTTTGTTTTTTAAGATTTTATATGTTTATTTGAGAGAGAGTAAGAGCACAAACAAGGGGTTAGGGGGTGGTGGGGTGGGGGCAGATGGACAAGCAGACTCCCCTCTGAGCAGGGAGCTGGAAGCAAGGCTAGATCTCAGGACCCTGAGATCATGACCTGAGCCGAAGGCAGATGCTAAACTGAGCCACCAAGTGCCCCAGTTCAGGTTCTTAATATTTATTTCTTGCTTATTGTATAGTGGTTCTTATTATTGCTGTAGAACAACTGTGGAACTCCACAACTTAGTAGTGTAAAACAACAGCCATTTTATTATGCTCACAGGTTGTGTATAAGGAATTCAGACAGGGATGGCTTGTCTCTGTTTTTCTATGTGGGACTTGAGTTCAGAGGATCTCAAAAGGCTAGGGGGGTTTGAACAGCTGGGCTGGGAGATCCACATCCTACACTGCTTCTTCACTCACATATCTGGCACCTTGGCAGAAGGCTGGGCTCAGCTGGGACTCTTGGCAAGAGTGTCTACAGGGCTGCTCCATCATGGAGGCCACAGTATGATCAGACTTCTGAGATTGTTCAGTGTTTCAGAAAAGACAGAAGCTGCCTGTCTTTTATGACCTAGCCTCAGAGGGCACATAGTATCACTTTTAAGATCTACTCTCTTAGCAACGTTCTTTTTTTTTTCTCTTAGCAACTTTCAAACATAAAATACAGTATTATTATCTAAAGTCACCATGTTGTACATTTACACGTGTGGGTGTTTTTTAATCACAAGGGAATAACACCATCTACTCGGGGTTGTTGCAATTGAATAAAATAACACCGATAATATGCTTGGCCCAGTCCACACCACATCATGGGCATTCTATAGATATTAAGTCCCTCTTAAGATATTATTCTAAAAATAATTTTATTTTTATTCTAAAAAACTGGATAATCCAAAGTCTTTGGTTTAGTATTCAAAGTTTTTTTTTTTTTTTTTAATTTTATTTATTTATTTGAGGGAGAGAGAGAGAGTGAGAGAGAGCATGAGAGGGGAGAAGGTCAGAGGGAGAAGCAGACTCCCTGTGGAGCTGGGAGCCCGATGTGGGCCTTGATCCCGGGACTCCAGGATCACAACCTGAGCCGAAGGCAGTTGCTTAACAAGCTGAGCCACCCAGGCGCCCCGGTATTCAAAGTTCTTGATACACTTTCTAGCTTTGTTATTTCTAACTGCTCAACTGTATAACCTTAATACCCAGGCAGACAATGCTGCTTGGCTATTTGTTTACCCAGAGCTCTCACACCTGCTGGTTGCCAGGTCCTACGTTCTGAGACTGCAGAGGGACCTCACAGTCTAGTACTTTAGTGTAGGAATTAACTAAGCTAAGGGTTGGGGATAGAAAGGGGAGCAAGGCAGAAAGGACTGCCTAGTCATGAGCATAGAGATAAATTGCCAGCTATCATGATGTCAAGGAACTAAAGCCTTTTTTTATTCTTCCCCTCCAGTGTCAGTTCCACATGAAATGAGAGAGTTGTGAAAGTTGAAAGTGGTTAGACATGCAGGTTGGGTGGGTTATTTCCCCATCCCCCAGGTTTTCTTAGCTTTTCCTTGTGCTAGTGCCTGGCTTGAAATAACCTTCATCTTCCGTTAGAACTCTACTATTCATCTTTCAAAGACTACTCCTTCACCTTTTCTTGCATTTCACTTAAACGTTATCACATCCTCTGAGTGCTAAGCATTGCATTTTCCTACACAGTAGCTACCAGCCACAGGCGGCTACTGAGCACTTGAAATGTGGCTGGTCTGAATTAAGGTGTTCTGTAAGTATAAAATATAAATACCAAACTTCAAAGACAGTATAAAAGAATGTACAGTCTTAATCTTTTTATATTATGTGTCGAAATATTTGGGAATACGTTGGGATAAATAAAAAATATTAAAATTAATTTAACTAGTTGCTATTTTTTTTAATGTTTCTACTAGAAAATTGAAAAATATGTAGCTCACATTCTGTGTACCCGGTGGCACTTAGAATACCTACTCTCCGATTTTCTCAATGGGGCAGGGATTGCCCCTTGTTTTAGTTACTGTGCTCCAGGTTATCTCTTCAGCTAGGTTAGGAGTGCCTGAAAGGTTTGGCACCATACTTTATTTCATCGCTTTGTAGTGCCTGGCACTTAGTAGTTGCTTAGCCTGTAGTTAACTGGTCAAAAGCTACTGAGTGAAAGTTTTCTTTAGCCACAATTTATTTTGCCTTATAATCCTTCTGAGGATTAGATGAGTAAATTATTTTTCAGTCCATTTCATTATTATGATAGTTTACCTGTTTTACCAATAATAGTATTTTATTAAAAGTGAAACCAATTTCACTGAATTTATGGATATGAACAGTAATAGTTTGTATTCTTAGAAACTTTTTTATAAATCCAGCTGCAAAAAGTCACATTATCTTTGGTCTGTGTGAACTCCTTCTTTTGTTTTATTTACTTTTCTTAATTTCCCTTATGTCATTTCCCATAGCCCTCCGAGAGTGTTCTTTGTTTAATACGTTATAATGTGTTTATATGTATGTGCTCTTACAGAGTGTACATTTGGCCCTTCATGTAAATATTGCATATGTCTCATCTATGTGTCTGATCTTTTCTGATCACTGCTTAGCACTCTGTGGTGTGCATCTGTCCACCATACTTGACGTATCTGCTCGCCAAGGTTAGACATTCCACCTCCTGCAGCCACAAAAATGCTACAGTGAGTATCTTCATGTGTGTCCGTTATGGAGCTGTGTGAGGATTTCTTGGGATGTATAGCTAGGAGTGAACTTGCTCTGTCACAGAAAATATAGATAGAGCCAGAAGTTGCCCTTCTGGATGGCTACATCAGTCCAGACTCCTACCAGTAGTGCAGAGTGTCCCGTTCCTGCCATCATTTAGCATTATCCAGTTTTAATTTTTTGCAAGCCTATTAAGTGTAATGTGGTATCTCATTGTTAACTTGTATTTCCCTGTGATTTTTTTATTAGCTCCATATATTCCTTGGCTTTTGGAGGGTTCTGTAATTCTTTTTCCTCTGTCCATTTTTCTCTTGGGTTGTCATCTTTTTCTTATTGATTCTTTGATATTTCTTGATTTCCTAGATGTTATTACGATATAGGTTTTATTTTATTTAGTTAGTTTTTTTAGAGATTTTATTTATTTGAGAGAGAGAGAGAGCATGAGCGGGGGTAGGGGCAGAGCTAGAGGGAGAAGCAGACTCCCCACTGAGCAGGGAAGCCTGGTATGGTGCCCGATCCCAGGACCCTGAGATCATGACCTGAGCGAAAGGCAGATGCTTAACCAGGCGCCTTCTGTCGTCTTTCTATAATGCCCTTCATTGAACAAATCCTTAATTTTGGTGTTACCAACATAAACTTTGCCTTGTGTTTATGCTTTTGATTTGAAATTATACTTAAATACCCAGATCACAAGGATATTCTTTTATTTCATTTCTTAACCTTTTATCGTTTTACGTTTCACATGTAGATTTTTAATCCCTTTAGACTAAGCATGCCTTGCATATGGTCTCAGGTAGGGATCTAGTTTTATTTTTCTTCATAGGCTTATGTGTGAACTGGTTTTCCCACTGCTGTCTACTCAGCAGTCTTTCTCCACTGGTTTATAGGGCCCCCTTCATTGTATCTTATATTCCCACATACTTATATCTTTTAGCTTTGTATTGTTGTGCTTAGGGCTGTTTGTCCGTTGTGCCCATACCCCAAAGGTTTTCTATTCTTTTTAATGACTGTAGCTTCATAGTCTGTCTTAATCTGGGTACCTATTTATATATCTTCTCTATTGAACTTTTTATCTTGAAATAATTTTAGACTTAGATAAAAATTGCCAAAGTAGTACAGAGTTCACGTATGCCTTTCACCCAGCTTCCCCTAATGTTAACACCTACATAACCATGGTTCAGTTGTGAAAGCCAGAAAATTGATACTGGTCTGACAGTGTTAATGATGATGATTATAGAATTTATTTGAATTTTCACAAGTTTTTCTTCAGGGTTCTTTTTCTTTTCTAGGACCCAAAGATCCCACATTACTTTTAGTTATTGTGTCTCCTTAGCCTTCTCCCAGTTTGTAATGGTTCCTCTGTCTTTGTCTTAGGTTCTTGACAGGTTTTTTTTTAAGAGAGAGAATGCGCGCATACCAGTGGGGGAAGGGGTAGAGGGAGAGGGAGAGAATCCCAAGCAGACTCTCCGCTGAGTGCAGATCTTGCCGTGGGGCTCAGTCTCACGGCTCTGAGATCACAACATGAGCCGATATCACCAGTCCGTCACTTAAGTGACCTCGCCACCCAGGCACCCTTGCATTTGACAGTTTTGACGGGTACTGGTCAGTTATTTTGTGGAGTGTCTCTCAATTTAAATTTGTCTGATGTTTTCTCACAATTAGATTAAGGTTATATATTTTTGGCAAGAATGTCTGGAAAAGATGTCATGTCTCTCTCAGTGCAGTGCTATTAGAGGGTACATAACAGAAATATGTTTTGTTATGCTTATGCTAACTAACCTTGATCACTTTTTGTTTCTGAGCTTTTTTTTTTTAACTCTTTTGTCAAGGCTGACCTGGCAATTATTCATCCATGTAAACTTCAGAGTAAGATTAAAATTACACAAAAACTTTAAAAAAATTAATTCAGAAACTACTAACTGGAAATTTTAATTGAGATTGAATTGAACCTGTAGATTAATTTGGATAGAATTTGTAGTATCCCAGGGCATGGAATTTCCATTTATTTGAGTATTTTTATGTCTTTTTTGTTTGTTTGTTTGACAGAGAGAGAGGGATCACAAGTAGGCAGAGAGACAGGCAGAGGGAGGGGGGAAGCAGGCTCCATGCTGAGCAAAGAGCCGATGCGGGGCTCGATCCCAGGACCCTGAGATCACGACCTGAGCCGAAGGCAGAGGCTTTAACCCACTGAGCCACCCAGGCGCCCCTCTTTATGTCTTTTATTAAAAATTTAAAGCTTTCTCCAGAGAGCTTGTATATATTCTTGATTAAGGTAGTTTCTACCTGCTTTATACTTTTTATTGATATGATGAATGGTTATTTTTTTGTTAAATGTTGTGGCAGGTTACTACAGGTGTAAAGAAATGTTATTATAGGTTGATCTTGTACCTTACCAGACTCTTTCATGAGTTCTAGTGGTATTTCTGATTCTGTTGGTTTGTAGGTGGATTACGTCATCTATAGGCAATGACAGTTTTATCTCTTTCCTTCTGATTCTCACATCTTACAACTTTTTTCTTTCCTTAAAGTATTGGCCATGACCTTTAGTATTATGTTAAATAATAGAAGTGATAATAGGCAGCTTTGTCTGGTTTCTAATTTTAAAGAAAGGATTCTAAAGTTTTTCCACTTAGCGTAGTATTTGTTGAAGGGTTTTGGTCCATGATTTTTTTTTTTTTTTTTAAGATTTTATTTATTTGAGAGAGAGAGGTTGAGAGAATGAGTGGGGAGGGGCAGAGGGACAGACAGACTCCCTGCATAGCAGGGAGCCTGATGAGGGACTGGATCCCAGGATCCTCGGATCATGACCTAAGCTGAAGGCAGACGCTTAATCAGCTGACCCACCCAGGCGCCCTGGTCCATGATTTTTATAAAATTAAAGAAGTTCCGTTCTGTTTCTTGTCTGCTAAGAGTTTTTTAAATCACAAATTGCTTAATCTTATCAAATATTTTTTCTGCAGTGAATGAAATAATCACCCCACTGCTTTCAAAAGTGAAATTTGATTTTACGAGTATCTCTAAAGTACAAAATATTTGGGGGGACAGCCCTTTATCATCACAATTTAGCTCTGTAGATTTTTTTACATTTGGAAAACCTGCCCCATGTTACAGAGGTGGCTTGTTTTTTTAAGGATTAGAAAGGATGTGTGGGCACACGTCTTGTGTTTTACAAAAGGGACCAAACTCTGTTCAGGAAGAGTTGAAACATAGTGTAAAGTTGTTGTTTTAAACTTTTTTTTTTTTAAGATTTTATTTATTTATTTGACAGAGAGAGAGAGAGAGAGATCACAAATAGGCAGAGAGGCAGGCAGAGAGAGAGCAGGAAGCAGGCTCCCTGTTGAGCAGCGAGCCCAGGCTCGATCCCAGGACCCTGAGATCATGATCTGAGCCGAAGGCAGAGGCTTTAACCCACCGAGCCACCCAGGCACCCCTGTTTTAAACTTTTAAACCTGATTTTTCCCCCAGTTTTATTGAGAAGTAATTAACATATATCACTGTATAAGTTTAAGACATACAGCAGGACCAATTTATGCACATTGTGAAATGACTATCGCAGTATATTTAGCTAACATCCATCTTATATAAATACAATAAAAAGAAAAAGAAGAAATTAATGAAGGGAAAAAATTTTCCTTATAATGTGAATTCTTAGGATTTACACTTTTAATGACTTTCCTATATATCATATAGCACTGTTAGCAATAATAACCATGTTATACATTACATCCCTTATTTACTGTACAACTGGAAGTTTGTACCTTTTGACTATCATCCTCCCTTCCCCTCCTCCATAACTTCTGGTAACCATAAGTATGATCTCTTTTTCTATGAGTTTTTACTTGTTTTCTTGTTTTGTTTTGCTTTTGTATTTCACATGTGAGACAGTATAGTATTTGTCTTTGACTTATTTCACATAGCATATTGCCTTCGAGATCTATCCATGTTGTTGCAAATGGTGGTATTTCCTTGTTTTTTATGGCTGAATAATATTCCGCTGCATATATATACACCACAGCTTCTTTATTATTCATCCAGTGAAGGACACTCAATTCGTTTCCATGTCTTGGCTATTGTACATAATGCTGCTATATGCAGGTATCTTTTTGAGGTAGTGGTTTTGTTACCTTTAGACATACACCCAGGAGTAGAATTCCTGCATCATATGGTGGTTCTCCTTTTACTTTTTTGGGAATTGTCCGTACTGTGTTCCATAGTGGCTGTACCAATTTACAGCCCCACCAGCACACAAGGGTTTACTTTTCTTCTGTATCCATGCCAGCATTTGTCTTTTTTTAAAAAAATTAATTTATTTGGGGGGGGAGGGGGCAGAGGGAGAGAGAGTCTTAAGTGGACTCTGCACTTGATGTGTGGGGCTCAATCTCACGACCCTGAGATCAAAACCTGAGCCAAAACCTGAGTCAGACACTTAACCGACTGCACCACCCAGGCACTCCAGCATTTGTCTTTTTGATTATAGCCACTCTGACAGGCATTATCTGATATCTTGTTTTGATTCTAATTTGCATTTCCCTAATCACTAATGATGTTGAGCATCTTTTCATGTACCTATTAGCCTTTTGTATATCTTCTCTGGAGAAATCTCCAAGTATTTTGCCCATTTTTTAATTGGGTTATTTTTTGCTATTGAGTTGTATGAGTTCTCCATATGTTTAGATTATTAACCCCCTCCTTTTTTTTTAAGATTTTATTTCTTTATTTGACAGAGAGAGAGATCACAAGTAGGCAAGGAGGCAGGCAGGGGGGGGGGGGGGAAGCAGGCTCCCCGCCGAGCAGAGAGCCGGATGCGGGGCTCGATCCCAGGACCCTGAGATCATGACCTGAGCCGAAGGCAGAGGCTTTAACCCACTGAGCCACCCAGGCGCCCCTATTAACCCCTTAATAGATACATAGTTTGCAAATATTTTCCCATTCCATAGGTTGTCTTTTCACTTTATTGATGGTTTCTTTTGCTATGCAGAAGCTTTTTAGTTTGATATAGTCCCACTTGTTTATTTTTTACTTTGTTGCTTGTGCCTTAGGTGTCCTACCCAAAAAAATCATTACTGAGACCCATGTTTCAGGAGCTTTGTTCCTGTTTTCTTCTAGGAGTTTCATGGTTTCAGGTCTTACATTTAAATTTTTAATCTATTTCAAGTTAATTTTTGTGAGTGGTATAAGATTTATGGGTCCAGTTTCATTCTTTTCCATATGAGTACCCAATTATCTCAGCATCATTTATTGAAGAGATGGTCATTTCTCCATTGAGTGTTCTTGGCTCCCTTGTCAATTATTAGTTGACTGGATATGCTTGGGTTTATTTCTGGGCTCTCCGTTCTGTTCTGTTGGTCTATTTGCCATCATCATACTGTTTATTATCATAATATATCTTTATAGTATAGCTTGAAATCAGGAGTTGTGATACCTCCTGCTTTTTTCTTTCTCAACATTTCTTTGGCTATTTGAGGTCTTTTGTGGTGCCATATAAATTTTAGGAGTTTTTTTACTTTTACTTCTTTTTTACTTTTACTTCTTTTTTACAGAATTTTTACTTCTGTAAAAATGCCCTTGGAATCTTGATATAGATTGCATTTAATCTATAGATGGCTATTAGTAGTATTGACATTTTAACAAAATTAATTCTTCCAACACATGAACACAGGATATTTGTGTTGTCTTCAGTTTCTTTCTTCCGTGTCCTATAGTTTTCAGTATGGAGATCTTTCACCTCTGTAATTTATTCCTAAGTATTTTATTCTTTTTGATGCTATTGTAAATGGGATCAATTTCCTTCTTTTCAGAAATCTCATCGTTAGTGGGGGCACCTGGGTGGTTCAGTTGGTTAAGTGGCGGACTCTTGATTTTGGCTTAGTTCCTGATCTCTCAGGGTCATTAGATCAAGCCCCACATTGGGCTTCAGGCTCAGCACAGAGTCTGCTTGAGATTCTCTCTCTGCCTCTGCCTCTCCCTTGCTTGTGATTTATAAATAAGTAAATAAATAAATAAATAATGTTTAAAAATCTCATTGTTAGGGATGCCTGGGTGGCTCAGTTGATTAAGCATCTGCCTTTGGCTCTGGTCATGATCCTAGGGTCCTGGGATTGAGTCCTGCATTGGTCTCCTTGCTCAGTGGGGAGCGTGCTTCTCCCCCTGCTTGTGCTCTCTCTCTCTGACAAATAAATAAAAATCTTTGAAAATAAAAATCTTATTGTTAGTTTATAGAAACACTACTGGTTTTTAATTCAATTCTGTATCTTTCAACTTCACTGAATTCATTGATTATATCCAACAGTTTTTTGGTTGCGTCTTTAGGGTTTTCTATATCTGGTGCTTTGCCAGATAAATACAAAGACAAGACTGGAACCATATTTATTACAGTAAAAAATTAAAAATAAAAAATCATGTCTTTCTTTTTTTTTTTTCAAGATTTTTATTTTTAAAGTAATATCTCCACCCAATGTGGGGTTGAATTTACAACTTACTCCTAAGATTAAGAGTCACGTGCTCTACCAATATAGCCCTCCAGGCACCCCTATAAAATCATGTCTTTTGCAAACAGAGACAGTTGTACTTCTTTTCCAATTCTGATACCTTTTATTCTTTTTCTTGCCCGATTGTTCCCATTAGGACTTCTGGTACTTTTGCTGAATAGGAGTTTTGAGAGTGGGCACCCTTGTCTTGTTCCTGATGTAATGGAAAAGCTTTTATCCTTTCACCATTGATTATGATGTTAGCTGTATATATATGTACTGTACATATATGGCCTTTTTATGTCAAGATAATGTTCTTTCATTGCCTAATTCGTCAAGAGTTTTCACCATGAATGGATATTGACTTTAAGTCAGGGATTTTGTTGGATGCCTTTTCCGTGTCTATCAAGATGATCATGTGATTATTTTCTTTTACTGTTAATGTGATGTATCACATTGATTGATATGCCAAACTATCCTTACATCCCGGGAATAAATCCCTCTTGATCATGGTAAATCGTCCTTTCATTTTGCTGCCGAATTCGGTGTGCTAGTATTGAGAATGGAGAATTTTTGCATCATTATTCATCAGGGATATTGGCCTCTTGTTTTCTTTTCTAGTAGTGTCCTTTTCTGCTTAAGCCTGATTTAGGTCAGCTTCTCAAGTTTCAGGTTGGTGGTTTGCCAGACAGACACAAGGACAAGCCTGGAACCATATTTATTATGGTAAATTAAAAATAAAAAAATTGGTGTGTGTCTAAGGTTTATTCTCATTTGTATCTTTTTGTTATGTGATTTCTATTTGATGGCTCTTATATATGGTCATATTTTTTTAATATGAATTAAATATTCATTTTTCTTATTGCTTCTTACATTAGCATTGATAGAGTCCTATAACAGTTGGTAGTACTTGGGCTGAAAGTAACAAACCCTGACATTAATGACTTAACCAAATAGGGGTTTGCTTTTCTCACAAGAGACATCTAGGGAGCTTCTAGCTTTGGTTCAGTAGTACAATAATATTGGAGTTGGTGGTTTAAAAAAAACTTTTGTCTTTTCTTTCATGTTTGAGATGTTATGGCTGCAGGATAACTTCTACATCTTCAGTTATGGTTGTACAGAAGGCACGAGAAAGGAGGAGGGGACTGTACTAGTGTATCTGTTCCCCTTTATGAGAAACAAAAGGTTTTCCCAGACACCCCCCGCCCCCATGGCTTTCATTAATGAGAACTGGCCAGAACCAAGCCATATGCTACATCTAGCTGCAGAGAAGTTTGAGAAAATAAGTATTTAGTTGGCCTTGTTGCCTTGCCAAACACACCTCCAGGTTCTCTTGGTAATGAAGAAGGCAGAATTTAATATTGAGTAGGTAGCTGTATTGTTTGCTCCATTCTCTAACCTATTACCTGGAAAATGAAATGTTTTGCATTAGAGTTTTTAGTTTGAAAATGGACACTTTATGAATTTGTTAATAATTTCCTGTCCTTGGCTTGCTTCTGATTATTTTCAGTAGCAGTGTACATACTCTAATTTTCATGGTGGCTGAAGTGGTATAAACTCAAATCCATGGGAGAGAAGTTTCAGGACTCCTTTAATCTTTAAGAACTAAATTTAACAGCTTTGAGTACCTGTTACATGCTAGTGCTGCCACACAATGTTGTAATATGATTAATGAAGAATTCTGTAACATTTTCTTTTTTTGGTTCTCGGGTTGTTTACTGGCTGGCTCCTTAGGGCGAAGAAAAAAAAAGCCTATGTACGAAATAATTGGCTAATAGTACAAGATTTCAGAATTATTTGTTAAAATGATTAGTATCCACACTGAGTGCCGTAAGATTAGAAACTTTTTTTTCTTTAGGGTCACTGATAGAAGCATGGGAAGAATAAAATGAAGGCCACGTAGAAGCACTACTAACTGTTACAGGGCTATATCAAACTAATGTAAGAAGCAGTAAGAAAAATGAATGGGGAATGCATTCCATATTATGTTGTACATATTAGTTCTTTAAAAATGTGTCCATGTATAAGAGCCATCAAATTTAAATTATTATATAACTGGAAGACACAAATGAGAATATACCTTAGACACACATACACCCCCAAAAATTATCTTTAATTTTTTTAACATAATAGATGTGATTCCAGGTTTGCCTTTGTATCTACCTGGTAAAGCATCAACCTGAAATTTGAGAAGCTTACCTAAGAAATCAGTTTTGTGGTTTTTTTAAAAAATATTTTTATTTATTTATTTGACAGAGGGAAAGAGATCACAAGTAGGCAGAGAGGCAGGCAGAGAGAGGAGGAAGCAGGATCCCTGCTGAGCAGTGAGCTGGATGCGGGCTCGATCCCAGGACTCTGAGATCATGACCTGAGCCTAAGGCAGAGGCTTTAACCCACTGAGCCACCCAGGTGCCCCAAGAAATCAGTTTTAACTGGAAAAGGACACTACTAGAAGACTATAGGCCAATATTCCTGATGAATAAATTGCTTCTGTTTTGAGAGAATTTTTTTTAAGTTAAACATATTAGATTTTTTTTTTTTAAGATTTTATTTTTAAGGGGTACCTGGGTAGCTCAGTTGGTTAAGTGTCTGCCTTCAGCTCAGGTCATGATCCCAGATTCCAGGATGGAGCCCTATGTCAGGCTTCCTGCTCAACGGGGAGTATGGTTCTCCCTCTAGCCCTCCCCGTGCTCCTGCTCTCTCGCTCTCTATCTCAAATAATAAAATCTTTTTTAAAAAAGAGATTTTGGGTCGCCTGGATGGCTCAGTCGGTGAAGCGTCTGCCTTCAGCTCAGGTCATGATCTCAGGGTCCTGGGATCAAGCCCCGCGTCAGGCTCCCTCCTCAGAAGAGAGCCTCCTTCTCTCGCTTCCTCTGTTGTTCCCCGTGCTTGTGCTCTCTCTCTCTCAAATGAATAAATAAAATCTTTAAAAATATATATATGCTATTTATTTATTTATTAAAGATTTTATTTATTTATTTATTTGACAGAGAGAAAGAGACAGTGAAAGAGGGATCACAAGCAGGGGGAGTGGGAGAGGGAGAAGCAGGCCTCCCGCTGAGCAGGGAGCCCAATGCGGGGCTCGATCCCAGGACCCTGGGATCATGACCTGAGCCGAAGGTAGACGCTTAACAACTGAGCCACCCAGGTGCCCCAAAGATTTTATTTTAAAGTAATCTGTACACCCAACATGGCGCTCTAACTCACAACCCCAAGATCAAGAGTCCAGTGCTTTACCAACTGAACCAGCCAGGCACCACTAGATTTTTAAATTTGAGGACTTTATATTAAGGAAACATCAAACTAAATATACTAAGTTTAACTCTATTGTAATTTAACAAACATCATATATTTCAATCTGTTGTATGAGTTTATAGTCTAATGGGGGAAATAGAAGTTTCTTTTTGCTTTATGTTATGATTGTTTATTTGCATGAGTGTGTATTAGTTTAGGTTGAGTTATACTGTGATAACATACACAATCCAAATCCTAGTGGTTTAACACAGTAAAAACCTTTGTTTACACAGTTTGCCTGAGGGCTCATTGGCTCCATGAAGATTGAGCTCCCTGCCCAGGCCAGTTTGGTCCTGTGGCCTTCCTTCTGTCTTTGGGCAATGCTCAGGATTCAGGAGAGCAGAAAATGGTTGGAGTCAGGCACGAGCAGTTAAGTGCTTCTGCATGGGAATGACACGTCACTTTCATTTACATGCCATTGGCTAAATTTAGGCAAATGGTTGTGCCAACTCAAGTGAGGGAAGCGGGCGTGAGTTCCTTTGTGATGTCAGTGGACTTCTCCACAAACTCGGAAGGGAAAGAGTCAATAGTATTTTCTACAACAAAGTGGCATAATATAGATAGATAACAAAGTACCTCTGGAACCCAAAGGAAAAGAAAAAAAATCTGATGGGATGCAGGAAGAGTCATGGAAGGCTTCATAAAGACAGTGACAAATGATCCAAACATAAAGGAATGAGTAGGGTTTTCTTAGGTTTGAAGAGGAGAAAGGGTACTCAAACTGAGGGACCAGGACCATGCTACAGAATAGTGGATGCTGTAGCCTGAAAGGAGGGATGGATAGATGAGAGAGGACCTGGAATTCGTTTCCCATTCATTCAGCAACAATGTATTGCACAGCTGCTCAGTGCCAGTCACTGCTCCCAAGTTCTGGGAATATCTGATAATGAACAAAACAAACAAAAGTCCTTGTCCTCCTGAAGGTTACATCAAGTGGATGCTGAAGAGTTACTCTTTTATCATAAGTAGGTTGGAGGGTAAGAGTAAGCAAAGGTATAAACTTTGGATGCCTTTGCATCTTAAGATTCTTTTAATACTCTATTTTACGTGCAATAGAAGACAGTTAATTTGCACATGTTAATATTTTGTCCATTTAACTGTGCCTCACTCTAGAAAATAATGCATGAAAAGCTGGATTTATAAAACATGTAAATTAGAAAATATTTTTACATTACAAAAGGTGTTTTAACCCAAATTTTGGATAGTAGTATAATTTTAAAAAAATTTATTCATGAGAGACAGAGAGAGAGGCAGAGGTAGAGAGAGAAGAGGCTCCCCTCGGAGCCAGGAACCCGACGCGGGACTCAATCCCAGGAGCATGGGATTATGACCTGAGCCAAAGGCAGATGCTCAACCAACTGAGCCACCCAGGAGCTCAGATAGTAGTATAATTTTAATGACTGTATTTTCATTGTGTAAATAGTAAAACCACTTTACACATAGCTCATGGGGACAGGGATTTTGTTTTATGCACTGCTGTGTTTCCAGTCCCCAAAACAGAGCCTGGCACATACATATACATATATAAAATCTGGGGTGCCTGGGTGGCTCAGACTGTTAAACAGCTGCCTTCAGTTCAGGTTGTGATTCCTGGGACTGAACCTTGCATTGGGCTCCCTGGTCAGTGGGGAGTCTGCTTCTCCTCCTCCCTCTCCCTCTGCCCCTCTCCGTATTTGTGTGCGCGCCTGCTCTCTCTCTCTCAAATTCTTTTTTTAAAGTTTAAAAAATTAAAAAAATAAAATCTACCTTATCACTCAGTAAATATTTGAATGAATGAATAGAAGAAAAGTTCTATTTGGAAGATAGAAAAGAGAAATTTCCCATAATCTAAGCATCTGGGGCGCCTGGGTGGCTCAGTTGGTTAAACGACTGCCTTCAGCTCAGGTCATGATCCCGGAGTTCCAGGATTGAGTCCCACAGCAGGCTCCCAGCTCCATGGGGAGTCTGCTTCTCTTTCTGACCTTCTCCCCTCTCATGCTCTCTCTCTCTAATAAATAAATTAAAAAAAAAAAATCTAAGCATCTGAACACTAGAGCGACAATTTTATGTTACCATGTTATAGTCATTCTTTTTTTTTTTTTTTTTTAAGATTTTATTTATTTGTCAGAGAGAGAGCACAAGCAGGCAGAGGCAGAGGGAGAAGCAGACTCCCTGCCAAGCAAGGAGCCCGATGTGGGACTCGATACCAGGACTCTGGGATCATGACCTGAGCCGAAGGTAGCCACTTAACCAGCTGAGCCACCCAGGCGTCCCTTTGTTATAGTCATTCTAATATTTATTAAGTCCCTGTTCTGTGCCAACTACTGTTCTAAGACCTAAGGAATAATAAATTACTGTACCTGTTTTCTTGAAACTTAAATCTAGTTTGGAAATAAACATATAACAAACATGATAACCAAAAAAAATTTTTTTAAAGATTTATTTATTAGAGAGAGAGAGAATGCGTGCGTGCATTCGCGGACTTGGAGGGGTTGGGAACAGAGGGAGAGAATCTTTAAGCAGACTCCCTGCTGAGCTCAGAGGCTGACACGGGGCTATATCCCACAGCCCATGAGATCATGACCTGAGCTGAAATTGACTGAACCATCCAGGCACCCCACCAAAATTCTTTTAAAACCATACTCCGTCTGATGTACAAAATTGCATTACAGCAGCATATGTTTTGTTTACAAGTGTACCTGTTTTGTGTGAAGCTCTTCTCTCATAACTTAGTTGCCGTTCTAGTTTTTTTCTTTGATAAACAGATCCTCATTTATAAATAGGCTATTTCTCCAGAGTTCTTATTTGGAAATTAGAATCCTTTTTGTTATAGGAACAGTATTACAAATTACTTACATTTATACCTGGTTTATAAAAGCCTACTTTACTTAAAATATACATTTACAATAAAAACATAAACATTGTTGTTTGCTTGTAGTAGTATGTGATAATTAAATAGAACAGAAGTGAACTTATCCTAAAACCTGGTACATGAGGGAGAAATATTTAATTAGAGGATATGAGAAAGTAGATGGAGTTTAACAGGGAAATTCTGAAAAACATCTTTGAAGACTTCAGAAGCTAACTGCACAAATTCTTAAGCTTTCACTTTAGAACACTTGTTTTTCCTTTTTCCTTGATATGCGTATTACAACGTAGTTTCTTATGTTTGTCAGCTAGATTCAGGCTTGTTTTGATCTATAGGTAGTGAGAGAACAAGAGAAAAAAGGGACATTTTCCTGGATAAAAAGAAAAGAGAAAAGAATGAAGGAGATTTCATGTGTATGTATGAGTGCTGGGAGAGCAGTGCCCTGAAAGATAGGCAGTGGGCCATAGCATCCTTCGTGTGGGGCAAAAGGAAGCATGAGGCAGCTGGATATTTATACATGCAGAATTGTACATATTGTTTGTAATTCTACCTTTCTAGTACCTTTCTGTTTAATATAGTTAGAGGTATATATGATTTGTTTTACTTTTATGGAGCATGTTGAGTACTTTATTCATCTAACTAACATTTATCAAGGACCACATAGTCTGGCTGTTTTTTATTTTTATTCCAGTTAATATACAGTGTTATATTAAGGTATATGATATAGTGATTCAACGATTCCATACATGACCCAGTGCTCATTGAGATAAGCATGCTCCTTAATCCCCATCACCTATTTCCCCCATTCCCTCACCCACCTCCCCCCTGGTAACCATCAGTTCTCTATAGTTTTTTTGGTATGTCTCACTCTCTTTCTCTTCCACCCCTTTACACATCTGTTTTGTTTCTTAAATTCCACATATGAGCAAAATCATATAGTATTTGTCTTGGCTCTGACTGACTTACTTTTTGCTTTGCATTTCTGCTCTCTAGATCCGTTCGTGTTGTTGCAAATGGCAATGTTTCATTCTTTTTAATGGCTGAATAATATTCCATTGTGTATGTGTGCATGTGTATCTCTTTTTTTTTTTTTTTTTTGGAGATTTATTTATTAGAGAGCGGGGGGGGGGGAGGGCAGAGGGAGAGGGAGAAGCAGACTCCCTGTGAGCAGGGAGCCTGACATGGGGCTCGATCTCAGGACTCTGAGATCATAACCTGAGCCAAAGGTAGATGCTCAACTGACTGAGCCACCCAGGCACCCCTGTATCTCCTTTATCCATTCATCAATCAGTGGACACCTGGGCTATTTCCACATCTTGGCTATTATAAATAATGCTGCTATAAAATAGGGATTCATGTACCCCTTTGAATTAGTGTTTTTGTATTTTGAGTGTAAATACCCAGTAGTGTGATTGCCGGATTGTAGGATAGCTCTATTTTTAACTTTTTGGGGAACGTCCATAGTGTTCTCCAGAGTGGCTGCACCAGTTTGCCTTCCCACCAACAGTGCAGGAGGGTTCCCCTTTCTCCATGTCCTCACCAACACCTGTTGTTTCTTGTGTTGTTGATTTTAGTCTTCTGACAGGTGTGAGGTGATAATCACATTGTAGTTTTAATTTGACTTTCACTGATGATGAGTCATAATGAGCTTCCTTTCATGTGTCTATTGGCCATCTGTATGTCTTTGGAGAAATGTCTGTTCTTGTCTTCACATTTTTTTAAAATTGGATTATTTGGATTTTGGGTGTTGAGTTTGATAAGTTCTTTATATATTTTGGATACTAACCCTTTAACAAATATATCATTTGCAAATATCTTTTCCCATTCCATAGGTTGCCTTTTAGTTCTGTTGATTGTTTCCTTTGCTGTGCAGAAGCTTTTTATTTTAATGTAGTCCGTTATTTATTTTTGCTTTTGTTTCCCTTTCCTCAGGGGACCTGTCTAGAAAAAAGTTGCTACAGCCTCTGTCAGAGAAGTTACTGCCTGTGCTCTCTAATCTGGCTACTTCTTGAAACACATTATTTTGAATTACTGTTAGCAGCATAATGTAGAAAGAAATTGGGAATCCAGATTCTCTTTGGATCTTTCACTAAATAGTGATGTGGCCCTGAATAAATCACAAAAATATCCTCCTCTTGTGAGGGATCATATGTGCAGGTGCACTTATTAGCAAATGGACAAGTTATATTCTTTGTGACTGTAAGGTAGTCTTGTTACTCCTGTTTTATGTTGCAGCCACATACAGAAAATATCTCATTTCCTTCTGAACACCCACTTCAACCCTTGATATTTTTCTTCTCAGCTTTTGCTTGTTTTCCTCATTAATTTAGATCATGTGGGAAAATTCCTTTAAAGTGCTAGATGCATTAAGATTAAAATTAAAGCAGTAATGTTTGTTTCTTCAACTAGGGGCTCTTAAAATTTGGCAAGTACCATGTGTTCTCTCATTTCCTTATTTTTGTGTATGTTATATTGTAGCACACGTCACATGGAGATGGGCGGCCGGAAGTTACCTCTCGCACTGGGCGCTCTGGAGCTCGGTGTAGAAACTCTATAGCTTCCTGTGCTGATGAACAACCTCACATCGGAAACTACAGACTTTTGAAAACAATCGGCAAGGGGAATTTTGCAAAAGTGAAATTGGCAAGACACATCCTTACAGGCAGAGAGGTAAATATTAAGCCTAATTTCTGTTATGACACCGGCTCTATTTAGTTCCATATGAGAGAAAGAGGAAGATAATGTATATATTTGAGTTAATTTCTAAGCTAATTAAATATTGTTTTTAAGAACAAGAAACTCACTAATTATCTGGGAATTCTATTGCTTTCTCATTTCTTTAAATGAAGTATTACATCGAGTATTTGAATGAGCTTTGCCTTAAAAAATGGGTAGTGTTTTGTTGTTTTTCAGTGTAAACTCTGCCACCAGAATAAAAATTGCTCTGAACTTCATGTATAAGCTCATAGTACTTGCAGATCAATAGTGTTGCCCGTTTTTATAGATTTTATCCTCAAGAAGTTTCTCATTTCCCCAAATAAACTTTTCTTACAGCTTATGTTTGATTGGTTGTTGTGTAGGAAGGCATATGCTTCCCTGACTTTTGTGGTGGTTGGCTTTCTGTTTAGCTCCATTCTGTGTTTATCAAAAATACATTGGTTAAAACTACTGAATTGACTTCCTCCTGTTCTACATGTACAATACAGAACCTGTTTTGCTTCTTCGACTTCTTTCATTTAGATCTTTATGTCTGCTCTTCCCTCTGCCTGAAATACACTTCACCCTTTTGTGTAAGAATCACTTATGGGAAGGAGTTGTTGACAGAGTCCCTTTAACCAGGCATGGGACTTAGGTTAAAAATCCTCATTCTTCCCCTAAGATAGCATGGTTTATATTATATTGGAACTGCTTATTTCCCAGTCTTTCCCCTCCAGGCTTTAGGGCAGATGTCCATACTTAACACAGTGTTTGGCACATAGTAGGTGCTTAATAAATACATGTTGAATGATTGTAATGGTACTTTTGAAGGAACCTTATTTTTAAAAAATATTATTTATTTATTTATCAGAGAGAGAGAGAGCATGCACAAGCAGGGGGACTGGCAGGCAGAGCAGGCAGAACAGGCAGAGGGAGAAGCAGACTCCCTGCTGAGCAAGGAGCCTGATGCAGGACTCAATCCCAGGACCATGGGATCATGACCTGAGCCATAGGTAGACACTTAACCGACTGAGCCACCCAGGCACCCCAGAAAGAAGCTTTTTGAAGACATGTTTTCCCTGTGCCAGAGCCTCCTGATAGGTGTGCCAAGACAGTGTTACAGATGTGTTGTGGTATTGATGCTTGCAGCCCACCATGCCTGGGGCTGCTGGAGCAGGACCCTGGGCCAGCCATTCCGTCAGTAAGCAGCCTCTGTTTGCTGCGATGTGCCTGACAGATATTCTCATTTTTTGTGTGTGCTGGGAGCTGAAGAAGGTTGGGAGGCACAGGTCTACACTAACTGGAGTTAGAGACTTTAAAAGTTAGCCTCTTCATGTTTCAAATCAACTTTAATGACAAGTCCCCGGTGAGTACTCATTGTTGAGATACCAGGGTTGCTTTAGAGTCAGGAAAAGCATGAGTGGGTGGGGCTTTCCTTGCTGTCCTTGATCAAAGCTTTCTGAAACAAGGCAAAAACCTCTTGAGTTTAGTCCCCACTAATTCTAGGTGGTTACTTGGGCAGTTTCCTTACATGAGCAGCTGGTAGGTTGGAAGAGGAATGGGACAGACAGATCCTCTACCCTTCTCCTTAGCTGCAGTTTGGCCTACTGCGTTTGCATCTAGTAGGTTCTCTCTCCAGAAAGGCTTGAATCTGACCAGCAGAGTGACTTAATTTAAAATTTTTCTGTTCTTTTTTTTCCCCTAAACTTTGAATTAAACCATTTTACTCTATTTTTGTTTTGTTTTTGCCCTATTGTAGATACTAAGCAGAATCATGGAAAATGTAAACATTATATTTCTATATTATAGAAATTTATTATGTAGGAAATACAAGTTCCTTGAGATTTCTCTCCTCAAAAAGAAATCAGCAGTTTCAGCAATTTGGTGTATATTCCCACAGTTTTTTATATAGACATTAACTTTTTGTTTATTTTAACAAAATGGGACTCGTGGATAGAACAGTAATTTTCTTAGCAATGTACTTGACCATGTCTGAATCTTAGTGCTTATAGATCTGACACATTCTATTTCCAGTGTATGCTGGCGCCATGGTTTATCCCCTGTCAGTGGGCATTGAGTGGTTTCTGATTTTTTCCTGCTGTAAACATCTGCAATGAACATTCCTTAACATAACTGTCTACTTTTGTTAAGAGTGTTTCTGTAGGATAAATTCCTAGAAGTGGGT
The DNA here is from genome assembly GCA_028534135.1 of Potos flavus. Lineage (NCBI taxonomy): Eukaryota > Metazoa > Chordata > Mammalia > Carnivora > Procyonidae > Potos > Potos flavus. The sequence continues at coordinate 124,939,061 of CM052896.1, forward strand.
GTCCTGGGTCAAAAAGGATGAATATTTGACATTGTAATAGGCACTGCTAAATTGCTTTTGAGAAAATATCAGAGTACTTTATTATCCTACCATACTGAATGAAAGTATCCATTTTTCTATACCCTTACTAATACTATGTAGATAATTTTTATCTGATGGACAAAAATTGAACTTTTTTAAAGCTTGCTTCCTTTTCATAACTAGATTGATGATATTTTCATGTATTTTGGTCATTCGTATTTGCTTCTTAAAATAAGTTTCCCGTTTGTATTCTTTATCCATTTTTCTTTTCTCTTTCAAATCTTAGTGATTGGGATGCCTGAGTGGCTCAGTCAGTTAAGCGTTCAACTCTTGGTTTCAGCTCAGGTCATGATCTCATGCTGTGGGACTAAGCTCCATGTTGGGCTCTGGAAGTCTACTTCAGATTCCCCCTCCCTCTTCCTCCCTCTCTCCCTCCCAAATAAGTAAATTAAAGTCTTTAAAAATAAATAAATCTTAGTGATTTAAACCCATTATGTGTTTCCTGCATCAGTCTGATCTGTCTGGGTTTCATGACTTGGTCAGAAAGGTTTACTTTGTCCCAAGATCTAAAACCTGGTTCTGTATCTCCTTCAAACAGTCCTATGGCTCCCGTTTGAATGTTTTATTCATTTGGTATATATTTTGGGGGATTAGTATGAAGTGTAGGGATCAAACTTTTTTTTTCCCATGTGGATTACTACTTGTCCTGGGATCATCTGTCCTTTTCCCCAAGTGAAGATAGTGAAGATAGCTGCTTTATCACATACCAGATTCCCAAATATGTCTTTGTTTCTCTGATCTGTTTGTTTAGTCTTACACCCATATGGTGGTAATGTTATTACTGCAACTTTGAATTGTACATTTGTATGTTTTAGAGTAGGTTAAATGCTCAGATTATTCTTATTTTTTAAAAACTTCATACCTATTCTTGCCATTTACTGTGTTAGATTTTTTTAGAGTCAAAATACTATGTCCCAAAAATAGTCTTACTGGAAATTCGATAAGATTAATTTTGATTGGAATTAACTGAATTTATAAACTGATCTGGGGGAAATTTGTTATTTTAATGATACCGAGTCCTTCTATATAGGAATATGAAATATATATATAATCATATAAAATATATAATTTTGTTTTCAGGATTCGTAATTTTCTTCCTCTAGGCTTTGCATCATTCTTTTTTTAAGGGGGTTACAAATAAATTCTACAGAGTAGGTAAATGGTTTTGCATAATTCTTAAGTTCGTTCCAAGGTATTGAAAAATTTTTGTTGCTGCTGTGAATGGCGTTTTTTCCTTAGCTGTTATGAATAATATGGGAAGGCCGTAACATTTGTATAACATCTTGCATCAGAGCACCCTTTGAACTCACTCTCATTTTGGACATCAAAATTAAGCAAATTTGTGTTATTTTAAAAATTACACATAATTTTTTCCTTTGACATACAATTCTCTGAATTGTAACACATTTGTAGATTCACATTACGACCACCATAATCAAGATACAGAAGAGTTAAGTACAGAGAGCTGTCAGGCCAAGCCTTTTTTTTTAAAGGATCGACAAAATACCAACATGTTTATCTGTTAATGGGAATAATCTGACAGAAAGGGGGAAAGTGGTGCTGTGGGAGAGATATTTAAGTGGGTGAGAGGGGATGGTGGAAGTGTCGGCCTTGATAATGTGGACAGTTCTTACATAGAAACAGGAGAAAGGTAAAGGGCCCTGGCATAGGTGCAGCTCAGGGCTCTATGTGGTGGTGTGGGAGCATGGAGTTTTCTTCTCGTTGTAGCTATTTTTTTCAGTAAAATGGAAAGATCATCAGCTAAGAGTGTGTTTATCAAGGAGATAGGCGATAAAAGAGATGTGAGAAGTTACAGTAATTACTGGGCAAGCAGAAGAGTTAACAGACTGGAAGAATGTAGTAGAATTGCCAGGTGGCCTTAAGGCTTCGCTGAGGATGATCACGAATGTAAAGTGGGAATAGGCAGCAAGTCTGGAAATTACTCTCCAGCAACATTCAGGTACCCAGACACAGGTGTGGCATTTATAGATAGTTGGGATTTTTGTCACACTAAGTGTAGAGGATGGGAACAGAGCAAGGACATTGATTTGGAATACCTAAGGGAGTGATTACAATGAAGGACTATAGATTTGAGTAGGAGATAACTTGAGAGAGAAGACAAATCATAAGAAGGTGGTAGGACCAGTGGATTATGGACCCTGATGAATTCAGACAGTTATTGGCATTCTAGATTGAATGGGCGGGAAAGGTAGAGGAGGTGATAGAGAGTTGCAAGCTCAAAATTAAGGTCAGAAAGAGTTTTCCAGTATTGGTAGTTCTAGAGATTGGAGTATAGCAATATAAGTGACTTAAGTGTGTGACTATTTTTTTTTTCCTCTCTAGAAGCTTTTTAGACTATTCACATTTATCCTTGCTATTCAGAAATTTCACAGTGAGGTAGCAGGGAGTTGGTCTGCATCCATTCTTCTTGATTGCTCATTGGACTCTTCCAATTTGGAGATTCTTATCTTTCAGTTCTAGAGAATTGTCTCATTTTATTATTTAAAAATCTTTATTCTGTAATTCTTACTTATCAGAAAACCTTCCCAAATTCTTTCTTGGAGAACCTTGACTTTTTTTTTTAAATCTGATCTCCATCTGTGTTTCTATTTTATTTTCTGGGTGATGTCTTTATTTTTATTTTTATTTTTTAAAGATTTTATGTATTTATGTGAGAGAATGAGAGAGAGAGAGCATGAGAGGGGAGAAGTTCAGAGGGAGAAGCAGACTCCCCATTGAGCAGGGAGCCCGATGTAGGACTCGATCCTGGGACTCCAGGATCATGACCTGAGCTGAAGGCAGTCGCTTAACCAACTGAGCCACGCAGGTGCCCTGGGTGATGTCTTTAATTTCATCTTTCTGTTAAATTTGTATGTCTTCCCCCTTCCTCCCAGCTCTTTTTTTTTTTTTTTAAGATTTTATTTATTCGTTTGTCAGAGAGAGGGAGAGAGCAGAAGCAGTGGAAGCGGCAGGCAGAGAGAGAAGCCCACTCCCCGCTGAGCAAGGAGCCTGATGCAGAACTTGATCCCAAGACCCTGTGACCATGACCTGAGCTGAAGGCAGACGCCCAACCGACTGAGCTGCCACCCAGGCGCCCCTCTCCCAGCTTTTTCTTGTTCTCTGGTTATTTGTCTATATAGTATCCAGTTGTGGGATCATGAATGCTGTTTCTTCTGTTAACTCCCTGTGAGGGTAGTGGGTAGTAAAGGCTTTCCTTTTTTTTTTTTTTAAATAGATTTTGCTCCCTGAACCATTTCTTTTCTCTGGGGTTCTTCCTTGGTAACTATCTGTCATACAGAGGCTTTCTTTGGAATCCGATAATCTGTGGTCATCTGTTTGTATTTCAGGTGGCGCCCTCAGAAGCTGATCAAAAGCTGGGTTTGCAAACGTAGAATGTTTGGCCACACAGCTTTCCTGCAGGGAGTTGTCTGGTGCTTTTATTGCAGGACCCCAGATATCTGTGTCTTTAGATCTCTTCTCTGAGGCCATTCTGTCTGAATAGATAAGAATCGTCTGTTCTGCCTGGGAGGAGCTGGTGGTCCAACCCCTCAGTGGTAGTCTGACACTTAATTTCCCCTTTTTCATCTCCGGGCCTCATTCCTGTCCTCTGCTGGGCTCATTGACCTTGATTCTCATCATTTGCACAGAAAACGTTTTTTTGTTTTTTCGTGGGGTTTTTTTTGCACAGAAAACGTTTTTAGCCTCTACAGAGCCAGTGATTACTGGCTGGATTTGGGAGCAGCACACATTCTGTATACAGACTCGTGACCTTGTAATTAGTCCAGTAGCTCCACTGTTGCCTCTCGTGCCTCTCAACCTCCCAAGTTTGGGGCCCTTTCCGAGTTGTGCTGGGCAAATCATGTTTCTGGTGATGGTTTTCTCTGCTCTCTTTCCCACTGTTGTCTTCTCAACTTGTGAACTGTGCTGTTGTGCCTGTGTGCCTTTACTGTCTGTCCTCCACATTTAACTGGAAGTGAGCTCTTAACCTGCTCTCATCTGTGTCCTGTCTCCAGCCCTGAAGGAGTCACCAGAGAGCAGGAAGGGGAAGGATTGGATCTGGCGCCTCATTCACCATTTGTTGTTGATTGTAAGAATGATAAACCGTAGTTCTTCATTCCGGGATGTGCTCAGCTTCTTGGGACTTTAGATAAATGGTTTTATATTTTGGTCACAACTTTTTTATGTGTTAAGATCGTCTTTGCAGAGTTTGGAGACTAGGGAGGAAAAAAATACCACACTTAAATTATTCTGAATACCATTTTTATCTTTGTATATTCTCCATATGTATGTTTTTTTCAGCATATTTTTGGTCATAATCTTGTATTCTGGTTTTTCTCCTTCAGAATTTCATGCCGAGCAGTTCTCCATGCTGCTGCATGGTCTTTGTACCAGGTTTAGTGGTTGTGCGCAGTTGCATTGATTAGAATGACAGTTCGCAAATTCTTTGTGTCTCAGAACACCTTAAACTTTTAAAATTGAGGACTCCCGGGATTCCTGGGTGGCTCAGTCGGCTAAGTGTCTGCCTTCAGCTCAGGTCATGATCCCAGGGTCCGGGGAATGAGTCCCCTCATCGGGCTCCTTCTCCCTCTGCCTGCCACTCCTCCTGCTTATGTGTGCATTCTCTCTCTCTCTCTCTCTGACAAATAAATAAATAAAAATTTTTTTTTTAATTGAGGACTCCCAAAAGCCTTTGTTTACATGGGTTGTATAGACTGATATTTGCCATGCTAGAAGTTAACACTAAAAAATTTAAAACATATATTAATTCATTTAAAGAAATAATAGACCTATTATATTTAATTTAAATAACGTATTTTTATGAGAAAGAAACCCCTGTTGTACAAAACAAATTATTGAAAAGAGTGACATTGTTTTAATTTTTTGCAAATCTCTTTAGTGTCTGTCTTAATAGAAGGTAGCTGGGTTTTCATATATTCTTCTGCACTTAAGTTATGTCAGTATACTGTTTTGGTTGAAGTTTATGAAGAAAATCTGACTTCACGCAGATAATATAACCAGAAAAGAGTGGAGTGTTTTAATTCCCTTTTTCAGATAATTGCAAATATTGTTCTTTGATACTGTACTAAAACTCAACAAGTAGTAATGTGGTGGTAGAGGGGGCAATGATTAATGGAATGTTTATTCAAAACAGTTATAGTGACTGCCAAAAAGTGTTGATACACAGAATAGTTTGCTTCATTTGGAAATTAATAGTAGTAGATTTGGAAGTGAGTGAGCAGAAGGGTGAAAGAAAGCCTCCTGTTCCACTAACAGATATAATTGAAAAGTATAAAGATGTTCATCTTGCTTTTAGTACAATCTGGAGGTGGAGTATTTACAGTTATTGTGCAGAAAAAGAGAAAACCTCACCTGAACCCTGTTTCTACAAATTAAAAATCACTTAATTACACAACTGTTATACTTTTTTTATTGTGGTAAGATATACATAATATGAAATTTATCATTTTAACCATTTTAAGTGTACAGTTCAGTGGCATTAAGAACATTTGCATTGTTGTGCAACCATCACCATCGCCCATCTCTAGAACAGATAAAGTTGATCTTACTTGCAAATTCCATATTTTCAGATGCACCTGCTTACTACGACTTGTTTGTAATTCCAGAATCAATACTTGCAGTGCTTTTGCAGTATTTGTGGACATGCACAAAGCATCAGAAAGTTTGAATTGCCCAATGTATGCATCCCTAGCTGAGATCCAACAGGGTGATGATGCTCTGCCTTGTTTCAGCTTTTGTACCACGAACAAATGCTCTTTTTGCGGTCTATTTACTCCATGGTTTTTGCATTTTTGTGCTTTTTGTTGTCAATTTTGCTGTTTCAAATGGCTCCCAAGTGTAGGGCTGAAGTACTAGCCAGTGTTTCTAAGTGCAAGGCTGTGATGTGCTTGATAGAGAAAACACATTTTTTAGATAAGCTTCATTCAAACAGGAGTTAGGTTCTGCTGCTGGCTGACAGTTCAATGTTAATGAAGCAATGATGTGTGGTAAATAAGATGTCCTTAAAAAGAAACACACATAAAACAAAGTTATGTATCGATCGGTTGATGAAAATTTTTATGGCCAGGGGCCCATAGGAACCTAACCCTGTATTTCCTCTAGGAGCAGTATTCACAATGGCTTTGTAGAACATGATTACCATACCAACCACAAACAACTATCTGTTTTTGAAAGAGAAGGCTCACTTATCTGGTGTTTTCCCCTAACACATATATGGAGAAGGGTATCAAAAAATCATAGGCTTTCCTTGTATATCTGTGATTTTTGATTTGCCGTTAATGTTTTCAAGTGGGGAGCACTAAGAAGCAAATTGAGAGCTCTTTACATGGGACAGGGTATGTGGAGGCTGCTGGTCAGGTGCCTGGCTTAGCTTCCTGGTGGCCAGTAGGAAAGTTGCCACATACACAGCACAAGATGATTTTCTCAGTGAGGTTTCCCTGGATTGTACCCTTCTTTGGGCACACTCTAGGCTTATATGTGCCCTCAGATCTTTTCTTCCAGAAATTGTTTAGTCACTTGTCTCCTGATGGCACCTCTCCCATTCTCTTTGTCATTCTGTTTTTATTCTTTAAGTGGACCAGCAGGTGTGGGAGAAGAAGGAAATGCATGGGATCAATATGCCACCTTTAACTAAATGTCCTCATTGTGGTTCTGAGAAATCTTTTCACTTAGTTATTTGTATTCAAATTCTGTTATGCAGTTTAAAGAGTCAAGGGTTATTTAAAAACCATCTCCCTTGATCCCCCATCCCCATTTCCTAATCTTCCAAGGTGGTCACTTTCTGTCTTTTAAACTTTTTTTTTTTTTAAGTTTTTATTTAATTCCAGTTAGTTAACATACAGTGTTTATTAGTTTCAGGTGTACAATATAAACTGATTCTTTACGTTTTATATCTTTAACATGCTTTTTTTTCTTTAAAAACATTTTTTTATTGAAGTATAGTTGACACACAGAATACTCATTTAATTTTTCAGTTTTAGGCATTATCTACTGTCTTTTCATGATGGTTATTTAGAGTCACGATTGATTTTTTAAAAAATGAACTCTTTATTGAAATATAACACACATCCAGAAAAAGTGCCCATATCATAAGTGTACACCTTGATGAATTAACACAAAGTAAACACATTTGCATAACTACAGCCCAGGGCAAAACTATACTCTTGACTTGAACCCCAGAAGCCTCCCTTCTACCTTCTTCTAATCTCTTCTCTGTCCTTCCTCCCCAGGGTAACCACTATCTCGACTTCTAACACCATAGTTCATTTTTTTGTTTTCCTTAACATGCTAATAGAATCATATAGTACGTATTATTTTGTGTCTGCCTCTTTTATTGCACTTTATGCTTGTGACATTATTCTATGTTGTGTGTCGTCCATGTGTTGGGCGTTATGTTTTAATTTGAAGTTTTATGTTGTAGCCGTGTATTGTAGTTGTTCAGCTTGGTCTTTATTGCTGTGGACTGAATTGTGTCTCTCAAATCATATATTAAATCCCTAACCCCCAGTGTATTTGGAGATAGGGCTTTTGTGGAAATAGGTTAAATTAGATCATAAAAGTAGAGTCCTGATCCAGTAGGATTAGTGGCCTTACAAGAAGAGACACCAGAAAGCTGCTCCCTCTCCACCATGTAAGGACACAGCGAGAAGGGGGCCATCCGCAAGCCAAGAGGGAAGGCCTCACCAGGAACTGACCGTGCTGGTCAGACTCTGATCTTGGACTTCCAGCCTTCCAGTCTGTGAGAAAATAAATTTGTTGTTTAAGCCACTCGGTCTATGGTATTTTTGTTATCGCAGCCTGAGCTGACTAACAGTCCATCCTTTTGGGCTACCGCATCCTCTTAAAGAACGTGGGATCTTTTTTTGACTGCTCTTTTAGTGTTTGTGGATGCTTTAATGCACATTGGGAGCAGGATATTGGACCTTTTGACCAGTAGAAAATTGACAGGAAGTGGAAGATATTTATTTCTCTGGTGGGTGTTTGCTACAGGCTTAGTGGGCCCTCTAGGGTGACATATGTTGGGGGAAGCCCTTCTCAAGTATGAGGTCTCTTTATCCCTATTTTGTAATTTTCCACTTTGTTTCTGGCATCAGGATGAATAAATGGAATTTCCCAGAACTTTATGCAACAAGCGACAGGGACACTCCTCTTTCCTCACCAGTGAGTTCCCTTGGCTTTTGCTATGCACACGCTATTCCCCCCCCCCCCCCAAAAAAAAACTCCAAAAAACCACAACCTTGGGAACATGTGCGTGGTCTCTCCAGGCCCCATCTTTCTCAGGCACTGGTGATACCCCCACAATTGCTTCCTCTTTTATTGACTTCGAGATCTGAGCTCTCCCCCAGGTGCCAACTCTGGGCCAAGGTTATTTTGGTAGTTGATTTTCACCCCAACAGGGAGCTGGAGGAAGAGGGGATTATGGGCTTCTCCTCAGGCTTCATGGCCACACAGTTAGCATCATTGTAAATAACAGTGTTTCACTTAGAGGACACTTACTTTTAATAAAACGACTCTCTTCTACAGTTTGATTTAGCTGAATGAAACATATTTTTGCTTTAAATACTATTTGAATAGCAGTATTTGAAAAAGACAATGCTTAATAGAATCTTCACTGTAGAATAGAAGGCAGATACTAAGCAGAGCCAGAAGCAGCTAATGATCAGGAAGGAGTCTGGTCATGAGAATAGAAACCAGGTCTCAGAGGATCAGCGGGAAGACGAACCAGAAAGACAGTATATTTGATAGATCTGGCCATCAGAAGGAGGAAGAAAACAGAATGGTTGCCAGAAAGGAATAGGTATATCTAAGGGGCTTCTTTGGAAATTAGGAGATCCATGGATACCACATAAAATTACTTATGAAAGTAAAGTTTGAAGAAAATCCATTAAACATTGAAATAATGTAATTTTTAAAAAAGATTTTATTTATTTATTTGAGAGAGCAAGCAAGAGAGAGCACGAGCATGGGGAGGGGTGGCGGGAGAGAGAGAAGAAGACTTCCTGCCAGTCATGGAGCCTGGATGTGATGCAGGCTTGATCCCAGGACCCTGAGATCATGACCTGAGCGGAAAGCAGACGCTTAATTGACTGAGCCACCTAGGCGTCCCTGAAATAATGTATTTTTAAAAATTACACTGATATCTGTTAAAACACCAGAAACCCTATTTCTTCACTCTTCTGTCTCCATCTCGAACACATGTGTGGTTACTGAGTATGAGTGTTCAGGGCCTCACATGAGCTCAGGAAGCATTTATCAAATGCTTCTTGTGTACCTGGAAGTATTTTGGAGTTATAACGGGATGCCAGTCCCCAGCTGAGATGTGAAGGTCTTTGTTTGTATATTCCAGCCTCTGAAATTTCCTTTCGCTTTTTTTACTATAGTTTCCACCAAGACTATAGATTTCCACATATGAAATCAGAATTCTGTCTTTGCTTTTTTCAAGCACACACATGCTAACTGTCCACCTCTCCTCCAAGTCTGATTTCTTTTTCCTCCCCAGTTGGGGTGGGCTGGGGTAGGGGTTCCTTATGCTCCAGAGTCAGGTTCACTGGGTGCCATGTTAGCAGCATTTGTCTGTCTTTAGCTCCTCTGGAGGTCAGTGGGTTCGTAGGAAGTAATAGATAACTTAGGCAGATGGTGGCTTTAGACCAAGTGAAGCAGGGGTCATCGTTTTTTAAGTGTTAATATGATTAAGTGCAGCAGTTCTTGAAATAGGTATGGGGACCCCTGGAGGTCTCTCTGGAGAACCTTTTAGGGGGTCTGCAAAGTCAATACTATTTTTATAATACTATTAAGATAGTACTTTTTCCATTCTCTTTCCTGAACCTAAAGTAAAATTTTCCAGAGGCTACATGACAGGTGATATCACAACAGATTGAATATAGGATATATGAGAATTTCATTAAAATGTTATTTATATTAACATATAATGGGCTTATTTTTTCAGTTTATTATGATAAAATGCACATAACATAAAATTACCATCTTAACTATTTTTAAGTGTATGTTTCAGTAGTATCTAATACATTTTATAATGTTGTGCAACCATCACCATCATGCATCTCCAGACCTATTTTCATCTTCTAAAACTGAAACTTTGTATTCATGAACACTAACTCCCCATTCTTTCCTTCCCCCATTCTACTTTCTGTCTCTATGAATGTGAACTCTCTAGAAACCTCATAAAGTGGAATCATATAGTATTTATCCTTTTGTGTCTGGCTTGTTTCATTTAGCATAGTGTCCTCAAGGTTCATCCATGCTATAGCATGTGTCAGAATTTCTTCCTTTTTTAAGACTGAAAAATATTTGGGGCACCTGGGTGGCTCAGTCGGTTAAGTGTCTGCCTTCAGCTCAGGTCATGATCCCGGGGTCCTGGGATTGAGCCCCACACTGGGCTTTCTGCTCAGCAGGGAGCCTGCTTCTCCCTCTCCCTCTGCCCCTCCTCCAGCTTGTACTCTCTCGCTCGCTCGCTCACTCACTCTCTGTCTTTCAAATAAATAAATAAAATCTTTCAAAAAAAAAAAAGACTGAAAAATCTTCTGTATGGAGACACCACATTAGGCTTATCCATTCATCACTCAGTGGATGCCGGGGTTATTGCCACATCTTAGCTATTAAGTGAATAGTGCTGCTATGAACATGGGTGTACAAATATCTATTTGAGTCCCTGCTTTTGGTTTTTCTGGGTACATAACCAGAAATGGAATCGCTTGATTATATGGTAATTCTATGTTTAATTTTTTTGGGGAACTCTATACTGTTTTCCACAGCAGCTGTACCATTTTACATTCTTACCAACAGTGCACTAGGTAGGGTTCCAGTTTCCCTTCATCCTTACTGCTTGTTGTTTTCTGAGAGGTTGTTTTGGTTTTTTAGAGTAGCCATCTTGATGGATGTGAAGTGGTATGTTGGAGTTTTGGTTTGCGTTTCCCTAATAATCGGTGATGTTGAGCATCTTTTTTATATGCTTACTGGCTGTTAGTATAGTTAACCTTCGAACTACATGGTTTGAATTGGGCAGGTTTACTTACACTTTTACTTATACGTAGATTTTTTTCGATAAATGCAATACAGTACTATAATGTATTTTCTCTTATCATTTTTTTCTCTTATCATTTTTGTAATACATTTTCTTGTCTCTCGCTTACTTTATTGTAAGAACACATGCAACATACAAAATATGTGTTAATCAACTGTATATATTATCAGTAAGGCTTCCCATCAACAGTAGGCTATTAGTAGTTAAAGTTTTGAGGAAGTCAGAAGTTATTCATGAATTTTCAACTGTTGAAGGGGCGGTGCCCCTAGCCCCATATTGTTCAGGGGTCCATCTTTGGGGAGATGTCTCTTCAAGTTCTTTGCCCATTTTTCAATTGGGTTTTTGTTGTTGAGTTGTAGGAGTTCTCACTATATTCTGGATATTAATCCCTTCTCACATCTATGATTTGTAAATATTTTTATTCTTTGGGTTGCCTTTTTACTCCATGAATATTGTCTTTTGCTGCACAGAATTTTTGTGAAGTCTAATTTGGCTATTTCTTTTTTTTTTTTTTTTTAATTCGACTGTTTCTTTTGTTGCCTGTGCCTTTTGTGTCATATCTAAGAAATCACTGCCCACTCCAGTGTTATGAAGCTTTTGCTGTATGTTTTCTTCTAAGAGTTTGATAGTTTTAAATCTTACATTTAGGTGTTTGATGCATTTTGCAGTAATTTTTGTAGACGATGTTAGGTAAGAGTCCAACTTCATTCTTCTGCATGCAGATATCCAGTTTTCCCAGCACCATTTGTTGAATATTATGTTGAAATGAATCTTGTTATGTTCAATACTTATTTTTACAATTTCTCAGTTTTCATTTGTAATAAGATAGATATTAATAGATATAACCCACAGTTGGGATCATCAGTAATCTTTAGGAGTGTAAAGGGGACCAAAAAGTTTGAGAGACAATCTCCAAGCACTTTCCTCAGACTTTGACTCCCTTTCTTCAGTGGTGCTTCTTATCGGATCTGATCGTGAAGGATGCATAGTAGGAATACAGCCTCATCGGTGTGCAGTGAGATCATTTGTTGTCCTGGACTTCAGTTGCAAAGCTGAATTAATTATGTTCTCCAGTTCATGGCAAGCCTCTTTCTTCACTTATGTTATACCCTTTCATCCTCTGTTGTTACCCTCTCCCCTCATTCCGATGTCCCTAGTTCCTAGAAGTCACTTTTATTCTAGAAATGACAATATGCCAGATAAGGACGCTGCTGCAGGTAAATATTAGTAAAACTGATTTTTTCTTTTTTAAAGATAAGCATGTATGACTAGAAGCTATAGTTTGTTCTTTCTGTATCTTAGTGACTTGTTTTAAGACTGCTTGGGGTTTACTTGCCCCTTTTTGGACAAAAGTGACCAGGTAATCCATTTGTTGCCTCTGTACATGTTTCACTTGGTTAGCCTACAGATTGCTCTGGAACTAGTCTGTTTCCCTTCTTTAACTGCCTAAAGATCTTTTCTATTTGTTTTTAATAAAATGTTTTTAAAGTTTCCAGATTGAACTCCAACCTATTAGTTCATGTATTTACTTAATTATCAAGCTCCTAGAGTGTGCAAGACACTCTGAGCAAGGCATTCTGGGCTGTATAAATCTGTAAAAGCTGTACTTCCTGCCCTTGGATCCCAGAGTCAGATGAAATTAAAATATTGGATTGCTTCTCAGCCTTTTGGCTAAGATCAAGTGTAGTATCTGTTCTTATCAGTTTAATATCCGATACATCCTCTGTCTGAGTACATTAGATGGATTTTGGGAATTAGGGAATGGAATAGGAGCTTGCTCCTTCTACTCCATGGATTAACCTGGTATTACAGTATTTCCAGGAACGGTGCAACCACCACGCACTCCTGTCCTTGGATTAAAATTTAAAAAAAAAATTTTTTTTCAATTTTTAAATACTGCTAAATAGGGAATAGATTTGCTTCATTGTCCTACATTTTTAGAAGTGTTTTCATTATATAATCAATCTCACTCTGTCTCTCTCATGTCCCATATGTCTGGGCATTTACAAAACTATTACCAGTTAGTCTATAATTACTAAATTCGTAAAATCTATAAATATTTATTAATTTATTTTTTTCTAGGTTGCAATAAAAATAATTGACAAAACTCAGTTGAATCCAACAAGTCTACAAAAGGTAAGATTGGTTCAGTATCCAGTATTTATTAAAATGATTTTCAGTGCTAATTGCCATCTAATATGTCCCACCAGGACCTCAACTGCTATTTGTATATATTATGTTTAGTACAGTAAGCTTCCTATTCCTCAATGAATGCAACTTAGGTGTATTATATGAAAAGCTGTGGGATTTTTTTTCCTTCAGATGAAGATAATGATTTTTAAATGTTCTTAATAGCACAAATTGAAGGCTGTACATTTTAATTGAATATTCTAACTATTGTCTAGAACAGAGTTTTAAAGTAAGACAACATAGTTTTGTGTAATTACTCTCATGCAGAGTTATACACCTTTCTCATAGCTAATACTGAGGTCTTTACCGTCGGCACTTTGGCTTTATTAAACTCTGTCACTATGACTAATTAAGGACTGATGACTAATTCGTATGAAAGGAAAATATAAAAATACAAATGATAGTTGAAAACATGCTCATAATGCACTGGTGCAGTTTGTATCATCTGATGGAGATCAGAAGTCCTCAGCCCTGTTGCATGTTAGAATCACCTGCACCTCTTTGCAATGTCTTAATGACTAGCCCAGAGAGATTTTATTGCTCAGGTTAGGGCCTTGGCATAGGTATTTCACTGGTGCAAATGATCTTCATAATAAAATCCTTCTAGTTCTTTTTAGTCTTCCAAAGCCTTTACATCATTTGATTTCTAGATTTGGCCTATAGTAGTTGGGGTTTTAGAGACCTTGAACTAGGAACAAGAAGTCTGAATTAATATCCTGGCTCTGCTGCGTAATCAAATGTCTAACTCGACCTTAAGCCAGTTACTTAACTTTCTTTCCTTTTTTTTTTTTCCCCCCCCAGTTACTTAATTTTTCTCAGAAACCTGAGGTTTCTGGTCTTTAAAATAGAGATAACTTCATCTTCTCAGGATGGCTGTATTAATAAAATAATGCACTTAAAGGAGCTCTGTAAACTTCAAAGCATTTCACATGTAAGATATTGTAAGCGTTTTGCCCTATGTAAATTCCTAGTGTTTTCCTAATGGTTATTTTCCATTTGTATCATCATAATTTTGAAGTCCTGTCCATGTGTGTATATGGTGTGTGTGTGTGTGTGTGTGTGTGTGTATGTGGGAGAGAGAGAGAAAAAAAGAGAAAGAGGTGGGGGGGAAGGGACTTTATCTTGCACTAAAAATGGTACATAACAAGTGGTTCTGCAGGTCAGAGTGAGTCTTAATGGCACTCAAGATGGCCCTGGAAGGGATCCAAAAATTCCAGTCCTTTCTTCTGAAGATAATACTGTATCCATTATTTTAAACTTTTATTTCTTCATATATCTAAGGACTTGGTATTAGTAAGTTAGGGTTTACTAAAATTTGGTAGTCAGGACTAAAATTAGCATATAAAAGTTTACTGAGGATTCTAGTTCAGTATCCTAATGATGTTACAAATCTTCCACTATTCAAGCATCCTTGTAGATAACAAATTGTAGCAGTTTTCTAGGAAGAATTCTATCATAGTTTTGTCTTTAGTTGGTTGTAATTTTTCCCTCCTTCCTTGCTTTTTTTCATTATTTTGGGTACAAGTGTTTTATTGCTGCTATTCTTATTCTTACTCTTATTATTCTAAATTAACTTTTGTCACATCGTTATCAGCTTAGTACATGATAGGATGTCTGGTTAGCCCATAGTGTGATTACGCATATTTATATCAGCATTAATTTGGGCACATAATAATATAATAGCTAAGACTTTAAGAAGCCAAATCTGTCCATGTTAAATAACTTGATAAGTGTAGTATTTTAAGCTTACAGGGCATTATTTTATTTTTTATTTTTCTATTGAAGTATAATTTACATACAGTGTTATATTAGTGTCAGGTGTACAGTATAATGATTCAACAGTTCTATACATTATTCAGTGCTCATCATGATAAATGTCCCCTTTGTCTTGCTCATCCATCCCCCACCCATCTCCTCTCTGGCAACCACCAGTTTGTTCTCTGTAGTTAAGAATCTATTATTTTGGGGGCACCTGGGTTGCTCAGTGGGTTAAATTAGCCTCTGCCTTCAGCTCAGGTCATGATCTCAGGGTCCTGGGATTGAGCCCCGCATCGGGCGCTCTGCTCAGCAGGGAGCCTGCTTCCCCCTCTCCCTCTGCCTGCCTCTCTGCCTACTTGTGATCTCTCTCTGTCAAATAAATAAATAAAATCTTTAAAAAAAAAAAGAGTCTATTATTTTGGGACACCTGGGTGGCTCAGTTGGTTAAATGTTCAGCTCTTGGTTTTGGCTGAGGTCATGATCTCAGGTTGTGGGATTGAGCCCCCTGTTGGGCTCCACACTCAGTGCAGAGTCTGTTTGTCCCTCTCTCACCCTTCTGCCTCTCCCCTTGCTCTCTCTCTCAAAATGAATAAATAAAATCTTTTGTTTTTCAAATGTTGTTTGTCTCTTTTTTCTTTGTTCATTTGCTTCTTAAATTCTACATATGAGTGAAATCATGTGGTATTTGTCTTTCTCTGACTTACTTCACTTAGTATTATACTTTCTAGATCCATCCACGATGTTGCAGATGACAAGATCTTGTTCTTTTTTATGGCTGAGTAGTATTCCTCTGTGTGTGTGTGTGTGTGTGTGTGTGTGTGTGTGTGTACACACATACGTACACATCTTCTTTACTCATTCATCTGTGAATGGATACTTGGGTCACTTCCACATCTTAGCTATTGTAAATAATGTTCCAAGAAACATGCAGGTGCATATATCTTTTCAATTTAGTGTTTTCATTTTCTTTGGGTAAATATCCAGTGGCAGAATTACTGGATCTTATGATAATTCTATTTTTAATCTTTTGAAGAACCTCCATGATGTTTTCCATAGTGACTGCACCAGGTTCCATACCCACCAACACTGCATTAGGATTTCTTTTTCTCCACATCCTCTCCAACTTTTGTTATTTGTTGTCCTTTTGATTCTAGCCATTCTGACAGGTGTGAGGTGATACCACATTGTGGTTTTGATTTGCATTTCCCTGATGATGAGTGGTACTGAGCATCTTTTTCATGTGTCTGTTGGCCATCTGTATGTCTTCCTGGGAAAAATGTCTGTTCAGATCCTCTGCCCATTTTTGTTGGACTATTTTTATTTTTTGGTGTTGGGTTTTATATGTTCTTTATATATTTTGGATATTGGCTCCTTATTGGGTATATCATTTGCAGATATCTTTTCTCATTTAGTAAGTTGCTTTATTGTTTTGTTGATGGCTTCCTTTGCTATGTAAAGGCTTTTTATTTTGGTGTTGCCTCAATAGTTTAATTTTGCTTTTGTTTCCTTTGCCTGAGGAGACAGATCTAGAAGAATGTTTCTATGGTTGATGTCAAAGAAATTACTGCCTGTGTTTTCTTCTAGGAGTTTTATGGTTTCAGGTCTCACATTTAGGCCTTTAATCGCTTTTGAGTTTATTTTTGTGTGTTGTGTAAGAAAGTGGTCCAGTTTCATCTTTTTTTTTTTTTTTTGAGGACACTCCATACTGTTCCAGTTTCATGTTTTGCATGTAGCTGTCTAGTTTTCCCAGCACCATTTATTGAAATATAGGGCATTGTTTTAAATCATGTGTATTAGTTCATATTCTTTTCTCTTTTTTTTTAAAGATTTTATTTATTTGACAGAGAGAGAGATCACAAGGAGGCAGACAGAGAGGGGGGAAGCAGGCTCCCCACTGAGCAGAGAGCCCGATGTGGGGCTCGATCCCAGGACCCTGAGATCACAACCCGAGCTGAAGGCAGAGGCTTTAACCCACTGAGCCACCCAGGCGCCCCTCATATTCTTTTCTTATAAATTAGAAGCATTCTCTGTATATTTCTGTACAATTATTTTTCACTGAATTCCTTTTCCATGGAAACGTTCCCACAGGGTGGAGTTTACATAGTGTCTTTTCCCTTGGAATAGTACTTCCTACAGATTTTTTCTTTCTCACCACCTTGCACAGTTGTATCACATCTGCATCAGAAACAGCTCTCTTGGGGCGCCTGGGTGGCTCAGTGGGTTAAAGCCTCTGCCTTCAGCTCGGGTCATGGTCTCAGGGTCCTGGGATCGAGCCCCGCGTCGGGCTCTCTGCTTAGTGGGGAGCCTGCTTCCCCCTCTCTCTGCCTGCCTCCTTGCCTACTTGTGACCTCTCTCTCTCTGTCAAATGGATAAATAAAATCTTTAAAAAAAAAAAAGAAACAGCTCTCTTTATATTCTAATTTTAAGCCTTGAAGCTTATACATTTCTCAGTGCTTTTCGTGATGAGCAACGAGTAATGTGTAGAATTGTTGAATCATTATATTGTACACCTGAAACTAATATAGAACCTTAGAAGCTAACATCCACTTTAAGGAACATTCTGCCATCAACATGTTTAAGGAAGATTCTGCCATCTACATCAAAATGTAATCTTTTTGTACTGCCACTACCAGAAAATGTGGACTGGCTCATTTAAGGAGTGTTTTAACACAGGCGTTAAAGTAGTGTCCATTTCAACATGTTCAAATTATTCAGGCTTGCACATTGAATTGTGCACATTTGCAAACTGATGTTACTTTCAGACAAGTTTCTTCATTTTTCCTTTTTATTTTACCAGTCATTGCATTAATAAGTTAGATTCTAGTAAGAGATATTTTTCTGCATGGTTTTTGTACTTCTCAACTTTGAACTACTTACTATTCTTAAGATGTTTTCTGTTTATAAATGTTTCGATCAGCTTTTTTTTTTTTTTAAGGTCAGCCTTTTAAATGTTGTGTACCTATAATGGTTTTGAAACCAGCAGGTATAAGAAATATGTTAGTCTTCTTTTTGGTTTTACAGAGTCATTTTTAACTTTGGTTTGGTTATATGCGAGTAATTTTGCTGGGTCTTGTTTTAGTCTGTCATTAAGCAAGTTATGGCTCATTTTTAAAAATTCGTTTACCTATTCAAAAATGCCAGTCTCTATTAAGACATTCCAGTATACTCAGTGTAACCCATCTAAAGTTATTACTGTTCTTTTTCAGTCTTGGAGTAGAATGTTAACATAAAGAGAGAGTATAGAGTGATGGTTAGGAACACTGAAGCCTGGCCACATGGATTCGAATCTAGGTTTAATCCTTGTGACAAATCATTTAACCTCCCCACGGTCTTAGTTTCCCCACTTATAAAATGGGAATAATAATAGTAGGTCATAGGGCTATAGTAAGAATTAAATGAGTTAACATTTATTTATTTATTTTCTTTTTTAAATTTTTTATTTAAGTTCCAGTTAGTTTTAACATATTGTGTAATATTAGTTTTAGGTTCACAATAGAGTGATTTCAATACTTCCATACAGCACCCGGTGCTCATCACAATAAGTGCACTCCTTCATCCCCAAAACCTACCTAATCTATCCATCCTTCCACCTCCCTTCTAGAAACCCTCAGTTTGTTCTCTATAGTTAAGAGTCTGTTTCTCGGTTTGCCTCCCTCTCTTCCCCCCTGCCTTTTCTTGTTTGTTTTGTTTCTTAAATTTCACACATGACTGAAATCATATGATATTTGTCTCTTTCTGCCTGACTTATTTCACTTAGCATACTCTTTAGATCCATCCACGTTGTTGCAAATGGAAAGATTTCATTCTTTTTTGTGACTAATATTCCTCTGTGTGTGTGTGTGTGTGTGTGTGTGTGTGTGTGTGTAAAATCTTCTTTATCCATTTGTCAATTGATGGACACTTGGGCTGTTTCCATAATTTGTCTATTGTAGATAATGCTTCTATAAACATAGGAGTGTGTGTAACCCTTTGAATTAGTATTTTTGTATCTTTGGGTGAATATCCAGTAGTGCGATTGCTGGATCATAGGGTAGTTCTATTTTAACTTTTTGAGGAACTTCCATACTGTTTTCCACAATGGTTATACCAGTTTTCATTCCCACCAACGGTGCAAGAGGGTTCCCTTTTCTCCATGTCCCCGCCAACACCTGCTGTTGATTGATCTTCTGCTATTTGATTTTAGCCCTTCTGACAGGTGTGAGTTGATACCACATTGTTGTTTTAATTTGCATTTCCCTGATGCTAAGTCATGATGAGTTTCTTTCATGTGTCTGTTGGCATCTATATGTCTTTGGAAAAATGTCTGTTCGTGTCTTCTGCCCATTTTTTAATTGGATTACTCGTTTTTTGAGTCAATGTTGAGTTGTATCATTTCTTTATATATTTTGGATACTAACCCTTTATTGGATCTGTCATTTACAAATATCTTCTCCCATTCTGTAGGTTGTCTTTTAGTTCTGTTGATTGTTTCTTTTGCTGTGCAGAAGCTTTTTATTTTGGTGTAGTCCTAGTAGTTTATTTTTATTTTGTTTCCCTTGCCTCAGGAGAAGTATATAGAAGGAAGTTACCATGTAAATAAGTTAATATTTAAAAACCCTTGGAAGAACAGAGAATAGTACCTGACCCACGATAAGGACTGAACAAATGCTTATTGTTATTATGTGTCCTGCTAAATATTAGGTTTTTGTTTGCTTGGTTTTGAGGGATAAAGGGTGTTTTTTGTTTGTTTAAAAATTTCCCCTTATAGGAAATAAGTAAAGCTTAAGAATTGAGTGGTAGGTTCTGGCCCAGTCTCTTTTGTAGAACTTCATTGCAGTGCACTTTTTCCAGTAATGACAAATATTTGAGCATTTAATGCTGAGCATTTTTCTGAGTGTATTACTTGTATGAACTCATTGTATTAGTTTGCTCAAGCTGCTACAACAAAATACCATGGGTTGAGTGGCATATAAACAAAAGATCTTTATTTCACACAGTTCTAGAGGCCGGGAAGCCCCAAATCAGGGTGCCATCCTGGTGGGGTTCTGGTGAGAGTGCTCCCTCTGGCTTGCAGGGGGCTGCTATCTTGCTGTATTTCATGGCAGAGAAAGAGAAAGCACCTTCTCTGATGTCTCCACTTAGAAGGGCACTAATCCCATTGCGAGGACCTACCCTAAGACCCATCTATACCTACTTAACTCCTAAATGCCCCGTCTTCAAATACCATCACATGGTGGGTTACGGTTTCAACATTTGAATCTTGGGGGGATTCAGGTTCAGTCCATATCATTCATTCACTCTTAAGAACTTCGTGAGCTAAGTTATATTATTCAAGAAAGAAAGGCCAGGGCGATTTAAAAACCTGCCCACAGTCCTTTCACTTGTAATTGATGGGTACTTGGACAGTCCTTCCATGGCAGGTGTAGTCACCTTTGAGTCAAGCATTATGGAACTCTCAATGAAAACGTGTTTGCCACAGTTGAGATAATGGAGCACTTTGGTTAGCAGTGTCCTAGGATCACGACTGAATGTTTGTTACCTGGGGATTCACTGTCATTCGATACTACAGCGTGTGCCTCCCATGTTCTTACATATAAGTATTGAACACACAAGTGTTGAACTTTTTCACATTAGCTAGTCTGATGGGTATGTTTTCATCTTCATGCTCTGTTCATTTTCCAATGAGGAGACTGACTCAGAAGTAGATTTAGTTCAGCCCTCTAGCTCGTAAGTGGTGGGGTGAACATGTAAATCCTGCTCTGACTCCAAAATACAGCTCTTTCCACCCCACTATGCCACCGTACTGTAATTAGTTAAATTTCCCCAATTCAGGATTATGAGAACTGGAACTGGAACTAACCTAAGATTTTCCTTTAGGAAAATCTTCCTTCCCAAGAAGTTAGTAGTTTAAAGTTGGGAGGAATATTTCAAGTACATAAGAGAAGTAGGCCTTGTACTCCTCCTCTCCCTCCAAACATTGCATAAGCCATGTTTTTATCCAGGTTTGTTTATTTATTCACTCATTCATTCAACACACTTATTATTAAATGCCTACTGTATGCCAGACACTGTTCTAAGCCATGTGCAGACAACACTGAACCACGTTAAGTTCCTGCTTTAATGGAATTGACATCCTAGTGGGAGAGCAGCAGCAAATAAATATATAATGTCATGTCATATCGGTGCTGTGAAGAAAATAAAGCA
This sequence comes from Potos flavus, assembly GCA_028534135.1. Classification (NCBI taxonomy): domain Eukaryota; kingdom Metazoa; phylum Chordata; class Mammalia; order Carnivora; family Procyonidae; genus Potos; species Potos flavus. The sequence goes on from CM052896.1 coordinate 124,960,332, forward strand.
AAGTGTATTAACTATATTTTCTTATTTTCTGTTTTCTTGATGTTCCAGCACCTGGGACTATGCTGACCTGGGAGAGACTGCCCCTCCCAGGGCAGCTAATTCCTAGAAATAGCAGACTGCTCCCCTGTGAGTGTATTGTTTATATGCAAACGAATTAATCCAGAGCTCATACTCAGAACCGCCTCCTTTATCTGGCTCTCAAACTGCAGGAGGCAATATTCCTCTGCCCTAATCGTCCCAGGCCAGGTGCCAGACAACTAGAGACTGTATTTATACCCCAGAGCCTACTGAAACGGTTCAGACAAGCCAGTCCTCGGCCTGTTACCCTGCTTGACCTTGCCTTTCCTGTGGAAACCAAGATACTCTTTCCCATGCTTTCCCCTTGCTCCTTGTGCCTGCTGACTGAGCCTGGTGCTTCCCCGTGTGGCCCTAGATGGCACTGTGTGCCCCCTTCTCTGGTGAACTGTTGATAACAATTATCTTTTCAGTGCCAGTTCTGATGTGTTGGCTCACCATACCTAAATAATAGTAAGACCTACATTTTAAAACATAGGCTTAAGAGATAATATTTGAAGGAATATGTAGATTTCAATGAAAAATAGGCGTGGCCTCTTACTAATTCATTTAAGAAACATCTGTGTCCTCCTGAACCAAGCTCTGTGATGTCTCCAATGAGTCGGATAAGTGCAGTGGACTTATCTAGTGATAAGGGTGAACCCACGTGGTTTGCAGTAAAATTTTACGTAGGCCTTGAAGAATCTTAATATTCTTTACCAGGGTGCCTGAGTGGTTCAGTTGGTTAAGCCTCTGACTCTTGATCTCAGCTGAGGTCTTGATCTCAGGGTCGTGAGTTCAAGCCCCATGTTGAGCTCCACACTGGGCATGGAGCCTACTTAAATAATAGTAATAATAATAACTACTATTACAATAAATATTTTTTACCAGGTAAAAAAGATGAAAAGACTTTGTAGTCTCATCGTGGTGTTGGCATGGGGTCACTCACTAACTGTTGGCAGGGGGACGGCATGCACAGTCTAAGGGGCGGCATATCCACAGGCTGGGGAGAGCTGTGCGCGTGCAGAGTAGTGCGTGCAGGAGGATGCACCAGAGCTCCCATCGGGCCCTGGGGGAGCCCCTGGTACCCGGTGCTTTTAAGGAACAGTCATCTATGTGCAATAAACTTTTCAGTGATTCCCTGACCTTTCTCTAGGTTGTTCTGAATAAGATTTTGTTATGTTGGAAATACTCAGTCTTCTTGGTGACAGAAACTTAATTGTCACCATACTCTGCCACAATCAATTTAAACAATAATTCATTTTTTTTAAACTGGAGCTACTTAATTTAAAGCAAAAAATTTATAACATACAATAAAATAATTGCTCAGAATATGTATTTATGACAGCTAGTTAGTTGGCCAGTTTTGAACACATCCAGGGACAGAGGCACACTTCTTCCTTATGTCATCTTGTTCCAGTGTTGGATGGCTCTAGTTAATAGATTTTTTCCCCTTTAGTTTGCACTAGCATCTGTCTTGTAGAAACGTCTACAACACTGTTCTCTATTCTGCCATATGGAGCTAGACAGGTTAAATCTACCACTGCAAACATAACCAGCTATTTTGAGTCTTTTGGTTCCTTCTCCAGAGTCGATACTCAGCCTCTTGGGCTAGCCACAGGAATTGCTCTTGACACAGGCCTAATTTATTTGATACCTGCAACTGATGTTTTTTTTCTTACCTGAGTTCAATAGCTGCTAAACTTCATTTAATTGGTTTTCTGCCAAAATTCCAGTCTGTTGAGGTATTTTTGAATAGTGAGTCTTCTATATTAGCTGTCACTTCTAGTTTGGTGCTGCATGAACTGGATAAGGATGTCTTCATCCAATTAAAATATCTGACAAGGCCCTTCCGTGAAGACTCCATCCTTTAGTTGATCCTGCTGACCCAATAGCAAAGCACTTTTTAAGTTAAGGTTCAAGCACTATTCTTCAATCTGACTTTTAGTAAGAGAGAAAGGGAAATCCTGTGTTTTAAAATATTTAGTCAAAATTAATGAAAAAAAGAATGGACATTAAGTTCAAGTATATGCAAAATACAATAGGTTGCTGAAGGATTATTAAAGCACTGTTGACTATAGATTCCTTTTATAAGGGTGTTTTGGGGGAAATCTATTTACACCCACTCAGCCTGTTTTCTTTTTAAAGCTGGTGTTTGTTTTGGAGCCACTGCTAGTGCTCAGAGCTCTGTGACAGTAGTGGCCTTTTTGGCATCCCAGAGAATGTTCGATGTGGGACAAATGAGGGAACTGTGTAATTCGAAGGCAGAGAGAGAACCAGTTCCTGCTTTTCATGTGATCTACAGTGTAGTTACTTTTACTGATACTACCGCTGGGCTATTTGGGTCCCACTTTTGCTTCAGACTCCTTAAAGCAGTCATTTTTAACCCTTGCTGTGTAGTAGTATCATCTGTGGAGTTAAAAAAAAAAAAGTTTCCTTCAGAACACACCCAACCTCCCCAATTCTAGCTTGATAGGCCTGGGGTGAAGAGAAAGGTCTCAAAGTACACAGCCCAAGTGAGAATGGCTTCTAGACTTCTCTGGTTCCCCTGTGAGTTCTTAATTTCTCTTATCTCCCACAAGGTCACCTGTTTTAAAAATGACCCCTCCCTCAGTGGTCTAAGTCTTAGACACTGCTGTCACTGCCACTGCCAGTAGTTCCACCTCCTCTCCATCTCTTTTCCTGGGAATGCCTCCATATTGGACTTCTTCCCGTTTCCCATCAGGGAGGCACAAGTCATTTTGGGAACCTTTTTCTTTTCTTTTCTTTTTTTAAAGATTTTATTTATCTATTTGACAGGGATAGAGAGAGAGAGCAGAAGTAGGCAGAGCAGCAGGCAGAGGGAGAGGGAGAAGCAGGCTCTCTGCTGAGCAGGGAACCCGATTCGGGGCCTGGGATCATAGGACTCTGGGATCATGACCTGAGCTGAAGGCAGCCGCTTAACCGACTGAGCCACCCATGTGCCCCGGGAACCTTTTTCATCGAACAACTGTGTTCATCTTTTCTGTATACCTTTTTTTTCCAGCTTGACTTGTAGCAAGCTAGCGGTTTAGGCCATTAACAACAGTAGTTACAAGGGTCTTATTATTTACAATACAGTGTCTGCATCCAGATCAGTGTAATGAATCTGGTAAACTCAAACAGGGTAGGTTAAATGAAATCTAAAACCCTTCGTGATTATACATATTCAAAATATTGAGACTAGAAATATATGTATATTTATTTTTAAATTTCAAAAGCTGTAGTAGAAATGCAAGAAAATAGAGCTTCAGTGTTGCCACTGCTTTATGGGGAACTTTTCAGTTAATTGCCAGACTTATTTTTGCTTCGGTAGGAAATAATGCGGCTTGATATTTAAAGTGGATTGTGAATTTGAGAATATATAATTTATTTTTATAAATTAAAGCAATTCTTATACCAATTATAATTATACCAATATATGTTATAATTGTACCCATGATTCATTATGCTATTTTTAAAAAGTCCCTAAAGAACCAAATATTTTAAATAGGTTAAACTTAGAGCATGGCATGGACCTATTTGTAGAAAATCAAAAATTGGGCACAAATTAGGTCTTTGGGAGAGAATCATACTAACAACAGTAACAGCCAGAATCACAACCCCATACTGAGTGTTTGTTGTATGCCAGGTACTATTCCAAGCTTTCCGCATATCAGGCTCCTTTAATTGTGCGGTCACCAGAGTCCTAGGAAGGTCACGTCACCTAGACTCACTTATTGAGTGCTAGAGCTGGGCCGGGTATTGTGCTCCAGAGCTCAAATTCTTTTTTTTTTTTAATATTTTATTTATTTATTTGTCAGAGGCAGCAGGCAGAGGGAGAAGCAGGCTCCCCCATGAGCAAGGAGCCCGACATGGGACTCGACCCAGGACCCTACGATCATGACCTGAGCCAAAGGCAGGCAGTTAACTGACTGAGCCATCCAGGCATCCCCAGAGCTCAAATTTTTTTTTTTTTAAGATTTTATTTATTTATTTGACAGAGCTCACAAGTAGGCAGAGAAGCAGGCGGGGGTGGGGGGGAGGGGGAAGCAGGCTCCCCGCTGAGCAGAGAGCCCGATGTGGGGCTTGATCACAGGACCTTGAGATCATGACCTGAGCCGAAGGCTGAGGCTTTAACCCACTGAGCCACCCAGGTGCCCTAAGCTCAAATTCTTAATGACTGTGCACAACACCTACATCACGCATTGCTTGTTTTTAACATCAGCCCTGTGATGTAGCTTTTTTTTATCTATATTTTACAGATAAGCAGACTGAAGTTTTCTAACATTTTGCAGCTTGTTCAGTCATCCATTGAGAAAGCTACTGCACTAGTGTTAGAGCCTAAAGCCCTAACTTCAAATAGTCTTGTTCCACCATGTCCCCTTGGAAGGAATCAGGTCTAGCCCCTTCCTTATGAGGATAGCAAAGGAGCATACTAAAGTTCAGCTTGCATATGGTGGACACCCAGTAAAATCTGTTATGTGCCAAATTTATTTATTTGTTCGTTTGTTTGTTTATAGATTTTATTTATTTATTTATAGATTTTATTTATTTATTTGACACAGAGAGAGAGATCACAAGTAGGCAGAGAGGCAGGCAGAGAGAGAGGGGGAAGCAGGCCCCCTGCTGAGCAGAGAGCCCAATGCGGGGCTCGATCCCAGGACCCTGAGATCATGACCTGAGCCGAAGGCAGAAGCTTAACCCACTGAGCCACTCAGGCGCCCCAAGTGCCAAATTTATTTTAACACTCAATTAATACCTTCTCATATTACCCTGATTCCAGGAATTTGACCACTAGAGCCTGGGATTTTGGTGAGTGGGAGAATCTCTTTGTCTTGGAAATATTTAATCATAAAAATCCACGTTGCCACTGCTCTTATTTTAAATTTTTAAAAATTGCTTCATTTTATTAGTTAAATCTAAGCACTTATTTAAAATTCAGTTTTAATTTTTATTAACTGCTTTACATACAAAAAAGCTAGATGTTTATAGTGTAAATATAGGAAATGAACACCCATTTACTTCAAGAAATGGATCATCAGCAATAACTCTAAATCACTCACACTAAGGCCCTCTCCAACTTGATTCCCCTTCTTCCTTTCCCACCTACCAGATAACTGCTAACAAGAATGTTGTTTTCTTGATTGTCTTTATAATTTCACCATATATGGATTCTCTCATCAAAATAATGTAAAGGTTTTATTTTTTTATCTTTTCCAAAAATATTGTAAAGGTTTTAAATACTAGATAAATGTAATCATATTATATGTATTCTTCTCCTGTTTGCTTTCTTTTACCCAAATTGTGTTCCATGTTGACATATCTAGCTAATTCACTTTCTCTACTCTGCTCATTTTCATGATTATATAGTGTTCTATTACATGAATATACCATGATTTACATATGCCTTCTCTGATTCAGAGACCTCCAGATTGTTTATAGCTATTTGTATTACAAACATTGTTGCTGTGAGTTGTCCTGTATGTGTCCTGGTCCATTTGTGTAAGAGTTTGTTAATGATATATATCCAGGAGTAGAATTATTGGTTCACAGGATCTGTTTATGGGGGCCGGCCAGATTGTTCCCAAAACGGTTGTGTAATTTATATTCCCACCAGTAGCATATAGGAGAAAGTTCAAATAATGTCACATCCTCATCAGAATTTGAATTTGTCTGATTTTTTAATTCTCACCAATCTGGTGGATATAAAAATAACATTTTCTTATGATTTTTATTTATATTTCCCTGATTACCGAGAAGTATTACATCTTTTCATATTTTTACTGGTTTTTGTTTCTTCTGTGACGTGCCTCTTCTAGTCTTTTGTTCAGTTTTAAGAAATTCTTCCATACCTAGGGCCGTAAAGATACTCGTCTCCATTGTCTTAAAGTTTTTATAATCTCTAATCTCATGATCTGACCCTGAGATCGTGACCTGAGGCAAAATCAAGAGTCAGCTACTCAACTGACTGAGCCACCCAGGCACCCCTACATTTTATTTTTAATAGTAGAATGGCACATAATAAACGGAACCCCAAAATACATGTTATGTAAAATCTGAGCTAAATTAACAAACACAGTGACAAAGGAGACTTGACCTCTCTCAGGCCATGCATGACACATTAAGTAGGAAAAAGGATACGGATCTTAATATATTAAGCCTATATTACAACTTTGTGTAGTTTTTTTTAACATACCCCTTTCTAACGATATAACTGTGTGCCAGGATTTAATGTAATAACTATTGAAATTTATGATGGCTACAAGGTAAATCATTTCTTCAGGATTGAGCAATACTTATACAACTCTAAGCAGTAGTTCTATTATCTTTCCAGGCTACATTTTCTCCTCCTCCTCCTCCCCCTCCCCCTCCCCCCCCTCCTCCTCCTCCTCCTCCTCTTCATCCTCATTCCCCACCTCTTCTTCCTCCTCCCTTCTCTTCTTCCTCCTCCTCCTCCTCTTCTTCTTCTCCTTCTCCTCCTCCTCCTCCTACTAAAATTTTTTATTTTGAGTAGTCTCCAACCCAACATGGGGCTTGAACTCACCACCGGGAGATCAAGAATCCTTCGCTCCACCATGAGCCAGCCAGGCGCCGCCTCCAGGTACATTTTCTGAATGAAGAGCAGTAAAAATAGAAGCCAATAAAAATAGGAACAAAAAGTACAAACATGTAGTTTTAAGACACACAGAATTAAAACACACAGAATTCATAGGTCAAATATTAAAATGCACACCAAAATTGCAGTATATCTAGAAATTAACACTAGCAAACTACATATCAGAACCTATAGAATACTGCTTTTGGTGTTTAAGAAAATTTGTAGCCTCAAACACACTATTAAACAAGAAAGAATGACAATGAAAACATTAAATATTAAACTAGGTTAGAAAAGGGAACAGAATAAATCTTGGACAGTGATAATGTAAGAAACTAATTAAGGCAGGAATTCATGAATTTGAAAAACAGTAGAAAAAAATAAATCTAAAGCTTTGGTTTTTGTTATTGTCATTTTTGAGGGGGACGAGAGGGAGACAATAAAAAAGATAAACCACTTTCCCAGCGAAAGGGAGAGAAAATATGAAGTATGGAATGAGGGGCATAGGAAAGACCTGATAGAGAAGTAAAATTATCACAAAGGAACCTTTTGTGAAAATAAAATAGAATCAACCTAAGAAATGGGTGGGGTTCTAGGAAAACATAAGTTACCAAAATTAACTCTAGAGAAGAACCTATATGCACCAGTAACTACAGAAGAAATTGGGTAAGTGGTAAAAGGCCAGATGCCTGCCTCAAATTGCCAAACCCAGAATTTCATGTTTGACTTCTTTCAGACTTGCACTGAATAGGTAGTACTACTTCTGTCCAGCTGTTTCAGAACTTGAGAAAAGAAGGGGAAGTTCCTAATTCGTTTCTCAGATTCAGAAACACTGCTATCAAAATGCGTTGGAAACGGGGAAAAAAACTACAGTTCAGTCTCACACCCATTCAAAAACCAGAAATTAAAAATATTAGCTGTAGGACTTAGAATTAAACATGAGCACATTTATCTTTGCTCCCTCCCCCCATTCACTAAATAGTGGTAAAGAAATTAGAAAGGAAGTGTCACCGCACCTGGGTGGCCTAGTTGGTTGAGCAACCAGTGGTTTCGGCTTGGGTTATGATCTCAGGGTTGTGAGATCAATCCCCGCATTGGGCTTCAGATGGGTGTGGAACCTGCCTAAGATTCTCTTTCTCACTCTGCCCCTCCCTATCTCTCGCGCTCCTGCCCTCTAAATGAATGAATGAATGAATGAATGAACGAATGGAAGTGTCAGAGAATAGGAGAAAAACTAGAGGACAAAGAATTGAACTTAGTTTTGTCAGATGGAGTGTGTATGTATGTGTGTGTGTGTAATGTTTAGTAGACACAGCAAACCAGAGCAAGCTGAAACCAAGCCCCTAAGAGCAGGAGTTAAGGGCCGAGGGAGGTAGGCTGGTAGCAAAAAGAATCGTGCTGAGTCATGCCACAGCATTCAGAAAGCTTAGAAATAACTTCTAGCTCCTTTTGTGGATAGAGTTACAAGAAGAACTAGAACCAGAAGGATTGGCTGAAAATTTATACAAGGGCCCCCATGCCACCTCCCAGTTAGAAATGGGGCAGTTTGTTTTCTGAAGAGGCTGAATCAAAGAGCATCTAGACTTGGGGACCCCATACTGCAAACAGGGACCCACTGAGTGGTGAGACACTCTTTCTCCACTCCTTTCCTTTGCTCACCTCCCAGAACTTTGTTAGCCCCTTCTGTATTGCCTGAAAGAAAATAGGAGATTTCTTTGGGAAAACTGACTTAAAAGAGAATACAGATACAAATAGTTGGGTGTCTTCCACTGAAGCTCCTTAACTTCTGCCCAGTCATCTTGTGGTCCAGCCCTCACATACATAACACTCAGCCCAGAGTTTTGGTGCCTCTCTTAAATATGGAAATATGAAAGGACAGCCAGGAATCTCCAGATATTTGAGAATAACCAGAGACTAAAATAAACAGGAATAAAAAAGAAAAACTGGAAGAGGAAACTAGACTACTTTAAAAAAAAAAAAAAAGGAAAGGAAAATTACAATTTTTGTTTCCAAAGATTTAAAAAATAGGAAGACAGTAGTACAACAACAATCATCATATTCACGAAAGAAGAATATGATGCACTGAAAAAGGACCATTGAGGAGAAGGTAATTTATTATAGGAAGAAAGTTAGTAAGAGGGTTGGAAAATAAAGTCAAGAAAATCTCTCAGAAAATAATATACAAATTCAAAGACTTGAGAATTAAGGAAGATAAGATATAAAATTGAAGTATCTGTCTAGGAGGTGTAGTTTGTGATAAAGCAGAGTGGTAAAAAGAACTGCGGATGGGAAGGGAAATTATTAAGGAATAACAAAAGATAGTTTCCCAGAACTATGGAACCTAAATTTCCACATGGAAAGGGCTTGGTGCCCAGTGCAAACATGCCGAAAGACTCACAGTATATCTGTTCTGAATGCTAATGTACCACAGATTAAATCTCTGGTACACTAAAATTTAAATACATCAAAATTAAGGAAAATGAAGCGGAAAAATTAGGTCACAAACAGAATTGTAACAAAATGGCATCACACTCTTTTCCATTGCTTTAAGCTCAAAGATAATGGATCCAGGCTTTTAAAATTCTGAACCAGCTGGATATTCACAGGCAAAAGATTGAAATTGGACCCCTATCTTATACCACCCACAAATATTAACGCAAAGTGGATTAAGGTCTTAAACAGACGACCTAAACCATAAAGCTCCTGGAAGAAAACATAGGGGAAAAGCTCTTTTCCCCTTGACCTTGGCAATGATTTTTTGGGTTTGACACCAAAAGCACAAACAACAAAAGCAAAAATCAACTAGTGGAAGTTCAGAGAACTTAATGGACAGCAAAACATACAGTCAACAAAGTGAAAAGGCAGCCTACAAAATGGGAGAAAAATATTTACAAACCATGTATCTGATAAAGGATTAATATCCAAAATAGATAAGGAGCTCCTATAATTCAATAGCAAAAACAAAAAATAATCTAATTAAAATGGGTAAAGATCTTGGGGCACCTGGGTGGCTCAGTGGGTTAAATAAAGCCTCTGCCTTCAGCTCAGGTCATGATCTCAGGGTCCTGAGATCGAGCCCCGCATCGGGCTCTCTGCTCAGCAGGGAGCCTGCTTCCCCCTCTCTCTGCCTGCCTCTCTGCCTACTTGTGATCTCTCTCTCTCTCTCTCTCTCTCTCTGTCAAATGAATAAATAAATAAAATCTTTAAAAAAAAAATGGGTAAAGCTCTAAATAGATTTTTTTTCCAAGGAAGACCTACAAATAGCCAATATGTCCATGAAAAGGTGTTCAGTATCACTCATCATCAGGAAAATGCAAATAAAAACTGCAACGAAATATTTATCACCTTATACCTGTTAGAATGGCTGTTATCAAAGAGTGATCAATGCTGGTGAGAACGAGAAATGCAATCCTTGTGCAAATGGTGGAAATGTAAATTTTATAGCTGCTTATGGAAAACAGTGTGGAGGATCCTTAAACAATTAACAGTAGAGCCTCCGTGTTATCTAGCATTTTCATTTCTGAGTATATATCCATAGAGGTGAAATCATCATCTCAAAGAGATATCTGACCTCCACTGTTCACTGCAGGATTATTCACAGTAGCTAAGAGATTGATAAACATCACATGTCTACAAATGATGGATAAAGGAGATGTGAGATTACTTACGCACATGCAGGAATATGTATTATTCTGTATAACATTCCATAAAAAGGGGAATCCTGCTATTTGTGACAACATACTTTGAGGGCACACTAAACAAATCAGATGGAAAAAGACAAATACTGTATGATCTCACTTATACGTAAATCTTAAAAACTGAACTCCTAGAAGCAGAGTAGAAACCGGTTGCCAGGGGTTGAGGGTGGAGGAAGTGGGGACAAATGGAGCCAAAGGGTTCAAACTTCCCATTTACAAGGTGGATAGGTGCCAGGGATCTCATGTACAGCATGGTGACTCTGCTTAACAATATTGTATATGCTAAAATTGCTATGAGAATAGATCTTAAATGTTACCACCACCACCATAACAACAACAAAATGGCAATTATGTGAGGTGAAAGATGTGTTAACCAACCTCATTGTGGTAAAGATTTCACAAAATACATATGTGTTTCAAATAATTACATTGTATACCTTAAACTTACACAGTATTACATGTCAATTACATCTTACTAAAGCTGGGGGGTGAATTTTTCTGAGAGAAAAGAATCTCATCTAGAATTCTTTACCCAGCCAAACTGTCAGTCATATTTGAAGATAGAATCAAATATTCTGGGGCACGCAGGGTTTCACAGTTAACCATGTCCTTACCCTTCCCCAGGAGATCTTGGTGGTTTGTACTTCACCACCACAAGAGAGAACACCAAGAAAGACAAAGCGTAAGGTTCAGAACAGGAAGTCCAACAGAGTGGGCCTTGAGAACAGGACAAAGATTTGCAGAATATGAATATCTACAAGGGAAGAAGAATTACCGAACTGTTTGAAAGAAGGACGCATATTGCATGGAGCCCTGGGTGTGGTGCATAAACAATCTTGGAACACTGAAAAAATTAAATTAAAAAAAAAAAGTATTTGAAAAGAGGGGCACCTGGGTGGCTCAGTCATTAAGTGTCTGCCTTTGGCTCGAGTCATGATCCCAGGGTCCTGGGATCGAGCCCCTGCTCGGTGAGAAGCCTGCTTCTCCTCCCATTCCCTCTGCTTGTGTTCCCTCTCTCGCTGTGTTTCTCTCTGTCAAATAAATAAAATCTTTAAAAAAAAAAAGAAAGAAAGAAAAGAGATTTACGCTTCTGTCACAGAGTTTAAGGATGAATTAGTAAAGTGAGGGTGCTGGGTGGCTCAGTTGGTTAAGCAATTGCCTTCAGCTCAGGTCATGATCCCAGAGTCCCAGGATCGAGTCCCTCATCAGCCTCACCGCTCAGTGGTGAGTCTGCTTCTCCCTCTGACCCTTCCCCCTCATGTGCTCTCTCTCTCTTTCTCTCAAATAAATAAATAAACTTTTTTTTTTTTAAGATTTTATTTATTTATTTGACACAGAGAGAGATCACAAGTAGGCAGAGAGAGAGGAGGAAGCAGGCCCCCTGCTGAGCAGAGAGCCCGATGCGGGGCTCTATCCCAGGACCCCGGGATCATGACCTGAGCCGAAGGCAGAGGCTTTAACCCACTGAGCCACCCAGGCGCCCCAAATAAATAAACTCTTGAAAAAAAAAAAAAAGAATTAGTAAAGTGAGGGATACACAGAAAACTTAAGTGAACAGAATTATTGAGGCGGTATTGTCTCCAAGGAAACCAAAAATCAATCAATAAAAAGGATAGAAATGCATTCCTGGTGTGGTTGTAAATAATGTTTATACATGGGAATGTAAGCTGGTACAGCCACTCTGGAAAACAGTATGAAGGTTCCTCAAAAAGTTAAAAACAGCTACCCTACTACTCGGCAATTGCACTACTAGGTTTTTACCCAGGGGCTACAAACGTAGTGATCTGAAGGGGCACCTGCACCCCTATGTTTATAGCAGCAATGTCCACAATAGCCAAACTATGGAAAGAGCCCAAATGTCCATCAACAGATGAATGGATAAAAACAATGTGTTGTGTATACACACACACACACATACATATACATATACATACAATGGAGTATTACTCAGCCATCAAAAAATGAAATCTTCCATTTGCAACGATGTGGATGAAACTAGAAGGAATTATGCTAAGCAAAATAAGTCAATCAGAGAAAGACAGTTATCATATGATTTCACTCATATATGGAATTTAAGAATCAAAACAGAAGATCATAGAGGAAGGGAGGGAAAAATAAAACAAGACAAAATCAGGGAGACAAACCATAAGAGACTGTCAACTATAGAGAACAAACAGAGGGTTGCTGGAAGGGAAGGAAGTAGAGGGATGGGGTAACTGGGTGATGGACTTTAAGGAGGGCACGTGATGTGATGAGCACTGGGTGTTATATGCAACTGATGAATCACTAAACTCTGCCTCTGAAACTAATAATACACTATATGTTAATTAATTGAATTTAAATAAAATAAAACAATATTTATACAATGTAAACTGAATAATTTAGCCAAATGCTATGAAAACTGATTAGGAGGAAGGAGGGAAGGGATGTGGGATGGAAGAGCCAAGTCTTCTTCACTGCCCATGTTAAGAAATCTGTAGATAATGGGGTGGGGGAAGGGAATAAACAAATCAGTGAACTACAGCACAAACATGCTATTTAGAAGTCCTTTTTTTTTTTTCCTTTAAGGTTTTACTTATTTATTTGAGAGAGAGTGTGTGTGGCAGAGATCACAAGCAGCGTGGAGGGAGAGAGGGAGAAGCAGACTCCCTGCTGAACAGGGAGCCTGATGCAAGACTCAATCCCAGGACCCTGGGATCATGACCTAAGCTGAAGGCAGACGCTTAACCAACTGAGCCACCCACACGCTGGCATGCTATTTAAAGATAAGGCAGCAACTGCCAGAGTTGAAAGTGCTTGCCAGAGTAGGTAGCTATAAGAAAACATCTAAAATGGAAAGTCAAGGAAGCATTATATTCTGGCTTTTTAGAAATAAGTAGGTAGGGGCGCCTGGCTGACTCAGTTGGTAGAGCATGTGGCCCTTGATCTCAAGGTAGTTCAGTTTGAGCCCCACATTGGGTGTAGAGATTACTTTTTAAAAAATCTTTAGAAATAAGTAGGTAAACAGTAGATGAAATAGCTTTAAAAAGTTGGAAGAAGGGGTGCCTGGGTGGCTTAGTCGTTAAGCGTCTGCCTTCGGCTCAGGTCACGATCCCGGGGTCCTGGGATTGGGCTCCACATCGGGCTCCCTGCTCGGAGGGAAGCCTGCTTCCCCCCCCCTCTCTGTCTGCCTCTCTGCCTACTTGTGATCTCTCTGTCTCTGTCAAATAAATAAAAATCTTTTTAAAAAATAAAATAAAATCTTAAAAAAAGATAAGAGAAAGCATGTATGCCCTTTGGCCCCCATCCTGTTTCTAAGAACCTACCTTGCCAGTATATTTGCTTGAGTATACAAGTAGTATATCCCTGTATATACAGTAGTCCCCCCCCTTTCCAAGGGGGTCATGTTCCAAGACTCCCTGTAGATACTGGTACCTGTGGATAGTACTGAACCTTATATATACTATGTTTTTCCTGTACATACACACCTATGATAAAGCTTAATGTATAAATTAGGCACAGTAAAGAGTAATGATAATAACTAATAATAAAATATGGGGCGCCCCGGTGTCTCAGTCAGTTAAGTTTCCGACTTTTGTATTTGGCTCAGGTCCTGATCTCATGGCTCGTGAGATCAAGCCCCACGTCAGGCTTCCCGCTCAGTGGGAGCGTGCTTGGACATTCTCTCCCTCTGCCATTCCCCTGTGTACACTCTCTCTCTCTCTCTCAAATAAATAAATCTTTTTTTAAAAAACTAATAAGATAGGACAATTATAGGAGCGCCTAGGTGGCTCAGTCAGTTAAGCATCCGACTCTTGGTTTCAGCTCAGGTCATGATCTCAGGGCTGTGGATCAAGCCCTGCATGGGGCTCTGCACTGGGCATGGAGTCAGCTTGAGATTCTCCCTCACCCTCTGCCCCTTTTGGCTATATATAGCCCCCCCCAAATAGAACAATTATAACCATATACTGTAATAAAGTTATGTGAAGGTGGTCTCTCAAAACATTTTATTATATTTATCCTTTTTGTGATGATGTGAGATGATAAAATGCCTTTGTGATGGGGTGAAGTGAGGTGAGTGAGGTAGGCCCTGTGACATAGCATTAGGCTACTCCTCATCTGCTGACCATCTATCAGAAGGAGTATCGTCTGCTGGAGTGAGGTGGGTCGCAGGGAACTGAGGGTGCAGAGAAGGTTGGGGGACAGGGGACTATTGTACAAGGATGTTCTCTGTGATATTAGCAAAAATGTGTCAGTGGTCTATATGACATCAGTAAAATTCTGGTTACATACATTGTAATACATCCATACCTGTCCTATCTCCGTATCTGTAGATCTCTCTGCCTGAGTGGGAGAGGCCACTGCTTTCGGCTAGTGTTAGACAAATGGTCCTTAGTAATGCTGTTAATAATTATCTTATCTCCCTATCATTTGTTAACTTTCCTATTCTGTTCTTTATTTTAAGATATTTAATGTCGGGGTGCTTTTGAGAGTGACTCCAATCTCTACCTGCCTTAAATTTTGCCTTATAGCAGTGGCTCTCATACTTAACTTTACTTCTGAGATACTCCCCGGAAGACTTTCTTGCCTTTCACCCACTGGCATCCTCACCCACATGGTGAAAAGGGATAAGAAATGCTCTTTTTTTTTTTCTTTTAAAAAACAAAAAATAAAAAAAAAATTTTTAAATAAAAATGCTCTTCTTATTAAGAATGATCAAAATACAGCTTTTGCAGCTACCTTGTCTTTTTCAAGAATTCCCCTTTTAACCTAAAAAACAAAAACCTTTTCTTTGTCATTCTCAACCCTTCTTAAAAATCAGATCATTTGAGGGGAGGTAGATAATATAGTTACATGTCTTCAAGTTCAAAGGACAAAAAAGTATTGAAGGAAAGGTCTTCATTCAGCCTTTGACTACCAGCCACCCCTGGGTCCTGCCCCTGGGACAACCAGTGCTATCAGTTTCTGTTTGTCCTTCCAGAGATACTCTGTGTATAAAAAAGCAAAGACATATAGTTTTCCTTTTTTGCACCAATGCGTTTTCTTCATGGTTCCTTCTCCATTAACTCTGTGAGCTTTTGCCAGCCTCTCTCCCTCAGTTTTATCTGAGAGAGAGGGTCTTTGATTTCTTTTGTTCAGCAGAGCTGCAGTAGCAGTGTAGTAAGACAAAGGGACAGAGGTTTCTGCACAGTGAAGAGGAAAAACAGGTCCATCATCCTTCTATCTTCCCTTCCTGAAGCACCCTGGAGATGGTCCAGAACCTGGGATGCTGTTGGTGCATAGACTCTGGGCCGCACGTGTAGGTCTGTTCTAGGCATTAGACTCCAGTGTCTGGATTTCATTCTGTCTCTCTGGCTGCCTCCTTTTCTGAGTCTCCATTGTGGACCCCAGTTCTTTGGCCTCTGAAATGTTTGCTTTTTGGTGTTCCTGTCTTTTCATCCTGCACAGTTAGGCAGTGTTATCTCCTTCCAAGGATGCTATTTCTATGCTGGTAATTCTACGGAACGTATCTCTAGCCCAGATTTTTTCCTGAGCTCCAGACCCAAATACCATGCACTCTGACTGGCCTCAAGAGCCCTCACAGTGCATGTTCAAAAACAACTCCGTCTGCCTTGCTGCAGCCTGTCATGTCTTCTCTGTCTCACAGTGACACGCGGACCCACACAGGGGTGTCAGTGCCCACTCGGCTTCCCTCTTCTTTACCCCCTGAATGTTTCCTGACTGTGTCCCCTTCTCTTTATCCAAGACTGCTGTTAATTACCCACGAATCTTAGATTTATAGCATGACTATTTTCTGTTCAAGAAAAGGGTGGTCATTATGTTTGCTTCATTATTTCTAACATATAAGTTGTCATTCAGCCTGTCACTCTGCTGCCATGAATAGCACAGGCTCTCACTGTCACAGGCGGTTCCTTCAGTCTTGTACCTATTATATATCTGGAGAGGAGAGTCTGAATACTTTCACCATCATGATTTAGATCAGAGTTTTATGTAAACCCCCCCCCCCACCCTCCATGTTCTTTTTTATGTGCTTACTTTACTTTTCCTTTGCTTGTTAAATTGTCTTTGTCCAAAGATAACTCCTTGGGCATCCCAAGTCCTGGTTGTTGGGACATCTCTTCAGGCTATGATACTGTACATTTGATGTCCTTGGTATTCTGATCACCAGGATCCTGAATCTTTGCCTTCGAACATGTTTGTTCTCCTGGGTACCAGTTCCTAGACGACTCGAAGATGTTAGGAGGTTGCAAATTGGTTAGTGAAAAGAGAATTTTGTGCACTTCATATATTTCTGTGTTATTTCATTTTGTTTTTTATAACTAGCATCTGCATAAGATTGAAAAAGAATGTAGAGAAGTAAGCTGAATTAAGATAGAAGTAGGTGGATTTCTCTTTAAGTATCCTTTTATAATAACAAAACTTAAAAAAAATATATGTTGTATAATCCTAATAGGGACTTCCCTAAAATTTCATGCTTTCTCTTCAGTAAGTTACTTCTATCAAAATTTAGCTATCTTCAGCTATGGTTCATAGTTGATACGAATATATGAAATCTCTGGCGTGTTGTTGTGGGGTTTTTGTTTTTTTGAGTGTTTTTTTTTTCCTCCATCTTCCCCAAAATCCCTGGCATTTTTATCACTTACATGCAGATTGTCAACTTCTAAAAATTATGCCAGTGACCATCTGTTGCTCTGGAATTTTCTGTACCAGCAGCTTATAATCTATCGGTGATTTTACTTTTAAGTTGCAAAGGTTGCTGTATGGCATCATGAGATGAGTGTGGACCTTGGAGTCAGAAAACTCAGAGTCCTGGCTCCAGCACCTATTCACTGGGAGTCCTTGGACATGTTTCTCAGCTTGCTCAGGTCTCCTTCTTATGCATTGCAGCTGATCAGAGTCACCAGACAGAGTTGTGAACATTAAGTTAGATCGTAGGTGGAAGCATCTAGCTTTGTGCTTCAGACACAGTGGATACATCGTAGCTGTTGGCTTCTTGCTTTCTCTCCACCTCCTTGATTAACTTGCTATAGATTTATTAACTCATTTCTGCTTGAAACACAGTTCTGATAGCAAATATGTAGTTATTTGGTAATATCCTGACACTGTCCTACTAGGGAATCTGTGGCTATTCTTTCTGCCTCCAGAATTAAGCTTGTACAACCCATCCCTCTGTCTGGTGTCATCTGCCTTTCCTCTGTGTTTTCACAACCCATGCCTTGGTGTGACCTCTGCTGTAACTCATGGGTTGTCTGTACTATATTAGTTATCAACTGCTCGCTAACAAATCACCCCAAAACTGCGCAACGGAAACAAAGCCATTTGGTTTTTTTGTTTTGTTTTATTTAAAGATTTTATTTATTCATTTGACAGAGAGACACACAGCAGGAAAGGGAACACAAGCAGGGGGAGTGGGAGAGGGAGAAGCAGGCCTCCTTTCAAGCAGGGAGCCCAATGCAGGGCCTGATCCCAGGACCCTGGGATCGTGACTGAGCCGAAGGCAGATACCCAACGACTGAGCCACCCAGGCGCCCCTAAACAAAGCCATTTGTTACCTCACAGTTCCTGTGAGTCATGTGTTTGGGAGTGATGGCACAGGTGCTGTCAAGAAGTTTTGGGTAAGAGCCACAGCTGCAGGCATCTGAAGACTTGATTAGGCTGGTGGGTCTGCTTCCAGAAGGGCCCTCTGACCTGGCTCTGTTGAGGGGCTACAGTTCCTCACCAGCTGTGGGCATGAGGCCTCAGGACCTTGCCATCCGGGGGTCTGTCCATTGAGGTGTTTAAGGTCCCCACGACACACAAGCAAGTGATCTCTGAGAGCATGGAGGGAGCCACAGTACCTAGTCATTCTCTGTGGGTCCCTCACTAAGTGCACCCCGCACTCAAGAGAGGTATATGAAGTTCTACCTTTTGCAGGGAGGATTATCAAAGAATTTGTGGACATATTTTATTTTATTATTATTTTTTTAAAGATTTTGTTTGTTTATTTGACAAAGAGAGAGAGAGCACAAGTAGGCAGAGAGGCAGGAAGAGAGAGAGGGAGAGGCAGGCTCCCCGCTGAGCAGAGAGCGCGATGTGGGGCTCGATCCCAGGACCTTGAGATCATGACCTGAGCCGAAGGCAGAGGCTTTAACCCACTGAGCCACCCAGGCGCACCTGAAAGTAAGGTTCCTAATCCCACTTCAGATCTAGCTAGAGGTAGGGCCCAGGGACCTGGAGTTTGTGCAAAACACTCTTACGATTCTGATGCAGGTGACCTGAAATCCACACTCCAAAATGTGCCGTTCTGCCAGACAGATCACTTGGTCTTCCTTAAATAAATGGTCTTAATTGGTCACACCCACATATACAAAGCACACATAGCTCATTTTTTTTTTTTTTTACTGTGGACATCTTTTTGAGTCTTGCATGAATCTGGTTATGGCCAGTGGTGCCTGCCACCCCAGATTAAAGTGAGCTCTTCCTTTCTTGAATTCCTATAATATTGCATCTTTTCCTGCTATGTGGCTCTGATTACTTTCAGTGCTGCACTTCTAGTACGGATTTAAAAATGATTGCCTTCATTTGACCTGCTCTACTGCCAGCAGAATTATGACAACTCTGCACCGAGCATTTCTGCTACTCAGGATTTAAAAGCAGTGTGGTCATTAGAATGGTAAGGAGGCTGGCTCAAACCACACTTCTTGGTAGTTAGTACTTTCATAAAGGCATTTATCAAATAAACGAGTTTCTGTTGTATGCCAGGCTTGGTTTCAAGCATACAGTAGTGTAAGGAGACCAGTATGCCTTCCCCCACCCCATGTGGATGACAAGGCAACAATAAACAGGTACACAGAAATGTATATATGTGAAAGACATTCTAGAGAAGAAGCAAATAGACCACTATGGTGTAAAACAAAGGAGATCTTCTTAGATAAGGTTTTCAGAGAATCTGCTTGAGACTTCAAGGACAGAAAGGAGAAAAGACTCTAAGGAAGGAAAGAAGTTCAAATGTTGGGGCATCTGGGTGGCTCAGTGGGTTAGAGCCTCTGCCTTCGGCTCAGGTCATGATCTCAGGGTCCTGGGATCGAGCCCCGCATCGGGCTCTCTGCTCAGCAGGGAGCCTGCTTCCCCCTCTCTCTCTGCCTGCCTCTCTGCCTACTTGTGATCTCTCTCTCTCTGTCAAATAAATAAATAAAATCTTAAAAAAAAAAAGTTCGAATGTTTTGATACGTGAGAGGAATCAGGGTGGCTGGAGCTGGTGTTGCAGGGAAAGTAGAGGCCGCCGTGGCCGTGGTCTGAGTTTTATACAAAATGCAGGATCCTGACTTGTGTTGGTATTATATCCAGCTTGGAACTCTCCTGCTTTAGCAGTTGTGGAAATAACTGGGATATGCAGATTATAAGCTACAAATTCAACTATAATGAATTGGAAAACAGGGTTTCTGTGTTGGCTTGACAGAGGGAAACTACAAACTCAAGCCTGAGTGGTGGTCAGAGTAGCTGTCTTCTCATCTCAAAACATAAAACATGAGAAGGACCACAACAGCAACAGGAGATATTTGTGTTGGAGATAAAAGTGCTCCAGCCTTTAGAGATGATCCATTATTCAGGAAAGGAATCTTTCTCATCTGACTCCATGTTTTTAAGCTCTGAGCTCAATTTAGAGGTCAGATAGGTCCATGTCCATCTCCATGTTCTCAGTTGTTAGGTACTGATGCAATTCTAGATTAGATGTGGTAGACACGACAAGTGCAGTAAACCCCTGTGATTTCTCCCCAGATTACTTTCCACATAGCCAGCTGCTCCTTCTCTTTCCAAGTTCTTCCCAGCCCGTGCCTCCCATAGGTTATAGATACTGTTTGTTGGGAGACCTTGGTTCTGGCCCAGTTCCCCACGGAAAGAGAGCAGGACCTTGGGAGATCTTTCCTTCTCCTTTCCTGGTTTCCACTTGTTTGCAAGAGGGTTGGATAAGATGGTCTCTAAAATTCTGTTATTTGGGGCGCCTGGGCGGCTCAGTGGGTTAAAGCCTCTGCCTTTGGCTCCCGTTGTGGTCTCAGGGTCCTGGGATCGAGCCCCGCATCTGGCTCTCTGCTCAGCGGGGTGCCTGCTTCCCCCTCTCTCTCTACCTGCCTCTCTGCCTGCTTGTGATCTCTCTCTCTCTGTCAAATAAATAAAATCTTAAACAATAATAATAATAAAAAATAAAATTCTGTTATTTTCTGAGATCTTCTGATATTAGCCTAGGCTGTAACACCATGACTCTCTTCTGAATTCACAGCACATGTTTATACAACAAAGTTTAATATTTCTCCTTATTCTGTGTGATGCTTTGGCAGCTCCACCAGTCTTACCTGGATGGTTTTTCTTACGGCATCCTCTGGGTTCATTTGTGTGGCAGCATTCAGCTGATAAGTTGATGGGGCTGTACTCAGGTGGGACAGTGGGTCTTTCCCTACATGTACTCTTCTATCCTCAGAGAGGCCAAACTGGCCTTCTCATATCATGGCATCATCATTCCAAGATAGCAAGTGCCAGATATGCAAGCATTTATCCACCCTCTTCTTGCTTTCAAATTTGATAATGTCCCATTGACCAGAGCAAGTCACCCAGCCCATACAAAAGTGTGAACAAGCGAGGCAGGGCTCATTAGGACCATTAATTTAACAGTCTGCCATAGCTGCCATGCTAAATTACCTGTCTTCTCCAACAAGGATTTCCCAAAGCGGTTTTGTTCAAAATCTTCTCATAGGGGGCGCCTGGGTGGCTCAGTGGGTTAAAGCCTCTGCCTTCGGCTCAGGTCAGGTCATGATCTCAGGGTCCTGGGATGGAGCCCCACATCGGGGTCTCTGCTCAGCAGGGAGCCTGCTTCCCCTTCTCCCTCTGCCTGCCTCTCTGCCTACTTGTGGTCCCTCTGTTAAATAAATAAATAAAATTTAATTTTTTTTTTTTTAATTAAAAAAATCTTCTCATAGAATTACTTGGAATTATCAGTCCTAACACACTCATGATTTAGTTCATTAGGACTGTACACATTTGGATTTGCAATGATATATTGAATCAGATTGAGTTTAATCACAAACTATTCTTGCCTAAATCTGATCTTACATGTTCAAGATAGCAAAATATAATTCAGGTTGTGGTATCATCCTCCTCTGCAACTTCTGCTTTTCCCAGAGCTAAAACTGAAGCATTTATAGCTCCCCTGGACTTGCATGCTAGTTCGACAGATGTGGACCGTTGAACATTGTCAGTGAGGCAGTTATCTAAGAGATGATTTAAATTTGTGTTGCAACAGTGGAATAGAATGTTTAATAACCT
Source organism: Potos flavus (assembly GCA_028534135.1). NCBI lineage: Eukaryota > Metazoa > Chordata > Mammalia > Carnivora > Procyonidae > Potos > Potos flavus. The sequence continues at coordinate 124,981,956 of CM052896.1, forward strand.
ATGTTGGGGAATTATGTGTTTGTTTTTTAGCTCTTCAGAGAAGTAAGAATAATGAAGATTTTAAATCATCCAAACATAGGTATTTTCTGCTTTCTTAAATATTTTTGGGTCTAAATGCATTCCATTTGGGGTCTCAACCTATATTCCAAGAGTGATAGGAGAGTCCTTCCCTCCTCCCAGCCCAGGTACACTTTTCATAAAATATATATTTATACAAATTGTTCACCATTTGTATTAACTTTTTGTGATTACTAAAGACAGGTTAAAAGCTTAGGTATTAAACTCTTGAATTTAAAGCTTTAATGCAGTAGAAACTTTAATCAGATCATAACTTTCCAATTTTTAATGCATATTAGAAAATTTATCTAATTCGTATATGGAAAAAGGAATGAGAATAAATCAGAGTTAAGATTTTCAGATGTATAACAGGTTTTGCTATGACAGTGTTCTTAAGAAATTACTTGTCAACTGAATTGTATTTTAAAAGATAAGGATACCTGCTATCCAATGGAATTTTTTAAGGAATTGTTTTGTACAGCACAGATTTGTTTCATGTGCCCTCTGTGTGCATAGCCCAATGCTAGGTTCGATGAGGTGGATTTAAAGGAAGGGTATAGGGTGCCTGGCTGGCTCAGTCAGTAGAGCATGTGACTATTGATCTCTCAGGGTCATGAGTTCAAGCCCCAAGTTGGGCGTTAAGCCTACTTAAAAATAAGTAAGTAAGGATGAGGAAGGGTCATCATGTCCTGCTCTCCCAATAATCATAGGAACAAAGTTAAACTGTGCAAATTACCTAGTATTTTGTATATTCATCTCAATGAAAATGTTTGATCCCATATATAACATAATAGAGCTCTTTCTGAATAATATAACTGTTTTTTTACACAGTGAAAACTCCTGCAATCTAAAATATTATTTCAAGAATGAAATAGCTGTGAAGACAGCCACTTTTACCAGTTTAATATCAAAATCAGTTCTAGGAAGTGGGAGGGATGAAGTTTGATGTTACAGATATCACATCAAGAATTCTTAAGGCACAAGAATAGAAGATAAAATGGAGCCACAGGAGGGAAAAGCTTATACATACCCTATTTCATCAGATCTAAGCCACATCATTTAAAAGGCACTATTGTTTTACATGCTGCTAAGGAAAAAAATTCTACCAAGTTGTCATCTTATTCTTAGTGATATTAGTTAAAATGTGAAAAAATTTAATCTTAGAATCAGTGAAATACAATGTTTGGAGAAAAGTAACAAGGAATATAATCATGGGAAGAAAACCTTTCTTCACTTTTCATTTTAGCCCTCGGGGTTGCTAGCTAATTCTTGGTTTCAGATTCCAGCTTTTCACCAAATAACCAATCACTGCAACCTAGAACTAGCTAACTTAAACATAGTTATTTTGTTCTTTAGTTAGTTAAATTGTGCCCTGATTAGAGTTCTCTCTACTTACTCCCAAATAGCATATCTTTGATAATAGATACGAATTTCTAATAATTTAAATTTGTATCGGATTCAGATAGTATTTCCAAAAGAGCCAATATTTACATTGGCATTTTAGAAAGATTTTATTTGTATGTTGATGGTTTACCAGCATATATGCCTTAAATTTCTTTAAAGTATTTTTCCTGACAACCTGAACATATCATTTTAGAAATGATATGACAGTTTTATTTATCAGTTCAACAAACATATATTAAATACTATGTTAGGCACTTAATTTGGTCTGATACTCTATATTAAAGTGTCAGAAAATAGCCTACAATATAAGAGACTAGCACCCCGTCCCTCATTTTTTGGTAAATTTAGCTTTAGAGTATGTATTACCAAAATAAAGATGTGAAAAATAGTGATTCAGTAGCTTTAGAAATGTACTTCAGTTTCATTTTAAAATCTGTATATTTCTGATTGGTTTGATATGGTTTTGTGAATTAAAAGTAACAAATATTTTGATCTGTAACAAGGGACTGCTATATAGCAAAGTTACACTGACCCATTGCAAATAATTCTTTAAAAAGTTCTTTTCAGTTAATTATAGCATAATCCCTTCTATTTTCCATCTCTGGCTTTAGAATAGTAACAAAAGGACCTTGTTCTCTAAGAACAAGTGAACAGAAGTTTCCCAAGCAACAGAAGTCTCAAGTGAAATTGTTCTATATATCCTTAAAGCCATAATGACAAGTGAATACACTTAAACTTGGAGAAGTAGAGTAGATCTGAGCAGTTCCTGCAGATTGAATGTTAAGTAAGAACCCTTTTCCTGAGGGAGAGGCACAATCTGTAGGGAGGGCGGCTAGCCAGTGTAGACACCATACAGGACAAGGACAGAGGAGATATGAGTAGGTACACAGCCTGGACTGCTAAGTACATGCCCAAGTTACATCGTTTGAGGACCCAGAAATAACTTTATTTTTATGGAATTCCATGCTTTTATAAAATGTGTTGTTGTAATATATGATAAAATTCCCCAAAAACATTGTTTTAAAACGGCCAGTTATGAAAATTTTTGACAGGGAAAAAGTTACTTTTCGTACTTACAGTTTATATGTACAGTGTATATGCATACAGACCTTTGTTTCTTTTTCTCCCGTATCCCTTCCCCTCTCCCAGTGAAGTTGTTTGAAGTCATTGAAACTGACAAAACGCTGTACCTAATCATGGAGTATGCAAGTGGAGGTAAGAAACTTCCATAATTTTTCTTTCTGTCCTCCCTTTTAGGAGAATACACAACCACACTGCCCACATGGATCATTGTTAAGGTTTTATTTAACATCCAGAGTTGTAATACAGTAGCATGAGAATCAGAAAAACTGTCTTGGCTCTTCTGTGGTTTGCTATTAAGTACTTCACTATTAGCATTATTAAGAATATCCAAAACTTGGATTTTTTTTTATTGTGGTAAGATGTAAAATATAAAATTTAGCGTTTTATATTTACATTTATATATAAAAACATAAAATTTAGCATTTTGACCATTCTAAGTGTACAGTGCTGTGCCATTAAGTACATTCACAGTGTTGTGTAGCCATGACCACCATCCATCCCCAGAACTTTTTCATTTTCCCAAACTAAAACTCTGTCCCTGTTAAACACCAACTTCCCTCTCCTCTTCCCCAGCCCCTGGGACCCACCATTCTACTTCCTGTCTCTGTGGATGTGACTACTCTAGATAGTCATATGAGTGGAATCTCACAGCATTTGTCCTTTTATGCCTGTTTCACTCAGCATAATGTCCTCAAGGTTCATCCGTGTCAAAGTTCTCCTTCCTCTTTAAGGCTGAATAATAGACCATTATGTATATATGCACACCACATTTTAAGAACTTGGATTTTTAAATATATCAGTGCATTAGCCTGTTTGAAATAAATATGTACTGCCTATTGGATGGTTTTCTTTATCAGATTTTAATGTCATTGATGTTCATGTTTCCCAAGGCCAGAAATGGTGGTTGCAATGCATATATTTAGATTTTCTTTAAAGATTAAGGATAAGGACTTGTCATTTTTTGCCTACAACATTATATACATGTAGTCATTTTTCTGAAATGCATGTATATAACTGTTCTCTTTTACAGAGATACTCCTTTTGGGGTTGAAGTTGGGTTGGGCTTCTCTAGTTTTTGGACCACATGTGAGTCTCCTTGTCTGTGGAGAGCAGAAGCTTTTTGATTGGTCTTTGCATGCTCCCTACCTCTACACCTCTAGATAGCGCCTGGCACATGGCAGATGCTTAGCAAATAAGAATCGAAGCATCTTCATGAAATGACAAACTACTAGGGACATACTCTGTTTAGGGACATGAGTGTAGCTTTGACTCTTTTGCTTATAGTAGTTTTATTTTATCGTTAGCACTTTGATCAGACAAAATCACAGCCTCGTTGTAATGAATTAACAATTAAATAGAAGATTTTAAACCTGCTCTGGGCAGGAATGAGTTATAATAGGAAAACCTTTGAGGAGCTTTCTCATACTCCTAATTCATTATTAGTTGTCTGATTCAGAGTTTAAATCTGTGGTTTGAGAATTTAGTTGGGTTTTTTCACAATTGAGGAGGAGTAGGAAGAACTGAAACTGAAACTTATAGCCAAAAGTCTATATGGAGTTCTAATATTTTCTCCTCGTGTCACAGAGTTATGTTCATAACCTTTTCTTTTGTGGTTTCTACAGTGCACAGGTGCTTTCTCTCACTGGATCTCCTGTGATCCTCACAATGACTCCATGATGTGGCCAGGCAGGGAAGGATGGGCTTTTACCCTTGAGGAAATGGAGGCTGGGAAGTCACTGTGGTCACACTGCCAGGCCCGCAGCCCTAGACTTCTGACAATAGATAGGCTCTCCTGATTGATCAGTTGGTCACGGCTGTCCTTTCCCATATATTTTAGGCATTAGGGTCATACACCTTGTTCTTATGTAAGGGCAAAACTAATCTGAGAAGCATCCACTTTTAGTAGAAAGAGGCTAGGCTTTCGAAAACACAGACATGGGGTCAGTCTAGCCAGAGCCTCACATTGACAGTGTGACCTGGTAAGTCAGCATGTCTCTGAGCTTCTTAGTGGACATGCTAACACAGCTGTCCTCTAAGGGCTCAGTACTCTGCTCAGCACTGGAACAGCACTCCACAGTGGTGGTGCTTTCTTGGCTTTGGGCTATTTTAATCAGCTCCACAAAGCGCTGTCTATCCCCAGAACACCTGTTTTGTTGTGGTTAGGTTTGTCATTTGGAACAACCAAAGTGTCATTAAATTGACTATCTACTCCTCTTTAGCCTAGTATTTTTCAGTTTGGTAGAATCATAGAATTTTACAGTTGGAAGGAATCTTAGAAGTCTATCCAAGGCAGCTGGCCTAATTTTTACAGATGAACTAAAGCTCTGGAAGGTGATTCTGTGCCAGCAGTTCCATCCCTCGTTTAGTGACAGGACCCCAACTAGGACCAAGGGCTTTCTGAACTAACCTGTCCAGTGTCCTCTCAACCACATGGTCCCTGACCTGGGTGGGGAGAGCCACTGTTTGCTGTCTTTTTCCAACAAATAGCCTTTTAATTTTTTCAGTGTAGCTAATTAATCTGAGTGCTAATACATTTTTAATAAGGAAAATAAAGAGCTCTGGGTTGAATTCCTGATATATAACTTAGTGATTGTGAATATGACTTTATGGTTCCAAAATCTCTTAAGAGGTTTATATTGCTCTTGAATTTATAAAAATATTTTAAAAATTTTTGACAGACTTGACTTTTCTCCATGTTATTCTGCAACAGCTAGTAGGTACAGCAACTAGTGGATTTAATCCATTAGTTCTTTTTAAGTCAAAACTGTTTTTTATATGATATGCACACATCTTTAGTTGCTTTCATTTTTTAACTACTTGTTTTGACATTGTATACCATTCTGCAAATAGAAAGGTCATTTGCTTAGAAAATGTGGACATTTTACTGAGTTGACATTTAACTCCATAAGTCAACATAGTTAAAAGAATTGTGTAGTGTAAATTAACAATATGCAATGTGTTTTAAAAGATCATTATGCAATCAAGTGATGACTTGAAAATATTTATGCCCATCCATTATTTAAAAATGTTTCAGCTAGGCTAGAAGCTTAAAGAGATAGAGATACTAATATATAATTCAGAGTAACTTTTTCCTCACAGGTATTTGTTATGTTCTGAAACTAAGCATTTTTTAAGTATCAGAATCTTTTAGTTGGATATTGTCACTAAGCTGATGGAAATATTCTTTATTTGTGTAAAGTAGGTGTGATTCTTTCCCAGAACATATTTTTGGGAAACATAATTTGCTCAATTAGTCCCCTTTTCTGTTGATTTCAGAGGTATTGTTTCTATATTCCCAATTGATAAGCGATTGGCAATACTAATGTATTTCCTGAAGTGCCACCTCTTCCCTGAGGAATTAATACTATGTAAACTACCAAGTGGTTGTCCACCAGCACGTTCTGTTGGCTTGACCTTCCCACTGAATCCCGAACCCTCTCGCTTCTCACCACCACTGCCACTTCGTGCTCAAGGCCCAGCCTCCCTCATTCTTGCCCTGATTATTGTGCTACTCGCTCTTGTCTTTCTGTCTCTTCCCCAACCCTGACCTCTTTCCCCTCTGGCAGTCAGAGTGACCCTTTTAAGAGGTCAGTCATTTCATAGCCTCCTCTGCTTCTCACTCAGAGCAATCCTGCAGGACTCTTCATGGCCTCACACCTCCTTCCTATCTTCCATGCCCATCCAGTAATTCCCTTCTTCTTGTTCACACTTCTTTGGCTACATAGCCTCCTTGCTCTTTGCTGTTTGCTCTGCCTAGACTCTTTCTCCCTGATAATGGCAGTGTCCTCTCCCTCATAGTTGTCCCCAAAGCACTTGCACATGCAGACACACTTCCTGTTTCTTCCCCTGCTTCTGTTCCATGATCCTTGTCAGCTCACGTCCCATTTGCTTGTTGATTGCCTGTCTCTCCCTACTAGAATGTAAACTCTCCGTGAGGAAAAGGACTTCACTTGGGTCACTGCTGTATTTCCCTAGAGCCTAGAACAGTGCCTGACAGTAGGCACGCAATAAATATTCGTTGACTTAATTAATTAATATATTCAAGAACTGCTTTTTTCGTAATCCTACAGTGGAGATACCATCGTCTTTTAACACATATTATTTTCCCATTTTAACTTTCAGTTTTTATTAAAGCACATTGAAAACATAATCCTTAAAATAAAAGTTGTATAAACATAGGAAAGTTTAATTTTAAGGCTTTTCTCTAGTTTAAAGATTTTATCAAAGAACTTTTGCCTGTAAACTTAAGGCTAGCCCTTAGTTCAAAATCCACATGTTTCTGTTACCTTCATGCCTGTATTTAAAAATTAGAGCATTTCTTAAAAAAAAAAAAACTAGAGCATTTCTAAAAGTGAAACATCATCAGTTTATGGGAAAATTAATGCTCAGAAGTAGGACTTCTGCTTACTTTTATTTCTCTTGATTATAGGTGAAGTGTTTGACTATTTGGTTGCACATGGAAGAATGAAGGAAAAAGAAGCAAGAGCTAAATTTAGACAGGTATGAATTAATGTGCCTTTATTAATTTAATAAAGTAATCTTGCTTATTAAACCCTGAAATGGACAGTGTTCGCCTCTTTAAATGGTTATAAGGCCCATTGGATGGAGCAGGGAGGGGTTGGCCGTTCAGTTCAACAAAAATTTATTTATTAAGTATCTTTCATGCCTAAAGCACGGTGCAAGAGGCAACCATGGGTTCTATTTCTAGCTTTATCAAGATTTTCACCTCACTCTTAACCTTAGTTTTTGACAGTTTAGCCTCCAAAATCTAGAGTCTTTCAAAACACTTATGATTGAATTAATTAAATCATTTCCCAGTTTTTAACAAGGAGAGTGTCACAATCTCAAAATTCATTAGTTTTGTCTTACATAAGGGGCGCCTGGGTGGCTCAGTGGGTTAAAGCCTCTGCCTTCGGCTCAGGTCGTGATCTCAGGGTTCTGGGATCGAGCCCCGCATCAGGCTCTCCGCTCAGCAGGGAGCCTGCTTCCCCCTCTCTCTCTGCCTGCCTCTCTGCCTACTTGTGATCTCTCTGTCAAATAAATAAATAAAATCTTTAAAAAAAAAAAAACAAACCTATTAAATAACAAATTTTGAGACTGATCTTTGGCTATTATTTAACTCTTCATATCCTCAACTTTTCTAACTTACAAAGATTGGAAGTTATACTTGATGATTAATTTTGAAGTACTTTCCAGTTCTTTTTTTTTTTTAAGATTTTTATTTATTTATTTGACAGCGAGAGACAGCGAGAGAGGGAATACAAGCAGGGGGAGTGGGAGAGGGAGAAGCAGGCTTCCCGCTGAGCAGGAAGCCGGATCTTAGGTCCTGGGATCCTTACCTGAGCTGAAGGCAGACGCTTGACGACTGAGCCACCCAGGCGCCCCTAGTGCTTTCCAATTCTGATATCATTTTATTTTGTGATCTATGGAGGGAAGCGCAAATTTCTCTTTATGACAACAAAGTCTGTTTGACCCTTTCCATAACTATAATTTTTATAAATTGACTGCTTAAAAGCCAAGAGGGTTTTTTTTTGCCTCATAATACTTAAATCCCTTCCCACTAAGTTGAATCTGTCTGACTCACAAACATTTATATGAATATGGTTTGTTGACTGTGAGGAACAGACGAGTGAGTGCCACCAGCAACAGCAGGTTTGAGCCTGACCGTCTCCAAGGAAGCAACTAGCGCTTAACCCTGTGACTGCTGCTCACTTCTTTCATCTCCACCCATCCCCCTGGCGGGGTCTGACTTGTCGGAGGGACTCGGATATTTACTAACCTACCTGTTGAGGCAATCGATCAGGCTTTTATTTTAAATTTCCTGCAGAGGGGCGCCTGAGTGGCTCAGTCGGTTAAGTGTTTGCCTTCGGCTCAGGTCATGATCTCAGGGTCCTGGGATAGAGCCCTGAGTCGGCCTCCCTGCTCAGTGGGAAGTCAGCTTCTCCTTCTCCCTCTGCTTCTCCACCCCACTCATGCTCGCTCACTCTCTCAAAAAAATAAATAACCTTTTTAAAAAAAAAAGTAATTTTCCTGCAGGAATTCTGAAGTCTTTATTTGAGGAACCATTAGTTGGTCAGGGAAAGATAATTTATGTGTTTTTACAACTAAAGACTTGATTTATACTGCTTACAATGTAACGTATTCCTTTCTTCTTGCCTTAGTATTTCTGTAAGATCCCTCATTTAAACCTGGATCAATCAAGATATTGGTGTTTCCATTTTTCTCTATTGTTAATTGCCATGCTTTCCAAAAGTTTATAAGCCATTCTTACTTTGATTAAATAAGAAGTTTTCCTCTTTGTGGCAAAGAGGAAGGTATGCCATACACAAGGTACACTCCGCATGAAAATGTTATCTGTCAGAAACAGGCCATTCTTTCCACATCCATCAGCAGATGTGTCCCCTTCCCACCTCTTTGGCCATTCTCATCCTAATGACCAATTGTGTGATTTTAAGCTTTTGAATGAGCTCTGTTCTTTTCAAAGAGAGAGAATAGATTCTTGGCTCCATCATCTTTCCTCACCTCTTTCTTGGTGGGTTGGTAATGTAGCTGCCTCTGCTCTTTCCTGACTAGAGGTAAATTAAGTTTGCATTCATATTTCAATCTGGAAAACATCCAGATTCTCAACCTTTTTAAAGAAATAACTGCTTCTTAGGGCGCCTGGGTGGCTCAGTGGGTTAAAGCTTCTGCCTTCGGCTCAGGTCATGATCTCAGGGTTCTGGGATCGAACCTGGGCTCTCTGCTCAACAGGGAGCCTGCCTCCCCCTCTCTCTCTGCCTGCCTCTGCCTACTTGTGATGTCTCTCTGTCAAATAAATAAATAAAATCTTAAAAACAAAACAAAACTGATTCTAGCTTAAAAGAATGAAAAAAAAAAAAAAAAACCCAGTGACTTAAAGTTGAATATTTTCAGGTTATTGTGGCTTTAAAAGGTTAACTTTGAGTTGTTTGGAGGTCAAAGGAGAACTTCTTTGATCTCTTTGAGAAGGGGTAGGAAATTGTCAAATCTTATTCAAAGGCAGAATTTGAAAATAACCTGTAGGAGAAATCTCAGTATTGGTGGGGTTGGGGAGGGAAGAGGGAAAGTCAGATGAGGCAGAAATAAGGTCAGGATCATGAGTTCAAGCCCCACACTGGGCGTGGAGCCTACCTAAAAACAAAAAAACAGCATTCTCTGAGTGTTTATGTTCAGTGTAGGTGGGTGTTTGAGACTTACAATTAAATTAAAAGCTGATGATGATCTGGAGAAACAAGCAATATTTTCATTAGAACCCCAGTTTTGCATACATGTGGTCGTAAGTAGTTATACCGGCATAACACCAACAAAAAGATGAGAAGCAGACATACTAAAACAATAAGAGATGTTAGCAGGCATGCGCTTATATATACCTTTCTGTATTTCCTAAAATTCCTATAATAGGCACATAAAACGTTTATTAATTAGAATAGGAGGCTTCAGAGGTACCTGGGTGGCTCAGTCAGTTAAGCGTCTGCCTTCACTTCAGCTCAGGTCATGATCCCAGAGTCCTGGGATCAAGTCCTGCATCAGGCTCGCTGCTCAGTGAGGAGCCTGCTTGTCCCTCTCCCTCCACTGCTCCCACCCCCCCTGCTTGTGCGCTCTCTCTCTCTCAAATAAATAATACATAAAATCTGTAAAAAAAAAAAAGAGAGAAAGAAAGAAAAGGCTTCTTAAAAATTACAAGTGTGAAATTTCAGCAAAGTAGTTGTTTACTCAACAATACTAATCACAGGAGTGACCCAAAGTTGACTAAATAAAGCATACCATTTGGTGAGAGTAGAAGGGACCCTTTAGGGATCAAGCACACAATAGCTCACCTAGTTTGTAGTTCACATATATTACAACATTTACTCTTCCATTTTAAGGAAGAGGAAACTGGTCCTCAGAGAGATGAGTAAGTTTTGCTGTCTTTGAACCCACATCAGCTAAAAGGAAGAGAGTGTTGTAAGGAGCAGTCCTGACTGGAAAAGAAGTAATTAACAGAGGAGACCCAACCTGGATGAACGCCTGGCCATGGATAGTCTATAACTAACAGTTTGGTTTCAACTTAATTACATGGATATGGAAAGCTTGCACTAGAGCCATCCGATCCTGGGTCTGGGTGGGGGCAGCTAGGGTCCTCCAGATCCTGGTGATTTGTTGGGCCCTGGCACCACATTCACAGATAACCAGAATGTCAGGGAGGAGGCCCAAGAGGAGACTTCCCAGTGAAAACTAGAGAGAGCAGGAAGAACATCCTCACCTATCTCTTCTTACTCTCACCCCTGAATTTCTCTAAATTGGAAAGTTCAAAGCACAAGAAAATTATTTTTAGAGATCCACGGAGTCAGGTGCTCACGGAGTATTTTGCATGTGTGAACATTAATGAGGTTTTCGTCTTAATGATGATGATGGACCTGTGTCTCTCCTGTGCAGATCGTATCTGCAGTCCAGTACTGCCACCAAAAGCGGATTGTGCACAGAGACCTCAAGGTGAGTTGCAGGGCCCTTGGTCTGTGAGTGTATGCTCTACTGGTATGTGCTCAGTTCTCCTCGTGGTCACTAATTACACTGTGTTATTAAATAAGACAAAGTAGGGGCGCCTGGGGGGCTCAGTGGGTTAAAGCCTCTGCCTTCGGCTCAGGTCATGATCTCAGGGTCCTGGGATCGAGCCCCACATCGGGCTCTCTGCTCAGCAGGGAGCCTGCTTCCCCCCCCCTCCTTCTGCCTGCCTCTCTGCCTACTTGTGATCTCTCTCTCTCTCTGTCAAATAAATAAATAAAATCTTATTAAAAAAAAAGTAGAATTTATTGATCCATCACTTACATATATAATAATTGATCCTTTTAATCAGATTTTGGTATTAATGAAATATGAAGTTTATTTAAAGTATCTTATGGGGGTAGAGGGATGGGTGAGCCTGGTGGTGGGTATTAAGGAGGGCACGCATTGCATGGAGCACTGGGTTGTACATAAACAATGAATCTTGGAACACTGCATCAAAAACTAATGATGTATTTTATGGTGACCAACATAACACAATAAAAATTTTTAAAAAATTTAAGTGTCTTACATTTCAGTTAAGGTAGCTCATAGCTGGTCTCTGTAGAAATATTATCACACTACCAAACAGGGGGCTCCAAAAATGTATGCTGTCACCTAGACGGTGCCCTCAGTGCTACCTGGCCACCTCTTCTCTGTCTCTGGTCAGTGTTCTCTCCTGTTAACAGTGGTGCTGCCTGGACACCTGTCCCTACCCTCACTCTTGGCATAGGATAAGGTTTTCTATTTCCCAGAGAACATAGAAATGCCAGGCAGAAACTCCTTCAGTTTCCCAGCAAGCCTGCAAAGTAAGCTGCACCGACACCCACCCTTCCCCTCTCAGAACATTCCTCTTGTTACAGCCAGTAGGGTGGCTCAGCTGACCCTGCCTCTGGGTTCTGGGCCCTCTCTACCTACTGGCTTCTCACCAGCAGCATTTACAAAAACATGCTGAAGTCTGGACTATCTTTTACCAAAAAACTTCTCCACCCCAAGTCCCCTTCCACATACACTCGTTTTCCCTCTCCAGCTTCATAGCCATATCTCCCTAAACATCGCCTGTATTGGTACTCGCTTCTTCCCCCTCCGCATGTCATTATCATCAGTAACTTGTCCCTCTCCACACCCACCTGTGCTGCTTACACGTCCACTCTAGTCGCTACGGTGGCCACCTGTATGCTGATGACCCCCAGATCCATGCCTGCAGCCAGAGCTGACAGATGGGCACCAGCTGAGGCCTGCTCCTGTCCTTCGGGTTCAGCAGGTTCACAGCCTACCTTCTTCCTTCCTGAGTGCGAATGTTCATTTCTCATTCTGACGCCTCATGTCCCTCGGTGCCTCAGTCTGCTTTGCTCTACCATCCACTCAGTCCCCAGGTCCTTTTGCTACTGTTTCCCAAACTTTTCTTGAGCATGCTCTTTTCTCTCCCCGGGACCACTGTCCTCATCCAGACTGCCGGCATCTCGTTCGCCAGCTTCTTGTTGGTCTTCCCTGCTCCCAATCTTGCCTCTCCCTCCCTTGTCTATTTTACACACTGCAACCAGAATGGTCTTTTAAAAATACAAATAAGATTGTCATTTCCTGCTTGAGTGACTCTTAACGCTTCCCATTGCCCTTAGATTGAAAACTTGAACTTTCTGCTGGTCACTCCACTGGCCCTTTGTGATTCGGCCATGGCCATGTCTCCTGCACCTCTTTTCCACACACTGTCTTCCAATTTCTTGAGTGTAAAACATGTTCTCTCTTTCCTTCTGGGTTTTCAGACTGTTTGTTCTAACTACCACCTCACACCCACTAGTATTACCTAAGCCTCCAGGCAGCAGCTCTGATTTCACCCCCTCTAGGAAACCTTCCTGCGCCTTTCAGTGCAGGGCCCGCAGCTCCCCACACATCCTCAGTTACAGCACTTAGGTCAGAGTGCAGCTGCTGAGTTTTCTGCCTTCCCCCCTCTAACTTGGGAGCTCCTCGAGGGCCAGACCTTGTCTGTCTTGTTTATCATTACATGTTCAGACAGGAATATATAATGCCGGATGTGTCATTGGCACGTAGCGGATGTTTGGTGAAATAAATGAAAATGACTGTGATCTGTATCTTGAATGAGGTCTGGGGCTCTCCCCTCCTTGGTAATAGCCACCGCACAGCTCTTCAGCAGCTTTTTTTTATAAAATGTGGCTGGCCATTTAAAACAAGTGTTCATTTTTTAAAAGCCATTTTTATTATTAGTTGAGAAAGCTATTTAAATTATTTTTTTTTTATCATGGGGCATTTGTTTAAAATATTTCAGATATTTTGTATCCATTACTGGTTGTTAATATTAAAAAATTAGAAATCTTGGGGCACCTGCCTGGCTCAGTGAGTAGAGCATCTGACTCTTGATCCCAGGGTTGTGAGTTCCAGCCTCACATTGGGTATAGTAATTACTTAAAAAATAAAATTAGAAATTCTAATTTATCTCCTATTTTTTTGTTTTTTCTCTAGAAAGAATGTTTTCTCATTTTTTTCATTAGGACATATTAACTTTATATCATTACAAAAAGCTTTTATGAAATGCCTAATTCTGTCACAGTTCTAATTCTATTTTGGTTAAATTTCATTTTTGTTTTGATGTTTTCCCTCTAGGCCGAAAATCTATTGTTAGATGCTGATATGAACATTAAAATAGCTGACTTTGGTTTTAGCAATGAATTTACTGTTGGCAGTAAACTGGATACGTTTTGTGGCAGTCCTCCATATGCAGCCCCAGAGCTCTTCCAGGGCAAGAAATACGATGGGCCAGAAGTGGACGTGTGGAGCCTTGGCGTGATTCTCTACACTCTAGTCAGCGGGTCACTCCCCTTTGATGGACAGAACCTAAAGGTATAAGAACCAGTTGTTATCCACTTTCTTCAGAATGCTAAACATTTTTTTAAATGATTAGGGTTAATATTTTAATAATCTGTCAGTATGATGGGGTCTCAGTGGGTTTTTTTTTTTTTAACCTAAAAATTGACTGACTAGTTTTCTTTCCTTCTTGCCCCCCTAAAGGAACTGAGAGAAAGAGTATTAAGAGGGAAATACAGAATCCCTTTCTACATGTCCACAGACTGTGAAAACCTTCTCAAACGTTTCTTGGTGCTAAATCCAATAAAACGAGGCACTCTAGAGGTAATTGCTTAAGTGCAAAATAACGACTTTGGAGAGTCTTTACAGTATTTTTAGAACTTTGCTTGGTTTGTATGACATACTGAATACTGTCCCGGGGCTTTTTAAGCAGGAATTGGACACTAAAGGCTTTTCTAAAAATTATCCTTTGAGATATAATCCCTGAACTATTGAAAATAAATTTTTCTAAATATTGTGGCTATCAGCATGTTTTGTTTTATGCTGCTAATGAATAGTTCACCTTTCAGCAAATCATGAAGGACAGATGGATCAATGCAGGGCACGAAGAAGATGAACTTAAACCATTTGTTGAACCAGAACTAGACATCTCAGACCAGAAAAGAATAGGTAATTACTCTGTGCCTGCATGCTTGTGTGTGTGTGCAAGTAACATATTTCTGTTTTGACGCCTATGGATATGCCTAAAATGGGAATAATAGGAAGTTAGACATAAGTTACGTGATTCACCTTATCTGTTTTGTCATATTTAGGAACTTACCTGTAGTTTCCTAGAATGTCACTTAGTAATTCAGAAATAAGCTAAGCGCCCATTTGTGTTAGAAAATCTACATCATTTTGGGTCAAATAAAGGAAATTATTTTATCCTGTAACACAGTGATTTTGTATCCAAACAAAACACATACACTATATTATGTCCTTCTTTTAGATATTATGGTGGGAATGGGATATTCACAAGAAGAAATTCAAGAATCTCTTAGTAAGATGAAATACGATGAGATCACAGCTACATATTTGCTATTGGGGAGAAAATCCTCAGAGGTAAGAGAGTAATCAGAAAGAGCTAACATGACTTTTAGGTAAAGTAAAGTAAGCTCTTCTCTTAGGTTTTATTTTGTTAATATGTATAATATTTGATGTATCATTTTTAAATTTACCTGCAAATGACAGATCTAACTGCTATGACCATTACGAACTACTATTTTAACTTCGAAGTAGTAACCTTAATGGTGGGTATTGTCACAAACTTGAATGTCATAAGTTAATCTATGGTCATTAATAATTTAGAAATTATGTAAAGTATGAGATGAAGTGAACAGAGAGCATTTTAAATTATATGAAAAAGCCTAGAAAGAAGATCATAAATACCTAACTGAAATACATTTCATGAGCTTTTTCATCAGTCAGAAAAATATTTTTGCCCAAATTGAAGGTTGGGCATTCTTCCATCTGTAAATGAACTGTTTGTGAGAGGTTTGTGTGTTATGAGAAGTTTAGTTTCCTAACATACCACTTGGGTCCGTGTTGTGGTTTGCTCTGTTCTTCTCATTCCCTCTTAGCTGGATGCTAGTGACTCCAGTTCTAGCAGCAATCTTTCACTTGCTAAGGTTAGGCCAAGCAGTGACCTCAACAACAGTACTGGCCAGTCTCCTCACCACAAGGTGCAGAGAAGTGTTTCTTCCAGCCAGAAGCAGAGGCGGTACAGTGACCATGGTAAGTTTTGAGACCATTCCTGTTCTCCTACAGTCTCCCCTTACACAAGAGACCTGCTGACATTGGGAAGCATCCTTTGGCTTCAGGCCTCCTGGGATGGGAAATTGACTTGATTTCCTTTCAGGGCATTTCTTCCCACCAGTTCCTACAGTCCTGCCCGTGATGGCATGATCATCTCAGGGCTCTGATCTCCTTGGTACACTCACTCCTCTGGAACCCCTGCTTCAGTCTCTGGTTCTCTGTTCGCTCTCTACCCCATCTCTGCATCGGATTTACTTTCCTGAGCATCGTCCAGCACTTCCTGCAGTGGTGAAAATGTTTGAGATCTGTGCTGTCCCATAGAGTAGTCACAGGCTGCATGTGGCTGTTGAGCACTTGAACTGGGAAAATGGTTTTAGCTAAATTTATGTAGCTACATGTGGTCATCCATGGAAATGTATAGTATCCCACCTTGCCTTGGTTTAAATTTTTGACTTGGGTCATTCTCAGCCGCATACTCTAGCTATTGATGTGTCTAAATACCCTCACTCTTAAAATATTCACCACAGAAGTGAATCTTTAATGAGCCTTTAGACCCTAAAAGATATGGTTACCAAACTTAACAATTATTCTGCCTTCCAGGCAGCCCGATGTGCGGGGATCCAGAGACTCTAGCGTGTGTGTGTGCCCACTTATTTGCCTGTAACCTGTGGATGTGCACATGGCATTTGTAAACCCAGCATTGATCTGAGTCTCTCTTTGTTCATGTTCAGGTTAGTTGTTAAGGAGGGGTTTTCAGTGCCTCTGGACAACAAAGCATTTAGCAGAATGCCTACAGATTGTTCTAAAGCACCTAGTTTAAAGGGAATTATTCCTAAATTCTTGGGGCGGGGGGACTGGTTTGTTTTTGAGGGTTTTTTTTTTTGGGTTTTTTTAGTTTTCTCATATCTCTAGTGACTATCTTAATAAGTTAATTCTTCCCTAAGTACATGTATTCCATTTGGATTGGTAATGCGTTTTTTCCCCAGCTCAGAAAATTTTAGAGCTGAAAAGAGCTTTAGACATGGTGTCATACACTCACCTAACCCTCATTTTATCAATAAGGACAAAGACCAAGAGAGCTCACCAAGTCTTCCAAGGTTACGTAGAAGTAGGAACGCCTATGACAGAACCCCCAGACTTCGGCCCCAGGTCCTGTGGCTCTGTCCACTAACGCACTGATCGATTACCTCACGGAGTAGTCTTTTCAATAATAATAATGATCCTTCGTTCTTGGAGCCTCTACTATTAAAACATGCATAAAAGAGGGGCCCCTCCCTGGGTCAGTCAATAGAGCATGCACCTCTTAATCTCAGGGTTGTGAATTCAAGTCCCAAGTTGAGAGTGGAGCCTACTTAAAAAAAAAAAGTTCATAAAAGAATATTTCCAGAAATCCATGTATATAGAAAGTCACGGACCTGATTCTGTGTTGTTTTTTGTTCTTTTATGGGGATAAAGGTAGTGGTCAGCAAAGGAAAGATTTGGTTATGCCTCTGGCTGTGTTCTTTTAAGTGCTAAAAATGGGATAGATTCTATATACAGTGTCTAGTAAAGCATACCCCCTTGATACCGAATAAAGGCAGACAAGCCTGCAGCTACCCCAGCTTTGAGCTTGTCCTCTCATCTCTCTACTTCTAGATGCCAACAATTTATATATGCCTGCCTCTATAAAATTGCAGCTTAAGTTTTTTTCTGTGGTTCTTAACCTGGGTCACCTGTGTGAACACCCTGTATGTGTCTACATATTTTTCTAGTAAGGGTGATCTTCATTAGATTTTCTTTGTCTTATTAAAAAAAAAAGTAAAGAATTACTGGTTTATTGATCAATAAATGGTATTGGGGTGTATGATAGTTATGAGAAAAAAATGAATTTACATCCGTTTCTCACATCTTATACAAGGGTAGATTCCATTTGGAATGAAGATGTGAATATGAAAAAATACAGAAATATTAAAAGAAAAAATGAGATAATTTGCTTTTTCTTTATAACTTGGACTAGTGAGGGTCGTTCTCACTGTAACCCCAACACTAACAGCCATGAAAGAAAAGACATATTTACCAAGTTTTACTATGTAAAAATCACATTTCTGTGTGAGACAGCCACACCGTGGAATGCTACTCGGCAATACAAAGGAACAGAGTATTGGTGCATGCAACCGTTTGTATAGATTTCAAGGGAACTGTGCTGAGTGGAAAAAAAAATCTCAAAAGGTATCATGAAATTGATTCCGTTCATGTAACACTCTCGAAAAGAGAGGATTCCAGAGATGGAGACCAGACCAGTGGTTGCTGGTGTTTAGGGAACTAGAGGTTGGGGTGGAGAGTGTGGCTGTGCTGGAAAAGGACAGACCTTGAGACAGAACTGCTCTGGCTTGCGTGGTGGCGGGTCTGGGTGCTTACTGCGCCCCCGACACAAGTGGCGCTGGAGAGACGGTGCGGCCTGGGCCAGGTCTCAGAGCAGATGAGCAGTAGCCCGAGAAGTGCAGGGCGCCCCTGGCTGTCTCATGCTGTCGAGAAGAAAGGTGAGTGTTAAGGGTAATACAACCTATGCCTGGTTACTTCTTTGTTTTTTATGTTAAAATTCCCAAACTCAGGACTTAGTTGTTTCCCTCCCATAAATAAAAGCAAACCTTTGTATACTTCTAATTCAGTTCCAAGTAGATCTACCATTTAGATTTTTGTCTGAGAAGTAGCATTTTTGTACCCTACCCCAAGCCCTGTTTAATAGATCTAAAACATAAAGTCTCTTCTATAGAATAAATGATGAGTATTATCAGATGCCATTCCTGAAGATTACCGCTGAATAACATATATAACGAATTTACTAGTTACACGTTCATTTCCAAAATTCTTTGGACTCCGAATCTCCTGTGCTGCCATCAGTCTCCAGACACTTTTTTTTTTCTTATAAAGATTTTATTTATTTATTGGACAGAGAGGAGAGAGATCACAAGTAGGCAGAGGCAGGCAGAGAGAGAGAGGGAAGCAGGCTCCCCCCCCCCCCGAGCAGAGAGCCCGATGCGGGGCTTGATCCCAGGACCCTGAGATCATGACCTGAGCCGAAGGCAGAGGCTTTAACCCACTGAGCCATCCAGGCGCCCCCAGACGCTTTTTTGTTAGGACATCAGTTAATTGTCCATCCAGGATGTCCGTAGGTGTACTCCTCCTGGGGTGGGGGTGTGGCTAGGAACCGCTGCCCTCTTCCTCCCTATTTGCGTGAGGAACATGGCATTCCTCTGCTTGTGTACCCTTTCCCCGTCTACTCAAATTCCTGTTTATTTAGAAGATTGAGTGCTTTGAAAAAGATTCAGGATAGGGGCGCCTGGGTGGCTCAGTCGTTAAGCATCTGCCTTTGGCTCAGGTCATGATCCGAGAGTCCTGAAATCGAG
This sequence comes from Potos flavus, assembly GCA_028534135.1. NCBI lineage: Eukaryota > Metazoa > Chordata > Mammalia > Carnivora > Procyonidae > Potos > Potos flavus. Next base: position 125,001,038 of record CM052896.1, read on the forward strand.
CCCCGCATTGGGCTCCTTGCTCAGCAGGGAGTCTGCTTCTCCCTCTCCCACTCCCCCTGCTTGTGTTCCCTCTCTTGCTCTATCTCTCTCTGTCAAATAAATAAAATATTTAAAAACACAAATCTAGGATAAAACTTCAAAAGTCATGACCCGTAAATCTGTACTCTTCTGTTCCAAGGTGAAGGCATCTCTCGTACAAAAAAGGATAAGTTTCACTCAGATGTACCAGGTGAAGCATTCATTCTGCATGATGTATGTGCATCAAGTCAGTTTGATTATTTATCTGTACAGTAACACTCTCTGAAGACGTTTTCAGTGGACAGCTATCCCTGAAGATGTCTCTGAAGCACAACTGTACAAGCTTATAAATTAAAAAAAAAAAAAAAAGGGAACAAACAAAAACAAAAACCAAAACTTTAAGAAAAGTAGAAAGGGACAAGTAAGTGAACTTTCCAAATTGAACTCATTGCGTAGGGAAGACATACATGAGCTGGATACATCCTACAGAATTTTACTGTCTTGTATATTTTTAGATGATAGCAGTCTTAGGTCATCTTATAAAATATGTTTATTTTCACAGAATAAATTTTAAAACTGTATTCTGACTTTTAAAAAGTAAACTCTTCATTTTAGCTGGACCAGCTATTCCTTCAGTTGTGGCATATCCAAAAAGGAGTCAGACCAGCACTGCAGATAGTGACCTCAAAGAAGACGGAATTCCTTCCCGGAAATCAGGTGGAAGTGCTGTTGGGGGAAAGGGAATTGCTCCAGCCAGTCCCATGCTTGGGAACGCAAGTAATCCCAATAAGGCCGATATTCCTGAACGCAAGAAAAGCTCTACTGTCCCTAGCGTAAGTATTGTTAAGCTAGAGAGCATTCCTAGGATTGTAGAGTTATGGCGATCTGGACGTTTTGTCCCTCTGTTCTCATCCACCTACAGTGCTGTCCCTACCAGGCCACCATGCCCAATCTCAGCCTGTAGAGATCACCTTCAGTACCTGTGCTGAAGGTGTTTCTTGCCAAGCCCCATCCCACTAGATGAGTGTTCGGATCTTTCTTGTCAAGGGCTATGTCTGGTTATTCCACAAACATCTGCTGAGCTTTAGGTCATATCAGGTGCTGAGAAATAGAAATACTTCATAGTCTAACAGGAAATAAATAAAACCAAATGATGATAGGGCAGACAGACGGCTGCAGACAGAAGCCTAACAGAGTGTGCGGAGGACACTGGGAGGTCTGATTGCTTGAGGGCCAGGGCTGCGGTGTGCATCTTCAGAGGGCTCGCACGATAAAGAACATTTGACTGAGTCCTTACTGTGGATCGGGGACGGTGCCAAGTGTTTCTCCATGTATTAGCTAAATTTTAAGGTGAGAAAATGAAGAAGAGTTAGGTAATTTCCTAAAATTATACTGCTGATCTGTATCCATCTCTTAATCCCTATCCTTAACAAATCTCCCCCTTAAGTAGGTAGTATTTATTAAATTAAATTCAGTCTATCCATTTTCAGGAACTTTTCTGTGAAGTGAAACATGTTCTATCTGACTAATATAGTAATTATTATTATTATTAGCATTCTTGAAGTAATTTTAGAAAGAATTTTCATAGAACATACAGTCTTAGAAATAGTCTGTAACCACATTTTTTTCCTTCAAAGTTAACAGTGGCACAGCCCTCCCTGTACCTCAAAAAACCCAAAGCGTGAGGGCCCACGGAGAAGCTCGGCTTGCTCCTTTCGGGAGGCTTTTATTTGTGCTGTTGTGAGGGTAGGAGCTCAGAGCGAGGCCCAAGGGGGTTTGTCTGGGTCATCCTCTGACCTTGTGTTTTATCAGAGTAAACCCTGTGTGAAAAGGTTTTTGATTCTGCCTTCCTAATGCCATAAAGTTGGGTTGTCATGTCACAGCCCTACAATTTAAGTTCGGCCTCCAACTTTTGTTGACAGCTGTGAGAGGAAGGTAAGACCCTGTCCTCTGTCTTCATGACTTTCTGTCCCCGTTGCTCTACTCAACCGCACGCCTCCCTTTGGAACATGCATCCCGAGCGTTATCAGTCATCCGCATCTGATTATTTATAAAGAAAAAAGGAACGTTATTAAATTTTCTCCCATTTAGACTGGTTTTTCCCTGTACGTGGTCTACTCGTGCTATATTAAAGGTGGCTGCATTTCTCTTTCTTTAAAAATTGTTCTTACCTGATAAAATTCCTTAGTTGTTAATTCCTTGCTTGTTAATTTTGAAAGCATTCCTTTCCTTAATTTTTTTTAAAGATTCTATTTATTTGAGAAAGAGAGAGAGAGAGCACAAGCAGAGGGAGCAGGAGAGGGAGAATCAGGCTCCTGCTGAGCAGGGAGCCTGATACGGGGCTTGATTCCAGGACCCCGGGACCATGACCCAAGCCGAAGGTAGATGCTTACCTGAGCCACCCAGGCACCACTTCCTTGCTTAATTTTGAAAGCATTAGCTTTTCAAAAATTGGTGTGAAGGGCGCCTGGGTGGCTCAGTCGTTGGATGTCTGCCTTTGGCTCAGGTCGTGGTCCCAGAGTCCTGGGATCGAGCCCTGCATCAGGCTCTCTGCTCTTCGGGAAACCTGTTTCTCCTTCTCCGACTCCCCGTTCTTGTGTTCCTGCTCTCTCTGTCTCTCTCTCTCTCTCTCTGTCAAATAAATGAATAAAATCTTAAAAAAAAAAAAAAATTGGGGGGGCGCCTGGGCCCTGACGCTCAGTCGTTAAGCATCTGCCAGAGTCCTGGGATCGAGCCCAGCGTCAAGCTCCCTGCTCAGCGGGAGTCTGCTTCTCCCTCTCCCACTCCCCCTGCTTGTGTTCCCTCTCTCACTGTGTCTCTATCAAATAAATAAATAAAATCTTAAAAAAAAAAAATTGGCATGAAATTCACGTGACATAAATAACCATTTTGAAGCGAACTATTTGGTAGCATCTGGTACATTCACGGTATTGTGCAACCACCACCTCTCTCAAGTTCTAAAACTTTTTCATTACCCCGGAAAAACATCCTATATCCTTTAATCACTCTCCTCTCCCCCATATCCTGGCAACTACTAATCTGCTTTCTCTCACGATGGATTTGCCTACTGTGGGTACTGCATTTAAATGGCCTCATCTGATACACAACCTTTTGTGACTGGCTCCAAGTTGTAGCATGTATCAGCACTTCGTGCCTTTTTAGGTGTCAGTTTGTTGCTCTGTTCATCCCTTGATAAACATTTAGATTGTTTCTACCTTTTGGCTATTATTGATAACATTGCTGTAAACGTTTATGTGTAAGTTTCCATGCAGACTTGTGTTTTCACTTCTCTTGGATACATACCTACGAATGAAATTGCTGGCTCCTATGGTAATTCAATAATTAACTTTTTTCGAGGCACTGCCAAACTCCAAACTTTCCCACACTGACTGCACCATTTCCCATTCCTTCCATATGTGAGAGTCCCTTATCTCCCTACATCCTTGCCAGCACTTGTTATTTTCTGTTTTTTATCATAGCTGTCCTGGTGGGCATAAAGTGGTACCTTGTTGCGCCTTTGATTTGCGGGTTTTTTTTTTTTTTAAGATTTTATTTATTTATTGGACAGAGAGAGAGATCACAAGCAGGCAAAGAGGCAGACAGAGAGAGGGAGAAACAGGCTGCCCGCTGAGCAGAGAGCCCAATGTGGGGCTCGATCCCAGGACCCTGGGATCATGACCCGAGCCGAAGGCAGCCGCTTAACCAACTGAACCACCCAGGCGTCCCTGATTTGCGTTTTTTTTTTGTTTTGTTTTGTTTTTTTGTTTTTTTTTAAAGATTTTATTTATTTATTTGACAGAGAGAGAGATCACAAGTAGGTAGAGAGGTAGGCAGAGAGGGAGAGGGGGAAGCAGGCTCCCCGCCGAGCAGAGAGCCCGATGCGGGGCTCGATCCCAGA
>CM052896.1:125005453-125055057 GCA_028534135.1 Potos flavus
TTTTTTTTTAAAGATTTTATTTATTTATTTGACAGAGAGAGAGATCACAAGTAGGTAGAGAGGTAGGCAGAGAGGGAGAGGGGGAAGCAGGCTCCCCGCCGAGCAGAGAGCCCGATGCGGGGCTCGATCCCAGAACCCTGAGATCACGACCTGAGCTGAAGGCAGAGGCTTTAACCCACTGAGCCACCCAGGCGCCCCAGATTTGCGTTTTTTAATGACCATTGGTGTTGAGCATCTTTTCATGTGCTCATTGGCCTTCTTTGGAGATATGCCTTTTCAAGTCTTTTGCCCATTTTTAAACTGGACTGTTTATCATTTTGTGGTTGAGTTGTAAGGGTTCTTTATATATTCTGGATGTTAAAACTTTACCAAATACATGATATGAAAATATTTTCTCCTATTCTGTAGGTTCTCTTTTTACATTCTTGGTAATACCTTTGATGCACAAAAGTTTCTAATTTTGACAAAGTCCAATTTATCGATTTTTTTTCCTTTTGTTATTTGTGCTTTGGTGTCATATCTCTGAATCTGTGTAATGCAGGGTTGTGCAGACTAACCCCTGTGTCTTTACTAATAGTTTTATAGTTTTAATACTTATGTTTAAATCTTTATTTTTCAATTTTTATTATTTTCATGCTTATTATTATTTATTTTATTTTTATATTTACCTTATATTTCTAATCCTTGCTTTTTAATTTTTGTTTTAAAATTATTAGCTTTTAAAAACAGTGGATCTCTATCTTCCTAGTCTGTTTTAAGTAATATATGAGTTACTAATTTATGGATTAGTATAGCCGGCTTTTTAGAGTCACTCTACCGTAGCCAGGCTTCATTCTTTCTGCCGGGAGACTGCAGAGGCTGTCGCCTCTACCCCCTCTTGTGATCTTTTAGTCAGTACCACTGATAGCTTACTGTCAGTTTATTCAAAGACTAAATTATTCATGTGTATGTAGATAAACTTGTTTTTCCTCATTGTACTCTCCTTATTACTAAATGGTAAAAAGGCAAAAACCCCCCTTTTTTTTAATAGAGTAATACAGCATCTGGTGGAATGACACGGCGAAATACTTACGTTTGCAGTGAAAGAACTACAGCTGATAGACATTCAGTAATTCAGAATGGGAAAGAAAACAGGTATGAAATTTTACCTGTTTGCAAGAAAATGTGTTTTTCCCAAAAGAAATGGAAGCATATTGTTTACTTCTCAGTTTTTATAATCAAAATTGAGATAATAATGGTAAGTATTCTTTCACGGTAAGTTAAATATAATGCAAATTTTTAGCAAGATACTCGAATTCCAAATTCCTCTCATTGTCCGGAGCTTATTCTCCTGGCAGGCCGTGTGTGTGATGGTTGAACGGATTGCATTAAATCAGGGAGTGTTCCCACAGGGGAGACACATCTGAAGCTGTGTTATTTGTAGAATAGCAAATAGGGAAGTGGACATTATTTTGTGTACATTAACAAGTTGAACAAAGGTAAAGTGGGGAGGGATAAGGACCCGGGGCACAGGGAGCCAAGCCTCTGAAGGACAGTGTGAGGCAGGGTGAGTGCACCTTCAGTAACAGGCCAGCAGTTTACCAAAGAGGCCAAGTGGATAAATTGAGTGGGAAAAGTGGGATTAAGTAGGGCCTAAGACTATCCTTTAGGGGGAGAGAAAAAGAAGAAAGAGGTTGGGATTGGTGGAATAGTTAAATATATTCTGTATGGAACAAATTTCTCAGGCAAGCATGGATTTCCTTCTTTTCTCTTGGTAAGAGTAATGTATAAATTAAATTCAGAGAGGTGAGGTAAAGCCACAATGAGCAAGTAAAGTTCTGGAATAGAAATCCATTAAGTAAATTCCCACCATCTTTCATTGTCCCCTGGCCACCTAACTTGAACATTGTCTGGTCTCGTCACAGTCCCATGTCTGGCATCAAATGGTTTCTTTCTTTTTTCCTGACGTTTACTTTCTGAAGATGCATTGTATGGTTTCTGTTCCCGCTAGATCTCATTAGTCAAATGTTTGGTCACTAACTTCTGTGACCGCCTAAGTAAAGATTCTTCTTTCCTCTTTCATCCTCAGAACCAGACTGTCATTTCCCTCTTCCATAGACTACTTAACTTTGAATTGACATGAAGCTAAAAGCTTGTTGTGTGAGATTATGTTGATTATTCAGTGCATTTTTTAAAATATTTACATTCCAGTATTCTCTTTTCTGATTCCTGTATGTGTACTTGTTTTAACATTGTCTTTTTCCTTATGATTAAAAACTATTAATAACTTGAGTATGATATGGCAGCTGTACTAGATAGCTTACAAACAATGATTGGTATTTTAATAATAGTCTATTCTCTAGTAAAGTTTCTTTTATTACATGCTCAAATCTATCAAATTTCTTCTAGTTCAATGTTATTTAATAGAGTTTATCAATAGAAGACAATTTGAAGTTTCTAATGTAAATGTTGTTTCATGACTCTTCTTCCTTTTGGAAATTCTTCTAAGTTGCTGACCTGTTCTACCAGATTCTTCTTGACCTTTAGGAAATGCAGTTCTCTGAGGTACAGAGTCAGACTTTTTAAAAGGCTGTTAAGGGGTGCCTGGGTGGCTCAGTGGGTTAAAGCCTCTGCCTTCGGCTCAGGTCATGATCTCAGGGTCCTAGGATCGAGCCCCACATCAGGCTCTCTGCTCAGCAAGGAGCCTGCTTCCGCTCTCTCTTGCTGCCTGCCTCTCTGCCTACTTGTGATCTCTCTGTGTCAAATGGATGAAATCTTTAAAAAAAAAAAAAAAGGCTGTTAAGACCAGGATCTACTACTCTCTGCTCCCTGGCTTGTGTTTGTATGTGTGTACATGGTCTTCTGACTTTCTCTTCCTGCAGTATTCAACTCACTCTTTGGAAACAGTTTGAAGAATTCTCTACTTTCTTTGGAGTCATTACCTGTCTGTGTCCTCCCTGCAGACACCTTCCCTGTTGGGGCTGACTTCTCCTTATCCCAGCCTAGGCCTCTTTGCTTCCATTAGCTTCAATCATTTCAATACTTTGCTTTTGAAAGCGTTTTTTTTTTGTTTTTGTTTTTGTTTTTTTATCTTTAGCCAAATAGAGCCTCAGTATCAAACCACTCAAGACAGGGCCCAAAATTTGTATACTATCTGGATTTTCTTTTTCTTTCTATCATACAAATTCATTGAAAAACTGTGGGAAATTATTAGAGGCTTGAATGCCAAACTAGTCATATTTTTTACTTTCAGTTAGGGCAGTAAATGTTACAACTTTCTCACCCTTAAAGTAGATGCTGGGGCACCTGGGTGGCTCAGTGGGTTAAAGCCTCTGCCTTCAGCTCAGGTCATGATCTCAGGGTCCTGGAATCGAGCCCCACATCAGGCTCTCTGCTCAGCAGGGAGCCTGCTTCCCCCTCTCTCTCTGCCTGCATCTCTGCCTACTTGTGATCTCTCTCTGTCAAACAAATAAATAAAATCTTTAAAAAAAAAAAAAAAAAAAGATGCTGAGTTGTAAATCAAATAAACTGCACCTTCTCTGTGCACAGATGACTTCTTAAGCAGATGGTTGCTTTCTTCTGTCTGTAGAGAGATACAGATCTCTGACTCCTTGACTAAAATACTGGTGAGCTACAGGATGCCTGGATCCCTGTTAGCTTCTGAAGAAGGACGTTCATTTTCATTTTTAACCATGAATATGTGGGGCTTTTTTCTTATATGCATATGTTTATACAGAATTCCAACATGAGCATGAGCATGGCTGGTAAAGGCTGTGCAGGTTTAAACTGAAGGCTGTACATATCCTAAACAAGCTCTTCTCCAACTGTCTTCCAAATCCTGCCGTGAGCATGGGGCGATGTTTGAAATTCTCCCCATCGGCAATGTCCTTGTTTCATTTTAAAATTAATTTTATGGATTGATTCTTAGCAGTGCAGTCTTTCTGTTTTATCAGCGTTGCTGTATGAAAATAAAGAAATTGTTGTTTAAAGGACAGAAGTTACAGGATTTGGCAAACTGTTGCTTTGGCTTGAGCACATGTGAACTGTTTTCTGAGTCAGACGATTGTTTTGACACCAGGCATGCCGAAATTCAGCTTACTTTCTGCTACGTCTCCCAATGTAATTATTCTACCTTCTTCTGATGGCAGACTCTGACTGTGGCCCATTTCCAACAGTGACGAACAGTCAGTATAAACTGGGCGTGAGAAAGTGTAACCACAACTTCAGTTGTGTGATTGTGTCACAGTTGTGAAGTTTCTTACAGTGAGTCTTAAACCACTTAGCACAGAGGCTGACACATGATGCTCAACACATCCGAGCTTACGGAAGTACCAGTAAACCATTCAGATGGGAGTGTCAAGAATTGTCTTAGTTTACACTGACTTCTTAATTATTTTGCTAACCTACACACATAATGTGGACTCTGTGTCCTGCTCTTTCATATACTTTTAGGTATGTCTAGGAGACTGTTGAAATATTCAGTTGAGGGCCCCCAAAGAAGTAGTGTGATATAGTTAGAATAAAGCACAACAGAATATTTTCAGAAAAGTTTTAGGTATTTGATATTCTAGGTAAGATTTTAAAATTGTAAAGTGTCTCTATTATTTTTTCCGTTTATCCATTTGTCCTGCATCAAGGCACAGGGATTAAGGAGAGAAAGTTGACACATACATCTTTTAGGTTATATTTTTAATTCTGCCTTTGCCCAATCACTGAGTATGGTTTGAATCAGCAACCAAAACATTCCATATCAGAGTGTTCTGATATGGCATAAATGTCATATCAAACAAATTCAAAATACCTGTCCTTTAGTAACTGCAAGTAGATTAGAGTTTCCAAAAAACATAATCAGACGTAAATACAAAGCAGTCAGATTAACAGGAACCTCGTACAACTTGACTTGTAAGAAACAGTTTGCTATTTCTACTGGTTAAGGTTTGAAAATGGTTTTCCTGGGCGTCTGGATGGCTCAGTCAGTTAAGTGTCTGCCTTTGGCTCAGGTCATGATCCCAGGCCACTGGAATCAAGTCTCGCATCGGGCTCTAGGGAGCCTGCTTCTCCCTCCGCCTCTTTCTCTCTGTCTCTCATGAATAAATAAATAAAATCTTCTTAAAAAGTAAGAAAAAGGGGCGCCTGGGTGGCTTAGTGGGTTAAAGCCTCTGCCTTTGGCTCAGGTCATGGTCTCAGGGTCCTGGGATCAAGCCCCACATCGGGCTCTCTGCTCAGTGGGGAGCCTGCTTCCCCCTCTCTCTCTGCCTGCCTCTCTGCCTACTTGTGATCTCTTTCTCTCTGTCAAATAAATAAATAAAATCTTAAAAAAAAAAAGTAAGAAAAAGAAAATGGTTTTCCCTTGGACCCAGAAATACTAAAAATATAATGCAGCTACTGTTTTCCTGATGTAGATGATTATGGGTTAATCTATTAAATATAGCCATTTTTAGCACTTTTGGGGTGGTAACATTTTGTCCAGTTTTCACAGCAACCAACTCGATGACCTTTTAGAATATTCAGCCCAGTGTGATATTGGGGTTGTCTGTTGTAAATAGAATTTTTGTGACTTTAGGGGCACCTGGGTGGCTCAGTTGGTTAAGCATCTGCCTTCAACTCAGGTCATGCTCCCAGGGTCCTGGAATCGAGCCCCACATCAGGCTCCTTACTCAGTAGGGGGCCTGCTTCTCCCTCTCCCTCAGCCTGCTGCTCTCCCTGCTTTGCGCGCGCGCTCTCTCTCTCTCTCTCTCTGTTTCTGTCAAATCAATAAAATCTTTAAATAAATTTTTTTTTTCGTGACTTTGTACAAATTTGAAATTCAACAGACATTTAGTGAGTTTACTGTTTCCTAAATCAAGGCTTTAAGCCTACTGTAGAAGTAAGGGGAAAAAAACACCAAAACACATGTTTTGTTGCTTGCTTTGTGAAAGTTATGATGTGACAGGGATTACATTTCTAAAATAATTCATTTAATTTCCTTTAGGATTAGTGTGTCAAAAATATAAAAAATTTACAATGAAATATCAACTTACACTTCCCTTTTTAGAAAGATTTATAACTTTAAAGAGGGTCACTTTTTTGCTGCAAAGTGTCTGTCCGATCTTGCCATGCTTATGTGCCTTGTAGATCTTGCCTACACAGTCCAGCCACTGAATGGGATGCCTCGGCGGGGTAAAGAGCAGGCATCTTCTTGCTCTGTATGCTGACTAAAAGCCCTTTCCTTCTTCGAGGTCTTAGGGATCATTCACATTCTCCAGGGAAGAAGCCAGACAACCCCTGTCTTCCTTTCTTCCCTTGCTCGTAATATACCCATTGATTCTAGCTCCTAATTCAAGTAAGAGAATGTCAGCAGCTAGGCAGAGGCATCAAGTGGGTTGACCCTTGACCTGCCCTGAACAGATAATAGAGCACAAAAGACAGTCATATTTATCTGTAACTTGTTAAAAAATAAAGTTGTATGTAGATACATGTATATGTGTGTTTGTATGTAGGAGAAACAAGCATTTCTCAGTTGAATCACTCCTTGTTCTGCTGTTTTCTCCCCTTCTTCTCACTGCTGCACTTGACTAGTCTTTAAAAAGAGTTGAATCAGGGGCACCTGGGTGGCTCAGTTGTTAAGCGTCTGCCTTCAGCTCAGGTCATGATCCCGGGGTCCTGGGATCAAGCCCCACATCGGGCTCCCTGCTCCGTGGGAAGCCTGTTCTCCCTCTGCCACACCCCCTGCTTCTGTTCCCTCTCTCGCTGTGTCTCTCTCTGTTAAATAAATAAAATCTTTAAAAAAAAAAAAAAAAAGAGTTTAATCAGTTAGGACTCTGTGTTGCAGGAGATAGGAACCCAGTCCAAACAAACTGAAACTAAAAAGGGCATCTTTGGGGCCCCTGGGTGGCTCAGTCAGTTGAGTGCCGACCGACTCTTGATTTCGGATCAGGTTGTGATCTCTGGGTTGTGAGATTGAGCTCCGCATCACACTCCATGCTCAGTGGGGAGTCTGCTTGGGATTCTCTCTCTTCCTCCTCCCTCTGCCCCCACCCCCGTGCATGCACTTGCGCTCTCTCAAGTAAATAAATCTATTTTTTAAAAAGTGTATCTTTGAGTTCCTATAATTAAAAAAGTACAGGGAAGGAGTCAGGGTCCATCTCCTAATTCTGCTTCCTCTGTAGGGGTTCCCTGGTCGGGCTCAGCAGCATTAGACTTGGCATCTTCCCACACTCAGCTCTCCTGAGACAGAAGCCCCGGGGCTGTCTCTGGGTCCATGCTGTTGTGACTGTGGCTGTGGCCGTGTGCCGGTCTCTCGGTCTGTCACTGGCCAGAGCGGCTGAGAAAGTCTGGGGTGGAGTCAGTGACTTCCAGAGCCTAGGAACTTGTTTCCCTCGTAGCAGAATTCAAGTGTCATTGACCCAGGAAAAAGAGTTGGTGCCAAATGGCAAAAACACAAAACTGAATCTATCTTTATCTTCATAAGGCATTTGTTTACAATTCTTCTGTGACTATATTAGAGCCATTCTCCCAAGTCAGAAGACAGAATTCTCAAACAAAAATGCAGGGAAAACCAGATATTCTTGAGAAGTTTATTACAGACACATCTTCCCACCCCCCCCCCCCCAATCAGGACTGTCAGAATTCCAGTGACTCATTTCATTAACTTACCTTTTCAGTTAGGAGAGCATTTATTGAGCACCATGCTTTTGGGACACTCAAGCAGGGGAGGGTCACTGTGATACAGTGTGGCAGTGTGGTGCATAGTAGCAGATGAACGTAGTATAAAAGGGGATGAGAAGCTGCTGATGGGAGAGGGCATCAGGGAATACTTCATGGAGAGGGTGACCTCTGTGTTAAATTTTTTTTTCCACCTAAGATTTTCATTTATGTATTTATTTATTTGACAGAGAGGAGAGAGATCACAAGTAGGCAGAGAGGTAGACAGAAAGAGAGGGGGAAGCAGGTTCCCTGCTGAACAGAGAGCCCGATGCGGGGCTCGATCCCAGGACCCTGAGATCATGACCTGAGCTGAAGGCAGAGGCTTAGCCCCACTGAGCCACCCAGATGCCCTTCTGTGTTAAATTTTGATGAACATTGAAGATGCCTGTTCTCCAGGCACAGAGAATCGTTCCTATGAAAGTTATTTGGCCTGACGTATGACCAAGGGATTGCACATCATAGGAGCTCCCAAAGGTCAGGTTCCCAGATGTAACAGTAGATGGTAGAGCCTGGAGATCCAGCCAGGGCTGGGCTGTGGGTGCCTGAGGATGCGACTGGATTGAGGGATTTGCACTTGGTTATGAAAACACAGTGTGCTTTTGAAAGCCTATAAGCAGATGAGTGAGCAGTGAAGGCCAGGAGACCAGTGAAGACAGGTGCTAAGGTATAGGCCAGTGTGGGAGAGGAGGGAAGACCCAATGTGGGGAGACCCTGGGGTACAGGTGGGGAGGGTGTGCAGACTGACGTGCAGGATCAGAGTTCTGAATCCCTGGCTCACCTCAAAGGGGAGAAACTGCCTCTTTGGAACAACAAGGACAGGATGACTGAGCTGGAATTAAGGAACAGTGTGGCCATGGCGAGGCTCCTGTCGCTCCGTGCCAAGTGAAGCTGCAGGGTCCAGCCACGTCTGTCGCTCTTTATTTGTCTACGAGCAGTTAAATTACTCTTACTAGATTTCCTGCCTTGGAAGAAGGGGCTCTGTTGACCCCTTAGGAATTTTGACTTGTTTATAAAGAAGTGAATGTCCTTCGCATAGGAAGATTCTCATCTATAAACAGCATAGGACACTTGGATAAATAGCACCTAGTTACTATTCCTATCATTTTACCAGTCCATTTAAAATACGTCCGTGTGCTTGGGGAACAGGTGGGAAGCACAGTGTGCTCATGTTGTAGATTCACTCGGCCACTTCACTTTGAATGGAGACCTCTCTCGGGAGAGGCTTTATTTTGTACACAGCTTAGAAGACATTGCCCCCTCACATAAATACTCAAACAAGTAAGATGTCATTTTTCTTCCTTAAAGCTAATAAATCTTTTACTGTTTGGGAAGAAAGCAACTACAGGTTAGTAATTGCTGCAGAATCCCTAAAACAAGGTTAAGAGATTTTTGTTCTAAGGCAAAAATGAGATGGTTTGGGGAAGAAGGCGTGTGCTTTAAGTAGCAGGTCGCTCGTTTTGTCACCGCCATCACATTGTTGTTTCTGCCTCTGCCTGAACCCAAACCCCCTCCCAGCCTGACAGAGCTGTTCGCTTACGCAGCTAGCCCTGCCTCAGTTTGTGCCACATCTTCCACCTGTCGGCTGAGACATCAGAAGTCTATGTCCATGTCAGCCTCTGGGCAGCCCACGATGATGGTACCTCCAGTAGACAGTGAAGGAGATAACAGCAAGGCTGTGTAAGACAACGGCACATTCCTCGTGAGACTCGTGCGTGCCCGCCGCTGCTCCATGCTGTGCTGTGGATTTCACAGTCCACGGGTCGTCACTCTTGTGCACAAAGTACCCTTCCTGTGTGTGGTTTTAGTGAAGTGCGTCCCGTGTCAGCGTGTCCTTGGTCGCCTGTGTGTCTTCATGCCTTTGATACTACAAAGGGTGTAAGAGGTCCCCCTCCTCTCCACGGTGCTCTTAGCATGTGGAATCTGATAGTAAACATGCCATCTGTGTTTGTGTGCTTCTGAAACTTTTTAGTTGCCTATTCTTCAATTTCACCCGCATAGCCTATATTTCTTTTATATTGGCAAGGTTCTCTGCATGTAAGCAACTTCGAAAAGGAAGCAAAGGGAAAAAAGTTAGCCATTCCTTTGTCCTAGAATTTCCCTGCATTAATCTTGTCCTTGAAAATATGTACATCCTATTCCCTTAAACCCCATGAGGCTGTGTTTCATTATATACTGTTTATTTGATACCCTTTTGTTTAGCTTGCCTTTTGGTCCTGAATCCTATAAAATAACCCCATGGGTCTAGAGATTTATTATTATAACTGATTTTCTCCACCATATATAAGAGGTATATTGGGACTATAGATTTCGTGTGCCATGTTTGCCACGAAGCCGGGCTTTTGTGAACAAAGATGTGAGACTGTCCTGTTCTGATTTTCTAGCGCTATTCCTGATCCGAGGACTCCAGTTGCTTCAACGCACAGTGTCAGCAGCGCAGCCACGCCAGACCGACTCCGCTTCCCGCGGGGCACGGCCAGTCGCAGCACTTTCCATGGCCAGCCCCGGGAGCGGCGGACCGCCACATACAATGGCCCGCCTGCCTCACCCAGCCTGTCCCACGAAGCCACACCGTTGTCACAGACTCGAAGCAGAGGCTCCACTAATCTTTTTAGTAAATTAACTTCAAAACTCACAAGGAGGTAAGTGCCGGGTGGTGCTGCTGGTTTGGAGCGAATACGAGAGCAAAAAGAGAAATGTCTTCTCTGTTGTGTGAAGCAACTGCCCAGATACTTTTCATTTTGTCCTTACTTTTTTTTTTTTTTTTTTTGGTGAGAGAGAGAGAGATCATGAACAATGGGGAGGAATAGAGGGAGAAGCAGGCTTCCCACTGAGCAAGGAGCCCGATGCGGGACTCCATCCCAGGACCCCAGGATCATGACCTGAGCCGAACGCAGCCGCTTAACAACCGAGCCGCCCAGTCGCCTTTCGCTTTGTCTTTAGCTCAGGTTTTCTGATTTATATATAGAACCTTATACTTTAAAACCTTTTGGAGTAGGAATTAGAGCTCAGAATCTTCACAGCACCAGAAATCCTCCAGCACTAGGGAGGCTGTTGTTTTCTTTAATTGCTGTTCCTTTTGATCACACTTCTGTCCACATGGCATGTTCACTGCAGTTTAGCAAAACCCCACCTCTGGTGTAGGCTGGCTCTCCAGAGGCAGTCGCTGCAGAAGACAACGTGTGGTGTGACCAACCCAGGACACGGAGGAGAGAGACATTTCTTCTCTCACCTCCTGTCATTGTCATTTAAGAACACTAAATTTCCTAAGGTCTAAATTGTAAAACTGTTCTCTCTGTTGGTCTTAGTAAGTTATAGCAAGAACAAGGTAACTTGCTTAAACGGTATAGTTTGGCAGATAAAATTCCTGGTTTCTTCTCAGCAACAAGCTAGCATTTGGTCGTGTATAAAAATCCTTTTTCCCTTGAGGTACTTTGAACTTTATTTCCATAACCTAAGCTGGAGACTGCAAAGGCTTAGAATCATTGACTGCTGTAAGAGGAAGAAGAAAAAGTACTCCTGTGCTCCATAAGCGCATAGGCAGAGGCACCATTAGTTAGGGCCACACTCAGGAGACCTGAGTGTCCCTGTACTCTCAGGACTCCCAGAAGAGTTTCTTAAGAATTGAGCCTCACGGGCGCCTGGGGGGCTCAGTTTGTTAAGCGTCTGCCTTCGGTTCAGTCATGATCCTGGGGTCCTAGGATCGAGTCCGGCATCGGGCTCCCTGCTCAGCAGGAAGTCTGCTCCTCCCTCTCCTTCTGCCCCTCCTCCAGCTTCTGCTCTCTCTCATTCACTCTCTCTCTCTCAAATAAATAAGTAAAATCTTAAAAAAAAAAAAATTGAGTCTCACTGTGGATTAGTATGTCCAGGGCATCCTGCAGCTTTGCGTGTTGCAGACTCTCTTGTTCATCATCTTTATTTTACTCGGAACAACAGAGTCTGAAATGGCCAGCACCCCCTCCTTTGTTTCTCCATATTCCCTGTGGCTCACTAGCCGGCTGCTGTGTTTCCTGCTATCTGTATTTAACCTGTAAGCCAAATACCACTTTTCAGTCTCCTTAATTTCTCCAGTAATGTTACATTCTTTTAGATCAATCACCTGAACTTAGCCAAATCACATTCAGCTGTCTTTCTAGCTGTCTTTCTCCAGGTAATCTGCTTGTTGTTGGGACACTGGCTACCACATTAGGGAGGACTTCTGCTATCTGTTCTCATTCATTGGAGGTCAGAGGGGGGCCAGAAGTTACAGTCCAGCCTCTTCCTCCACCCCTTTGCGGAGACCTCCTGTTCCAAACTGAGCAGAAGAGTAGAATGGTCCAAAGGACTTTGCCAGGTTTGGGGCACCCACTCGGGACCAGTAAGAGAAGCAGGGAGCTCAATCCAAGAAGAGTCTGGTGACCTCCAGAATAATTCCGTCCTTCCTTTCAGGGTTATCCTGTGGCCTGTCTCAGGCCTCCCTGTTCCCTAGTTTCTTCCTGCGGACTAAACTGTAATGGACTCTGCCTCTGAAACTCGAGTGGTAGCGGACAGAGCCAGGTATCGTCCCGCTGGCTGTTAGCTCCCGGGCCTTGCTTGCTACCGACTGGTGTGCTGCCCAGGGAGAGCCCCGAGCGCAGCGGGGACGCCCCCTGTCAGGTCTGTCCGAGCTCTAGTTGCAGGACAGGCAGCCGTTTGTCTTCACACTTTGGTCTATAACGGGCTCTTTAAATAAAACCTTACCGATCAAGAATATCCTTAAATTTGTTTGTTACCTTTATGCTCTTTTTTGGTCATCCTAATGCTATCATTGTTACAGGTAACATCAGCTACCATTTATTGATTGCTTATCGTGTGCTAAGATGAATAGATGTCTGTAGATTTATAGAAATATGTTTGTTTTACGTTGATAAAGATAATGTCGTGTCTACATGATAATGTATATCATGATAATGACACGTCTACACACACATTCTTGCGCATTCATTTAATCTCCTCCACAGTCTGCCTGTGTTGTAGATATTATCCCAATTTTGTAGGACAACCTGGGAGATGAGGTTCAGAGAGTTTAAGGCACAAGTTCAAAGTTCTGTAGCCAAAAGTTGCTGAGCCAGGTCTGTGCCTCCAGAAGAGTCCTTGAGTCTGCTGTGCGTGCTGCTCTGCAGGGCTGTCAGGGACAGTGTGGGCTGCAGCCCCTGTCCCTCATTTTCTAATGTAGTTTATTTCATGTCTTCGAATCAAAATTGGCGACTGAGTTTTCTTCGTTTAATTTTAAAAATATATCTTATAGGTCATCTTACGTTACATTTCCAGGCAATTTCCACCCCTAAAGACTTGCAGAAGTATAGTCTCCTATTTGTTAAAGTTTGCAAACCGAGGTGTGTAGCCTCCCCTGGTTACTGTCCTTTAGAGGTACACTGGTCAACTAAGTGTTAGATCAGCGAAGGCTGCTTATCCCACCCTAACAATGACTGTGGGGACCAGAGGCCCGGTACCCGTGAAAGAGGCAGCTCGGGTGCTCTTATGTAGGTGCTGCGTCGGAGACCTGCTACGGTTCGGTGGGACGAGAGCTGGCACCAGACGGCCTGCATCTGCTCTTGGCTCTGACTCTGCCCTGGATACGTGTGGCTTCGGAGAGCTGCGTGCTCTCGGGCCACTGTCTGCAGTCAGAAGGAGTGAGGCTGGCCCCTCCTGCGGCCAGGCCTGGCCTGCATAGGGTACTCAGAGTTGCTCATACCCGTAGACACGATGTGCATGCCTCTGTGTGCCTCAGATGGGTCCCCGGGGCCCTGGGTGCAGCCTCAGTCCTGCTGCTCCTCCTCTTCATAGCGCAGGATTCGTGGCAGGGAAATGTGAAGAAAAGCGGTGCTATGGTACTTAACCATCAACCCAGACTTTTCTCAGGTAGAAAATTGGGAAATGAAAATACATTTTTAAAGACCTTTTAATCAGTTTTCAACTAAAATAATCTTCTGCATAATTCCTGCCTTATGTTTACGTAGTGCTTCATTATTTACAAAGTATTGTCACATGCATGGTCTTCTCTCCTGTGTGTAACCCTGCTGTGTACCGCTTCTGATCTGATTATGAAGTGGTTGGCTGCTGTCTGCACTAGGTAGATGGTTTTTAACTGGTGGTATCTGAAGCAGTGCCAAATTATCCATGTTAGAAGAACAAGTCCAAGGCACTCATCCCTTCGTTCACTCAGACTGAACTCTGTGTCTAGTCACACAGAACTGGGAAGCTTCAGAAAGAGTTTGGTGAGCCCAGCCTGCACTTGCCCAGGAATGCTGACCACGTGAACATACAAGCCAGAATCATAGTTTGGAATTTCTTTTGTCAGATTCTGTTTAGAACAAGCTGAGCGTGTCCTTAATTTTTAACGAGCAAAGTCCCTTCTAAATATAGCTCTTCCAGTTTATTCCATAAAGCATAAATTGAAGCCCCCATTCTTATCATTTAATTTCTGTTCATTTTGCCGTCTAAAACTCTTGAAAAGTGTGCTTCATTTTAAACCCCAATCACTTAGTTTTTTCTTAAAAAGTGATTTATGCCCTACACTGTAATAGACATTCTGTGAATGTTTAGATCATCTTCCTGAGATAAGTAAAGGTTCTCTGAATGGTCGAACATTTTTATTTTTATTTTTTTATTTATTTATTTTTTTAAAGATTTTATTTATTTATTTGACAGAGAGAGAGATCACAAATAGGCAGAGAGGCAGGTAGAGAGAGAGGGGGAAGCAGGCTCCCTGCTGAGCAGAGAGCCCGATGTAGGGCTCGATCCCAGGACCCTGAGATCATGACCCGAGCTGAAGGCAGAGGCTTTAACCCACTGAGCCACCCAGGCGCCCTTGAATGGTCGAACATTTTTAAATGAAATTTTTAATGTTATATAAGAAGGTGAGGTTTTTGTTTATAAGACATTTTGAAGAGGACTGAGAGGTGTTACCCTCTTTAGCGTTCTGCCGACGACTTACGCCACTTCTTTAACACAGGGTGTTGGATTTTATCATCTTAAAGTGTATCCATCTGAGAAACCTTCAAATAAATTTAATTACAGCTAATGTCAATATTTACTGCTGAATTTTTCTTACAAGTACAGATTTTTTTATATTTCTAGAAAATTGAAAGATACATACTCCATTACCTGTAATTTTACTTTTTCAACAAATGTCTGTTTCATTGTTCATTGGACAGAAGAGGAGCCCTGTTTTATTTGTTGTTTTTCTTTCTCTCTATAACTGACTAGATTTTCTATTTAATTTATGCAAGTCATTTTTGTTAATTTTTTTTTTGGCTTAATTTCTTTTAGAAACATGTCATTCAGGTTTATCAAAAGGTAGGATTTATATATACACATTATTTTTTTCGATCCTTACCCCAACATGGCTCCTGCAATTAACATCAGGTTTGGCTTTCTAGCCTTGTTTTTGTTTTGTTTTGTTTTCTTAAAAACTAAACTTTCTGCCGAGAACTAAATACTTATTTCTTTGTAAGGAAACCTTGGAAAGAAATAGATTAACTCTGTCAGGCATTTGTAAAAGGACGGTGGCACTCATGTAACAATAGGCCTGTGCATGCTCTGTGCAT
Source organism: Potos flavus (assembly GCA_028534135.1). Lineage (NCBI taxonomy): Eukaryota > Metazoa > Chordata > Mammalia > Carnivora > Procyonidae > Potos > Potos flavus. Next base: position 125,020,684 of record CM052896.1, read on the forward strand.
TTTCTTTCTTTGGTAGAATTATTTAGCATCCAAATAATTCTGTCTTCATACTAATAACACTTAGCATGCTTCCGTTTGAAGAATGAGATGTTCAGTAATATTAATGTACAGTTACTGATTGGCCTCAAGCCCGCAGAAGGTAAGTGGGGACTGTTGCCATCTTTTATATCATGAAGGATTGAATTAGCAAAAGGCTTTAAAATAACTGGGAAATTAGCTAATATTTTTACATGGGAAACAAGCACAAAGATCAAACCTACAACCTCATTTGGTTTGAGGTTTTCAGAAATAAAGATGTGGGCAGCCTATGGCAGAAATGTTTTAATACTTTCAGAGAGTTGAAGAGTAAGTAATTTTCTATCTAAAACCTGCTTTCCACCAACCACTGAAGGAAGTAGGTCTTATTACTTTTACTGAAAGCATGTGGTAAATATTATATATTCCTACCAGATGATTACTTTTTGATGATGATGAGTCAAGAGAAAAAAAACGTTGCTCACTGTCTTGGAATGCACACAGAATGAGGCAGAAAATCTGCCATTTGGGCCACCTGTGTCCAGAAAGCCAGGCTGTGGGGGTCTGTGTGTTGATGAGGTCAGTGGGTCACTGAAAAGCTGCGTGAACATGAGCTCTTTGTTAAAACTGTGGGAGGAGCACTTTCCTTCTATGGGAAATGCCACTACATGATTGTTTTTTAATCTTCCCAGTTGCCAAATTTTTCCTTGCACAGGAAATTTTGTAGTTGGAGGTAGGATTTAACTGATAGAATTCATTTCCTTTTAGTTAAAACCCATTACACTTTGGGGGAGGGATTAAAAAAGTAAGAATATCTCCAGTTCCAGAGCCAGACAGGAACACTGGTTGTGGATGTGATGCGGGCGTGCGTCCAGCCTCCCACCCCACCTGTGAGCACGCGCGGAGAAGGATGGCTAGGGGCCGAGTCACCCCCATGGCGGGACGAGTTCAACAAGCACAGCTGGTGACCTGAAGTGCTTTGGATTTGCTCATTTTTATGACATCTGTGTTTGTATATGGGTGGTCGTGTACTGGTCTGTAAGATTTCTTTTCTCTTTCCCACTTCTCTGTGCTTCTGCATTCTGTTCGTTGAGGCTTCCAACTGAATATGAGAGGAACGGGAGATATGAGGGCTCAAGGTGAGGGCAATGATTTTTACTTAAAATATTTTATAGATATTTACCTCGTGTGTATGGCGGAAACGATGCTCTTTTCTGAATATTCTGCATCATATCCCTGCTGTCAATGTAGGATTGCTTGGTGAGGTCAGCATTCTGTGGTTCTTGATGCAGGAGTGTGTCGCTGCCACTGCCTCCCAGTGGCCACTTGAGGGCGCCAGAGTGCCATGGCTAACCGCCGGTGGAAGCCTGCCATCTCCCAGCCTGACTTGGGCTTTCCACTGGTGTTTGGTGGTTAAAATACGCCGCCCTCCTGCCCAGGTGCCGACAGCCCCAAAGGAGCTCTGGGAGTCAGCAGGAGCACTATTGACGCGTCCATAACTCCTGCACGATTCTGGTCTCAAAGAATGAAAGCAGAATATTGAGAAGAATTTTCATATCTTAAATTAGATGTTTCTTTAAGAATGATTATGTAAAAAAAAAAAAAAGAATGATTATGTAGTCAAGCAATTTGCTTTTACATTTTGTAGATCATTTTGTATTTCATTACACAGATTTGGGAGTTGGGGGGGTTCACCAGAGAGGCTCAGACAGGCCTCCATAGTTGTACATCTTGTCCACTTGCGCCCTTTCAGTACCAGTTACCAGTGTGCTGTCTCGGGTCGCTATTAACCCATTTGTTCTCCTGCTGGTCTTTCTAAAGCACAGTGTGCTTTAGAAAGTGATCATGGGACTTTTCTGAATGTAAACTTGCAGTGGCCCCGTTGCCTGACCTGCCCTGGTTGGCCTCAACAGCCCTGGCCTCTCCCAGCCTCACCCTACCCCAGCTGAGGCGTCACTCCCAACCCAGGCCTACCCGTGCCAGCCTTGAGCAGGCTCCAGCCGTCCTGAGTTTGCCTACCACAAGTACTCAGCGGCTGTTGTGGGGGTGATGCTGTGCCCCCAGTTCCAGTCCATCTGTACACTTGATTTTACCCTCAACACATTCTGTGCTTTCCATACATCCTTGCCTTTGCTTATGATATTCCCTCTGCTCAGCACACGAACTCTCTTCCTCCACCCCCGTTGTATTGGAATCCCATCGTTCCCGGTAGCTCTTTTCAGATGCCACCCCCTCCTGGAAGCCATTTCCTCGTTTCCCTGCACTCCTCCCTTTAGAGGGCTCCACCTGTCTTTCCTGCCACCCTCTGTGGACTGTTCATACCTTTCCTATACCCTATACTACGCTGTTGCCTTGAGTTGGTCGCAGTCTTCCCTCTCCCAGCCCCAACTTAGCATGAGAGCTTTTGCTCGTTTTTGTAACCTATTTAGTGCCTAATACAGCATTTTATACATAGGAAGCTTCTGATCGGTTTGAGTGGATGTGAACTGAATTGAATATTCTACCGGCATATCGGCAGCTATATGCATAGTAAACCTGTGGCCCACCCTTAGCTCTGATGAATTTGCCATAGGATGAAGTGTTTTTAACATGCATACACAGAGTGTTTTTAATACACAAGAGTGTCAAGCATCCACTCTCCTGATCGAAGCATTCCGACGTACACACGAGAGTGTAAATAAAAGTTTGTGGCAATGATGATTAAATCCCATGAACAGCAAGATATGGTAGATTCCTAGTCGTGGACTTTCTGAGAGAACTGTGCCCGGGGCCCCGCTGCGACATCACCTCGTAGATGTTGGGACCACCCCTCCCACCCTGGGTTGATACAGCTTATGTTCAAATTGGTTGTTGGAGTACTCCGCAGCATTTCATTTTTCTGCTTCGGTAGGTGGAGGGAATGGAGAGAAGCCCCCCCCCGCACGCCCCAGCTGTATACACAGCATCAGGGGCCATCTGCAGGGAATGTGATTTTGAACTATGTGGAGGCCCTGGCTCTCCGGAGTAACCACTATGGTGAAGTTACGAGGAGCCGAGCTAACAGGAGAAGTGATGGTGCAGGGACAGCCGTGCTGGTCAGAGCCGGAAGCTGGCCTGCTGACCCCGCCTCCCTAAGCTGGGCCCTTGGCGGGCCCCGCCAGCTCCTTGCCACCTGCAGTCAGCCTGAGGGGAAAAGCTGGGCTCTTCTTGGAGAAGTGTTCAGCTCTCTACTTCACCTGATTTCCAGGGATTCTGTTTAACAAATTATTTTCTTGATGTTATTAAGTATAGATGGCTGGTGAGGATTTTTCAGCCAGGTACACCTTTGCCCATGTGGGTTATGGTTCGGAAGGGGGTGAGGGGGGGCGTACTAGAGGAATGCTTCTCAGTAAAGGAACAGATCACCACATGGGAGCCTGTGCAAGAAAAGTGTGGAGATTAGTTATTCTGTGAGAGCGAAGGTGTTATGAACTAGCTGGACTAGAAAAAGTTGGTTTTTCTGTGCAATTAAAAATAAAGCTGCCACTGTGCATTTCAGTCGCAACGTATCTGCCGAGCAAAAGGATGAAAACAAAGAAGCAAAACCTCGCTCCCTGCGCTTTACCTGGAGCATGAAAACCACTAGTTCCATGGATCCCAATGACATGATGCGGGAAATCCGCAAAGTGCTGGACGCCAATAACTGCGACTACGAGCAGAGAGAGCGCTTCTTACTCTTCTGTGTCCACGGTGACGGGCACGCAGAGAACCTCGTGCAGTGGGAGATGGAGGTGTGCAAGCTGCCAAGACTGTCTCTGAATGGGGTCCGGTTTAAGCGGATATCAGGGACATCCATAGCTTTCAAAAATATCGCTTCCAAAATTGCCAATGAGCTAAAGCTGTAACCCAGTAATTACGGTGTAAATTAAGTAGCAATTTTAAGTGTTTTCCTGAACACTGATGGAAATGTATAGAATAATATTTAGGTAATAACGTCTGCATCTTCTAAATCATGATATTAAAATATAAGGACGAGAGCACGCCTGGGAGCGGAAGCTGGCCTTTTTTCTACGAATGCACTACATTAAAGATGTGTGACACGCGTGCCCTCTGTCTTATTTCCATTGCCCTGAAAGTCAGCGTGTGACATCATCGCCACGGGCCTCCTGTCTGTGTGGTGTGAGCGTGGACTGTGCGTGTGATGTAGTGCATACGGAAGCATCTCCTTACACTGGCAGCCAGAGTTGTTACGAGTACCTCTGTGGGAGATCATTTGGTGCTAAAACATTAAAATTGCCAAGGAGGAAAATATTGAATTACTACTAAGAATTAACCTTAAGATTAGTTGATAATTAATACAGGTTTACAGTTCATGCCTGTGGTTTTGTGTTTGTTGTTTTGTGTTTTTTTTAGTGCAAAAGGTTTAAATTTATAGTTGTGAACATTGCTTGTGTTTTTTAAGTAGATTCACAAGATAATTAAAAATTCACTTTTTCTCAGTAAAATCTTGCATTGTCTCCTAATACTGTATTTAAGACTCAGATTAAGGCAGTGACTAAAAAGTATGTTTTTGCCTCCGCCACCAAGCTGAACAAAAGCAAATGGAAAATATATGAAGGCCTGGGGCCACTTTGTCCTTACCGAGGAGCCCAGCATTTTGTGATTACTAGCATCTTTTTTCTCCAAAGGCAATAAAGGGAGAAGTCGGCCCTCCTGGCGACCTGAGGAGGAAGGGAATCAGGAGCCTCCGTGAACCCGCGTGGAGAGATGCCGGCTCTTGACGGTTCTGGGTTTGTTCTCCATGAAGTATGTCATTTTCCTCTCTTGAGTTCTTTTTCTTTTTTTCTCGTGATTCAGAGCATAAATCAATCCTACAGCTTTTTTCCACCACCTACATGGTTATATAGAGAGTAATGTAATGAATTCATCACTTGGGGTGGCACTTCAGTCTCATGGGAAAATCGCCACATTGATTGGTGTGCTGTTTTGAGTTCTGGGTTTTTTGTTGGTGGTCAAAGTATGAAAGTCCGGACAGTCGCTCAGATACTCACTACCACGGGCAGAACACTGTTTTAGGTATTTGGGGACATGTCAGTGAACAAAACAAAGATCCCTATAGCCTCTTGAAGCTTACGTTCTAGTAGGACGCAGTCACTGAACAACAAGTCAAGTCATAGGAACAAAGTGGTCAGTGCCAAGAACAAAAATTGCAGAGTGGGGTCAGGCATCCCTAGGGACCTGAGGTTTGGTCGGTGCCATGTTAAATCGGGGGGTGGGGCTGGTGACTCGTCCTGTCCGGGAGCAAGGAGAAGCCCGGAGAGCTGTTCGGTGGCTATAGGCAGTGGTCAGGGAGAGGTGCTGCCGGCCCAGTGAGACCGCGGTCAGTTACGGGTAGGCCCTGGCACAGGAGTCAGCCGCACTTGCTCTTGGGCGGGCTGCCGGTGGGCGAGCAAAAGCCCCTGGGCGAGCAAAAGCCCCAGGCCGTACCGCCTGAACAGCAGAAAGGGCGGGTTTGCTGCCCACAGGGGTGGGGCAGCTCGCTGGGGGGGGGGGGGGCGAGCAGGAGAGCGATTTTGAATGCAGCGAATTGGGGGTGCCTTCAGACACCACTTGGAGACCCAGGAGGGACCCTGGAAGCCCTCAGCCCCTCAGCTGGTGGGCGGATCCTGTGCGGATATGGGACAGAAGCTCCCAGAAAAGGGGTGCGGCCTGGGAGGAGCAATGAGGTGGGGCTGCGGCGGGGCTCTTCTGACCTTCACGCCTAAAACCCGTTCTAATAGTTTGCCATAGTTTTGTCCTCCGGGACACACTGAATGCTGGAAGTTAGGCTCCTTTGAGAGAAGTTCATTCCCCGTGCGCTCTGATGAGATGAGCACTCTGTGCACATGTTATCGTCAGTTGTTGGTTTGTCAGAAGCGTGTGGGTGCTTTAATGCACCACTGACGCAGCGAGAGCCGGGTCCTTGTTCACAGAAGTCGTTGGGTCAGTCTCGTTTAAAAGCTTCTACCATTGATTGACATCGGTTTGATTTCAGTGGGAACAAAGACAGTGTTACCTTTACTGCAGCTAAAACATGAAATCAAATCGATTACTAAGGGGCCCATGCCTTTCCTTTAGAATAGTACATTTTTATAATATGATGTTTTTATTCTGCATACAGTGAATTTTGGAAAGGAATATTCTAGAGTACTTGAAAATCACTTCAGACGCAATGACAAGGCCACATTTTTCCCTCATCTACTCCCCTGGAGTCCCTCAGAGGTGAGGTAAGGTGTGTGGTGGGGGCGGTGCTACTGTTTTTATTTACCTGACAACAAGAGTGTTGTCCTCCTCCTGAAAGTAGAGTTCCTTTTCCAGTTATGCTGACTCGTGTCCGGACCAGGCAAATCAGAGGAATCCAGACAGCATCTTTTTTTTTTAAGACTTTATTTATTTATTTGACAGAGAGAGACACAGCGAGAGAGGGAACACAAGCGGGGGGAGCGGGAGAGGGAGAAGCAGGCTTCCCGCCGAGCAGGGAGCCCAATGTGGGGCTCGATCCCAGGACCCTGGGATCATGACCTGAGCCAAAGGCAGACGCTTAACGACGGAGCCCCCCAGGCGCCCCTCAGACAGCATTTCTTAACGACTTGCCTGGCTCTTGGGCCATCCTTTCCTTTCTAAGAGTGAAGACCCAGGCAGAAAGCTGGGAGGGAACATGTCTGCCTTTGAGAAACACAACCATGACCATTTTCACAGTGTGTGTTTCCCCAAAAGCCTAGAGAAGGATGATATTTGAAAGAAAGATCTTGCCGTGTGTGCTTTATGAACACTTTACTGTCGCTGTGGAAACCGTCCCTGGACTACCCTTTCCTGGCGCTTCCTGCTCTGTGAGTGGCGCATGGCGACCTCAGTGTCCACAGAGTGGGGGGCGCAGGGGTGCGGGGAGGTGTGTCTGCCTGCTCAAAACTTGGCTTTTTGTGGGGTGTTTTTGTTATTTGGGGAGTTGGGGTTTTGGTTTATTTTTTCTGATTTGCCCTGAGACCCTTCAACGAGCTCAACAGCCCACTTTACATTGTGGGGAATGGTTGCTCTTGAAGGGAATGACGCTGAGTGAAGGATGTTCTAGCAGGTGTCCTGACACTGCACAAGTGAGTCGAGATGTGACTGTCCCCCAGAGTAGAACCTGGGCATCCTCTCCAGTCAGCAAGGAAGACTGAGTTTCACAGCTTTGTAAAATGAGTCTTCGGTCGACCACTTTGAGAGACCAGAACCCAGGCAGGGGGGTGATGCTCCCTCAGAGGGAATGCTCGACATTGGTGTGATGGCGCCCCAGGGGGGCAGCTGGGCGTGATCGGTGTCAAACCAGCATTGCACTCCTCAGAAGTCAGAGCTCAAGCAAGGCATTTGGGCCTGGCTTCTCCTCCAGGGAAGGGCGGTCACATGGGAAAGAAGCCATCAGAGGGACTAGATGGGGAGGTTTGGGCCTGTGAAGAATGGGAAGGGGCTGGGGGTTCCTAGACTCTGAAGGAGGGAACCAGATGCTAGGGTAGCAGAGTGGACACTGCTAGGAAGCCTGTGTGAGCTCCCCGCACCAAAGCACTCTGCCAGGAGGTGAGCTGGTGGCAGCGGCAGAGGTGCAGAGGTCCACCCGTGTGTGCCCTTGGTCAGGGTAGCCTGGTTTCCAGGCTCTGGGTTCATGGCCTCAGGTTGCCTCTATAAAGTATGATAGTAATGACATCTCACTCTGGGTTATTGGCAGGTGGCAAGCGCAGAGTGGGGTGCCTGGCAGATGCTAGCGGATATGCAGCTCACTCAGGTACAGACACTGTTAAACAAGAAGTTAAGCTAACCCTGCGCCCTTCCTCCCCACCCAGCTTAGCCAGAGCACTGAAGTCCCTGAACACTGTGCTCTTCCCTCCCAGCAGAGACTTACTAAGAAAAGGGGCGCCTGGGGAGCTCAGTCTGTTAAGCGTCTGCCTTCGGCTTAGGTCATCATCTCAAGGTCCTGGGGTCAAGCCCCACATCGGGCTTTCTGTTCAGCAGGGAGTCTGCTTCCGCCTCTGACCCTCCCCCCTGCTTGTGTTCTCTCTCTCTCTCTCTCTCTTTCTCTCTTTTTCACTGTCAAATAAATAAATAATATTTTTAAAATAAACATTTAAAAATAAATACTTAAAAAGGGGGGGGAATTCCCCCAATTTCTAAAATGTAGAGTTCTGGTCTCTGAGCCTCGTGTTAGGAAACCAGCTGTTTCGTTGTGTTCCTGGCCCCAAGTTGGCCCCATATGTCCCCAGGGAACAGGGAAGAGTGTAACTTTGGTGGAAGAGCGTAGGCAGAGGAGGTAGATGGTGGCCCCCACCCTCACCCTACCCCACCCCACCCCATCCCATCCTCCCTTCAGAGTGCTGATCACCTCTCCTCCAACAGGCCTACCATTGCCATCACTTTTAAAGATTTATTTTAGGGGCGCCTGGGTGGCTTAGTCATTAAGCATCTGCCTTCGGCTCAGGTTGTGATCCCAGGGTCCTGGGATCGAGCCCCGCATCGGGCTCCCTGCTCAGCGGGAAGCCTGCTTCTCTCTCTCCCACTCCCCCTGCTTGTGTTCCCTCTCTCACTGTCTTTCTCTCTGTCAAATAAATAAAATCTTAAAAAAAAAAAAAAAAAAATTTATTTTAGAGAGAAAGAGTGAGGGGAGGGGCAGAGGGAGAGGGAGAGGGAATCTCCAGCAGACTCTGCGCTAAGCTCGGAGCCCAATGCTGGGCTTTATCTCAAGACCCTAAGATCGTGACCTGAGCTGAAATCAAGAGTTGGGTGCTCAATCACGACTGAGCTGCCCAAGTGCCCCTGCCAGGACATTTAAAATCGCACTGGCTGAGGGGCGCCTGGCAGGCTCAGAGTCGGTAAAACATGTGACTCTTGATCTCAGGGTCATGAGTTCAAGCCCCACGTTGGACATGGAGCCTACTTTTTAGAAAAAATAAAGTAAAATAACACCACACCACGCCGGCTCTCCCAACCTGCTTTCCCAGGTCTGCCCTCCCACTCTCCACTGCTTCGTGTCATGCTAAGAGTCAGCAGCATGGACAAATGTATTTTGTCTCTGTATCTACCCTCCCTGCCCTTACTAGAATACAGGCCCCAAGGGGAAGGGTGGTGGTTTTTCTTTTTCCCTATATCCCAGGTACCTAGAATAGTGCCAGGTACTTAGTACAAAATAAGTATTCATTTAAAATAATGATGATGGTGTTGATGATGATGAAGGAGGAGGAGGAAGTTCTAGTAGTAGTTGTAGTATGGGCAAGAAATACCTGGAAAGCACAAGGCAGTTTCAGTGGCTTCAGTCAGAACTCTTACTGATGTTCCCCTATAGCCCAAGGCCCAAGGATGAGGCAGGTGCAGCCATAGGAACTGGTGTTTTGATTTGTGGTCCATCCTCCTTGGTCTCCAGCAGCCGTCTGAGCTGAGAGCACTTCCTGTTTTATAGACAAGGCTCAGAGGTGGGCTGGGAATGTGCTTTCCTCGTCACTGAGCTGTCCGAATAGCCGATGCCCATGTTGTGTCATTCGGTCGAGTCAGGCGCAAGACCACGCTGATCCTTGGGCGGGTGCTGCGGGCGTCCAGGATTAGGCCCTGAATCATATGACATTTGTCATCTGATGTGAAACTGGGGGTTTAAGCTCTTGGCTTAGACTCTTAATCCATGTCCCACACCACAGAGTCGAGCAGCATGGTGCTTAGGTTTCAGTGCATTAAGAGAACAGCCATGTGAAGCTTGGCAGCGGTGTGTGAGCTGGAGGTTGGAGAGTCTTTGGGGTATTAACAGTAGCCCTCAGCTCCCGGCGCTTGGTCGAAGGCACCAAGCCGGAGATGAGGCCTGCCGAGCAGGAGGCCCGGCTCGCAGAGCTTGGGTACCTCCTGCCTGAGACAAGGAGGCTGCTCCTTGGGGCAAAACTAGAGCGCAGCTTGCTGAGATGACCCAGGCTCTCTCCGGGATGGCTGGGGAGACGGGGGCTACAGAAAGCCCTTCCACAGCAATTGGCTTTGGTTTGATTGCTTTGTTGATTTGTCTTGCTGTTTCTGTGGTGGGGCTGATTGCTTACAAATTCTGAGGTTCTCGTGTCTTTTTCCAGCTTCCTAGATATTCATCGCAGTGGTTTGTGGCCATGGTGAGATATCTTCTCACCAAGTAGGTTGACAAATAGGTGCCTTCCTGGAGGGCGTCACTGAGAGCAGGGACAGCTGATCATCCTGCAGCCCTTCCCCCAGCTCGTGCCTTTTGCAGTTTCCTGCTCTCTGCCTCCCACCCACTGAACCCACCTCTGTGTGTTATTTTAAGCCAGAGCTCTAGAACGCAGCCCTCAAGCTGGAGGGGAATGTGCAGTTGCTCATCAGGAACTTGTCCAGTTTCTGCTGGGCACCTTCAGTGCCAGGGTGTGCACACGCACGTGCACATGCTGGGCGGGGGGGGCCTGGCAGAGAGTCCTGTCTGGTCCTGGATGCTCCTGATGCCCGGGCAGCTTCTTGTCCAGCCCTGGTGGCCGCCTACTCCTGGGAGGTTTCACTAGTCAGGGCTCACGTATTTGAAGATAAAAATTGTGTTTCCTTCCTGAGTTTTGCTTCCCCAAGTTGAACTGCCCCAGTTCTTTTCAGGTGTTTCAGGATAAAACGTGAAGATTTTTCATGGTGGTTTGTTCACATGTCGGTTCATCGATATGCATTTTTGGGGGGGTAGAGTGGGACAGCTACTCTGGAGGGCCCTGTGCTGAACTCTGGGGATCCAAAAAGAACTGTGGTAAAACCTAAGTCTGCTAATAGCTCGCTCTCACAGGGAGAGGCGCACAGAGAGTCTGGAAATCTGGTATGGCCAGTGCTGTACGAAGTGGAGGGGGAGGAGGTTCCAGGGGCAGCCTGAAGCACCCCCCGATCTGCTCAGTGGAAAGGGAACCAGCGAATGTGCAAAGGCAGCCATGGAAGGCTCATCCTACTTCAGACTCGGCGTGTGTGGGGGCAGTGCCATGGCAGTGCCCTGCTGGACAGGCTCTGTCTTGTCACCATCCCAATAAAGTATGAAGACAGTGCACCTCTGTTCTCTTAAGAGGACTTTGGTCCAGTACTTTCTCAGGAAGTGACATGGCAGGCTTGGAGTAGAGTTCTGTCGCCAGACAAAAATAGACCGTGCTGCACTAGGAAGCCAGGTCCCAGGGACCAGAGTGGAAGCATCCCGGCCAGTGTGGGGCACCCCGCATGCCAGCTCCTTCCGGAGTGAGGTCTGCACTGACTTGCCTCTCCCTCACTCTCAAAAGGGAGGTGCCAGCAGGCGTGGGTAGGTGTGAATACATTCTCAAATCAGACATGTTTTGCATGGAAATAAGCTGGGAAATAGCATATGTAGTCATGTTCATTAATATGGCACCCAGAATCCTTTGGGAGACGCTGCCCCTGAGGGCCATTTCCCGATGTGGCACCAGGAGCTGCTCTGTGCACCCCAGGGCACTGCTCAGGCTGGTCCCTCCTCTGCTCGTGTCCTCTGGCCAGCTTCGGCTTGCTCTGCAGCACCTAGCTCATTCATCACCTGCTGCCTCCAGTCTTTGCCGCTCCCACCCTCTCGGCCCCAGGGCCCGGGTCGCTGGGTCCTCTCCCCACCTTCTCTGAATTCTGGAGAATTCTGTTGGGCTTGTCTTGTGGCCCATCAAACAGCAGCCCGGCCTGTCTGTAGCAGGCAGGGGTTCTGCTACCCAGAAAGGCGCTGCTGTGTGTCTTCTTGTCCCAACATCACTAAATATGCAGGGCACATTTTGTTAGGTTGCATTTCCAAGTATCACGTCAGTAATAAGTTGGACCAAAACACTGGAACTGGGCCAGAAAAGCCAAGTCCTGTTCTCCTGTGTTCTTCAGGCTAAGAAAATAGAGGAAAGCTTACACTTTGGCCCTCATTTCTGGTCTCAGGGAAGAACGAGGAGAAGGAGGCAGGACCTCTGGCCTCCCTCTGCCCAGAGCATTTCCTCTCTAAGATAAGCACTGGTGCTGTGATTTTCGCTGCAGCAGTGCCGATGGGTCCTGTGGAGCACAGAGTCCGCGGTTTCACGCACCACCTTTATTATTTCTTCTTGAAAATGTAATGAGTGTGAAGTGCTTCTGAAATGTGTTGAGCAGTTGGTGGGTCAAAAGTATTGACTAACCTAGGTTTTTCACTTTAGCAAAAACTTAATGGACGTTGTCTTTTGTTGCTTAAGTCGTATATTTCTGGAATAACCCCAGGCCTATTAACACAGGCCACCTTTGCCAGCAATGGGAGCAGCCCACTTGGGGTGCGGTGGGATGGATGGGGGAACACCGAAGCCTGACCCCGCAGTCGGTGTTCTGAGAGAGAAGATTCACAGCGAAGCAGTGTATGATGGGGCAGTGACTAAAGGATAAAGCCCAAGCACAGGGACATGTGCAGACTGAGGTCCTTCCCAAAAGGAGGGCTAGGGCAGGCGGGGAGGGCTTCCCTGGAATTTGGGCACAGGTGGACCTCTGGTAGGGTGGACCAAGTGTGGAAAGCAGGGAACAAGCATGCCGAAGGGAGCTCCAGGTCAGACCAAAAGCGGCAAATGAAAGCAGGCCTGGAGGCGTTGGTGCCTCTGCTGTGCGTCTCTGGTCTCACATGTTGCCTTTCTGAGTGCACGTTGGCATGGGGGGAGGGGCAAAGCCAGCCTGGGTTTCCGGAGCCACTGGATTGAGTTCCAACTAAATTCTTGGACAGATTCACCTCAAAGATCTGCCAGACCAGCAAGCCTTGCAGTCGGGTCTGTGAACGGCAGGGCAGCACCCCCGCCCCAGTCCCCATCGCCACAGCAGGAGTGGTGCTGGCTGTCGCACGTGTACACGCCAAGTGCGTGTGCTGCACGTGTGCAGGTGTTCCGTTTGCTGGCCTTAGCTGGCCCTTGCCTCACAGCCCAAGACGGCTGCTGGAGCCTTTTTATCCCCGTGCTCACAGCCGCCTCAGGGGCATCTCGGAAATGTGCTCCTCCAGCAGTGCAGCTGCGTGCTGGCCTCAAAGCCAGGGTTTTGCTACGGAAGGAGAAGGAGAGAATGGCGACTAGGAGATAGATTCCTCATTATGAATGGGAGGGGCTAGGAGTACTTTCAGCTTTTCTGGGTTTTAAAGTTAACTAAGTTGAGCCCTAAGTTTTGACAAGCCCCCAGCTCTGAGAAGGGTGTGAAAGTCCTATTTCTAAAATCAAGACCATCATCTTTGCTTCTTCGAAAGACTTCACTAAAGCAGAATGAGTTCTACAGAAACAGGTTTGGGGAGAAAGGAGGACGGAGTCCAGACACTGCGTGGATCCCTGCAGAAAGTCTGTAGCCAGACTTGGGAACCGAGATTTGTGTCATCCAATTCACATGTAAAATTCATAGTTCTCCAAACTGACATGCCGCGCCCCGATCCATGGAAACCTCTAGCCAGAAAGACGACTCTTGCCAAACGCTGCTCCCCTTTGTTACCTGTGGAAATGGAGAGTAGCTCAGAATCTGCGTGAGCGCAGGGTGTAGACTCCAGGATGCTTTAGGAGGCTTCGGTGTGGGCACAGGCAGCTCCAAATACAAGTGCAGAATGAGGCACCTTCCAGGCAGCTGCTGCCTGTGCAGTCAATGCTCAGAGCAGCAGGAGCTGCACACCGAAGGTCTAGAATGTTCTGAAAAGTCAAAGAGCAGCAAAAAGAGCCCAGGACTTGGAACATGTGATCTCAAACTAGTGACCCTAGTTTGAGGGAGCCATTCCTCCCTCACCTCGAGTCTCTGTTTCCACGCCCAGGGGCGGTGATCGGTTTGTGCCAAGCAAATGAGGGGCAGTGAGTGGCAGTGAAGTCCTGCCTTAGTGGTCTCCCACGAACTGTGACACATGAGAGCATCTTTTTAAACACCACTTAAAAAAAGAATTTGTTTCAACTTATATAAGTAATACATGTTCGCTGTAGAAAATCTGGAAAACAAAGTATAAAGAAGGAAATCACCTGTTACCCCACCACCCACAGTTAACTACTGTTCGGGGTTTTTCCATACATGCTCCAGGATCCAGAGTACAAGCTGTTTTATAACCTGCTTTTACACTTCAACTTTTTTAAGCATGCCTCCGTCTCGCCGATTTCTTCACACTACAGGGATGCCTGCATGGTGCCTCTTAGAGGGAGGTGGCCTGGATTTTTAACCAGCCCTTTATTGCTGGCCGTCCTGACCAGTTCTTCCCCATTCTGAGTCACTGTACTTCTTAATTATTTCTGTAGGGCAGTGGGTCTCAAAGAGGCAGTTGGAGCATGGGGGCACGTGGCCGGCTCAGTGGCCGGCTCAGTCGGTAGAGCGTGTGACTCTTGGTCTTGCGGTTGTGAGTTCGAGCCTCATGTTGGATACAGAGCTTACTTTACAAGAATTAATTCCTATTCAAAGAGGCAAGAGGAGATTTTGGCCCTCAGGGGACATTTGGCCGTGTGTGCAGATATTTTCCATTGTCACAGGGTGGGCGGGTGACAGTGCTGGCATCTAGAGGTTGGAGGCCGGGAAGCAGTGCCCAGGGAAGCCCCCCCAGGAGTCACCTGCCTGGTGTGAGTGGGTGCAGTTGTGAAGCCCTGCCATGGGCCGTGTCCCAGTGGAGCCCTCAGGGGGGCAGGGATAGATGCTCTTAGTGCTGCGGGCTGCTGGGGTCCGTCCAAGACAGGGAACCAATAAAAGTGTGTTCCCTCCATCTTGTGGTGTGATAGGGTGTTTCTTAGACTGCCCACGTTTGACTGTGATTTCAAGGAAAATTAAACTCCCCCTGTTTAAGGGTGTCAGGAAGCCAGAGGTTGTAGGGACTCCGGTCAGAGGGTCCATGGACTGGCAAGCAGAGGTACCCCCAGTGAAGGGCGAGCACTGTAAGCCCCACCTTGTCCCAGAAAGAATTGACCAGCTAGAAAAGTGCATTCGGTAGAGCTAAGTAAAATAAATGAGAATAAAAGTAAGCAAAGAGAAAATTACAGGGGAAATAAAACAAGTGGCCCATAAAAGTAGGCGTAGTTCTGGGCCGATGGCAAGCACGCCTGTTTGCCCAGCTTCCTGAGAGGGCTCGGGTGCTGGATGTGGCAGCACAGGCGAGGAGGGTGGGGCTGGGGCCTTATGGGCTCCGGGGGAGGTCAGGTGTCACTGTCGGGGAGAAGTCCTGAGCCAGGCCCTGCCCCCCTGGGCCTTCCGGGAAGTCCCGTTGAGAGCACAGGGGATCGGAGGTTTCAGCTCGTTGTTTTACCTAACCACTGCTAGTGAAGGAAGCGCGCCCCACTCTTAACAGTCCAGACGGCGTAGAAACCTCTTTCTGGAAGTGAGGTGCCTGCCTGACAGGCCCTCAGGTAAGGGTGGAGTGGGAACAGTCGCTCATCGCTGAGCCTGTGCGAGTAGGAGGGCCTTCGCCTGGAGGGAGCGTGGGGCACAGGCCCCCCAGGGCGGGGCAGCCAGCATGACGCCTTTCCAGAGGGACGTCCTTCCTGTGCTCCTCACAGCCCTTTCTCCCAAATCACCAGACTCTGCAGGCTACAGTATACACTGTGTCTTGGCCCAGTCCCCACCGAGAGGAGGACACTGAAGCTAAGGAAAGGTGAGCCCTACCTGATGGGTGCCCGGGCCGGTCAGCCAAGGCAGGGGCCAAGTGCCAGCCCCAAACCCAAAGGATGGCTTCAGAGACCCCCTCCCTGCCGACCTTGTGCACCAGGGGCCCTGCCCCCTCCTGTGCCCATCCCACCCCGGTGTTCACTCCCCCAGCCTCTGTGCCTGTGCCTTCCCCTGGCAAAGGCTCCGGAAAGCCCTCCCCAGCCTGGACATCGCCTGGGTGGGCCCTTCAGCTGGAGCCTGGCCACTAAGGCAGATGACAAGACGCACCTCCCGTAGCTTCTACTCCACTGCTGTCCACCCGACCAGCTGGCCCTGGGCCCCAGGGTGTAGGACGTGAAAGCCCAGGCTTCAGTGAGTAAGACTGCCCCCAGCCCAGGATGCGCTGTGCACAGGGGCCATGCCCGGCTTCTTTGCCCAGTTTCAGGGTAACCTTGGCGGTGATTAGGGCCTCCTGGCCCAAAGGGCATGGAGTTGAGGTGCCCCAGCCTAGGGCGAGGGAGCGGGAGGACCAAGGTGGCCCTGGCCAGCAGGTGGCAGCACAGGTTGTCCATAGAACTGTGGAGCTGGAGGACAAGCCCTGCCACTGGCTGGCACACCAGGTCCACCCCTACTCCCCACGCCCTGGTCCAGCCCCCCACGGTGAGAGATCAGCTGAGGACAGCGGCAGTTGTGAAGCAGCTGGGAAACGGCCCAAGGAGCCTCCACCCTGAACAGCCCCTACCCCCACTCCTGCCCAGGGCGCCTATGGTGGGGATCCACCATGAGAGGCCAATGGGTGTGGGCTGGGGTACCCGTGAGGATCCTGGAGAGGAGGCTGCATGGAGGAGGGAGCTCCAAAGGGGCCCCAGGGCTTTCTGAGAGGAACTGAAGGGCTCGGCCTGTTGAGCCTGCCCGAGGCTAGGAGGAAGGGAAGCTGAGGGGAGAAACAGGAGCTTCTGGAGGGGCTGGAGGGGCAGGAGGGTGGCAGGGACCCTGACAGGCAAAGAAACTGGATGGGGGGCATTCTTTCTGGGCTCCTGCCCACCCTCTCCAACCCTCTCCCCCAACCCGGCATCCACACCTCCCCCACGCTGCAGGACGGGGCTGAGCTAAGTACCAGGCTCCACCCCCCAGGCCCAAACCGTAGCCGCACAAGGTAGAGCTCCTCGCTCGCCCTGCCCCTCCCCACCAGCCCGGCCCACGCCTGCGAGGAAGCCAAGTAGACAGGATGGCCAGGGAGGAGTTGGTGGAACAGGACTGCATGGGCACAGCAGGGGGACTGCCTCCTGACTACTGTCCCTTCTGACAGTGAAGCAGAAAGGGTAGACCTAGGACGGAGGCCCCCAGAGCCTGGCTTCTGGGCACCAGATCTGCCACAGGAAGGGGACACAGTACTCCGAGACTCGTGGCAAGCCGAAACCCTAGTTTTATTTCAGCATCAGCAACATCTTAGCCATCACAAAAATAAACTCTACCAAGGGTGACAGAAGTCTCTACAGCGAGGCTAAGGGCTCAGCCGCCAAGTGGCGAACATCAGGGGTGCATGGCGGGCACTGCCCGGGCAATAAGTTAGGAAGTAGCAGGGCTGGTGGTGGTGGCAGGTGCGGGCTGGGGCCTCACTTCTGGGCAGGCACGAGGTCATCAATGGCCTGGCCTTGCTCCAGCCGCTGCTCCATCTCGATGAGCAGCTTCACGCCATCCACCACCATCTGTACCAGCTCCACCTCCGAGAAGCCCAGGCGGTCTGCATTGGAGACATCGAAGACACCACCCACAGCAGCGGTGTCCACGCCACCTGGGGAGACAAGCAGGTCAGTCCGAGTCGGGTGCGGGGCTGCCCCAGAGAGAGGACTGCCTGCAGCCCCTGCCCCACTCACCTGTGCCTCGCTTCTGAAGCCGCAGCCGCTTGAGCACCTCCGGGAACTTCTCGTGCTTGCCCAGGTGGGGCAGCTTGATGTGCACACCTGCCCGCAGGCCCGTGCCCAGATTGGATGGGCAGGTGAGGATGTACCCCAGGTGAGGGTTCCACATGAATTCGTAATTCTTAGACTTGAAGAGTGTTTCAATCTGAAGGTAGGTAGAGAAGGTGGGAGAGGTGAGGCCTAGCTGAGAGCCCCCCCAAGGGACTAGCTGCGACCCTTGGGCCCCGGGGGACTGATGGGGACACCCGCATCCCTGCCTGAGCTCTGGAGCTTGGCCCTGCCCCCTCCCCGGCACCAAACCCCACTTGTGCCCGCCCAGCTTGGGGGTGGCCAGGCCTGACCTGGGTGAGGCCGTTGCAGAAGCGAGTGAACACCTCCTTCATGTTGCCCCCTTTCTGCATGGAGATGACCCGCAGGTGGTCTTCCTCGTTGATCCACACCAGGAAGGTCTTATTGTCATTGTGCCTGGGGGAGGGGCACAGTCAAGCCTCCTCCTTGGACTATGGTCTCAGGACACATCCAGAAAAAAGCTCTAGGGAGGCCCCAGACCCCAGGAACTTTCCAAGTCCCTGAGGTGCTCAATCCAGCTGTACCCAGAAGCTTGAGCTGCGGCCAGGACCCCAGCCCTGTCCACACTCTGGGGGTAAGCAGGGAGGCCTGGACACTTCAGAGAGGGTACAAAAAGAGCCCTGAGCTGCACCCCATCCTGCCGGTCATGTGCTGTGTGGCCCAGGTGTGGGGGAGGGGGGAGGGCCCCACCTAGGAGGTAAGGAGTAGAGAGAAGCAGTGTATCTGGGCGCTGAAACCGCCCTGCGCAGACAGGGGTGGAGGCAGGACGCTGTAAGCCTCTCCTCACCCCCAACCCCCGCTAGGAAGCTTCTGCGTCACCCGGCACCTGGCAGAGTCCCCGCGGAGAAGGGGATGAGAAAGGAGACAGAAAACAAGAAGCTCCAGCTCCCAAGAGGAGGGTGGAGGAGAGAAGCCAGCGCCACCCGACGCCCACTTCTAAGATCCCACGAGGCCTGGGCAGCTTCCAGCTGGAGTCCCTTTCACGTACCTGCGCGGTCAAGGTCACTGCGAGGAGGCCCTGGAGGAACCAAACCTGTCCCAGGAGCGCGGCCCCTCCCTCTTCCTCCTAGGCGGCGGCGTGGGGGAGGGCCAAAGGGAGGGGGGAAGGGGGGCACGCACCAAATGCCGCGGGCGTCCGGCCAGTCACGGGCCATGCCGGAGGCCAGCAGCAGGGGCGACACGGGCTTATCAAAGAGGAAGTGGTCGTCGATGAGCTGCTGCTGCTCCGCCTCGGTCATGCTCTTGAGAGCGTAGTAGCGGCCGGCCAGGTCCCCGTCCAAGCTCGACAGAGCTGCAGAGGGGCACGCTCAGGAGGACACACACGAGCCCCTGCCCCCACGCCCGCCCAGCTTTGTGGGAGCCCGGCCCAGGTGGCAGTCCGAGACAGCGACCCCGGGCCGGGCCGGCCCTCGCTGGGCCTTGGGCCTCCGTGCCCCCAGGAAACCGGACACGGCGCGCAGATAAGAGCGGGGCAGCGGCGGCTCGGGTGACTGGGGCGACTGATAAACAAGCCGGGTGGGGACAGGAGGGGAGGCCAAGCGGCCGGCCCGACCCCTACCTTCCACTGCGAGCTTCTCGATGGCGCGGCGCTCCCCGCGGCTGCAGTGTGGGGGGAGGCAGAAGCCGCGGATGCTGCGACCCGTGCGCACCCGCGAGCTCAGCACGTAGTTGGGGTCCAGGTCGTCGCCGCCCTGGGGGCGGAGCGGGGGTGAGCGCCGGGAGACCCCTCCCCAGCCCGCCCCGCCACCCAGAGCCACCCCGCACCTGCAGGTTGTCGGGGTTGAGGTCGGTCTTGTGCTCGTCGCTGGGCTTGTAGCCGCCGTGCCGGTCCTCGATGATGGGGTCAAAGAGCTCCTTGAACACGTCATATGACTCCTCGTCGCCTGCCACGCAGCCCACGGTCATGATGTAGGGGTGGCCTGGGAGGACGCGGAATGGGGGCAGTGACGTCACTGGCAGGCCTAAGCGAGCCCCTCGGTACCCTGCGGCTCCGCCCGGACAGGGGAACGCTGAAACCCTGGCCTGAGCGGGGTTCTGGAGGAGGCGCTGGACCCTAGCCCCAGGGAATGTCTTGCGGATCAGGAACCCGCACCCTGACCCCGGGACCAGGGCGCGCGTACCGGGGTTGTCCACGCCGGTCTGGATGACGTCGTCCAGCGTGAAGCCGCTTGGCGTGCTCTTGGCGCGCAGCTCCGCGTACAGCTCGGGGGTCAGCACCTTGGCCATGTGGTTGTTGTGGCCGCTGAGGTCGGGGAACTCGTCCTCGGCCGGGAAGCGCAGCTTCAACGTGTTGTGGCTGTTGGAGAAGGGCATGGCGGCGGCGGGCGGCGGGCTGCGGGGAGATTCGGGGGTTAGGGAGGACCCGGCGCACCGGGTCCCGCAGGGACGTGCGGGCCACCCAGAGCCTCGCTGCCCCGGCTCCTGGTCACCCTGGGACACGGCCAAGGTCAGCGGGGTCCGCACCGCGCGCAGGGCGCTCCTGCACCGCCCAGGACCCCGGGCCCAGCCGGCGCGCGTGACTCTGCGGCCCACAAGCCCCTTCGTGCGCAGCAGCGCCCCCGCCCCAGCTCCCAGGCGGCCTCCGCCGGCCCGCGGGCCCACTCACCGGGTGGCCGGGCGGGGCAGAGGCACTCTGTCCGTCTGCAGCTCCGGGCGCGGCGCAGGCGAACAGCGGCGGCTCCGCGCTCCCGCGGCTCTTAAGGGGCGCGACGCGGGCCGCCCATTGGCCGCTATTTATAGCCCATTCATTCCATTGGCCCGCGCTGCGGGGTGGTGCCGCCGCTTTGTCCGCCACCCGCAGCCCCCGACAACCCCCCCAAGGCCGCCCACCCCTGCTGTCCCCTCGCCGGGACCCCACGCAGCCCGCCTACCCCGCCCGGCGACCGCCCAGGACCCCGCAGCCGAAACCTCAGGCCTTTAGACGTACTGGAAGTTCCCTCCCACGCTGCCTCCGGGCGGGAAACTGAGGCAGGAGGGCCGCTGGGCACTTGAAGACGCTCGGGCTCATCTGCAGCCGGGCTCTAGCCTTCCCTGGTCCCGCCAGTCCCCGCGGCGGTCGCGACGAGGGTCCAGGCGTGAACGTTCCGGGCTCCTGCAGCAGGTACTCGCCCCTCCCCCACCCCACCCCCGCCCTGTCCGAGCTGGCCTGGAACCGCTGACCTTCCTCAAGGTGCCCGGAGGCATCTCCCGGGCAATCTTGGTGCAGAGGTAAGGCGCGCCGGGAGGCGCAGTGTGGCTGCGGTCCAGCGGGGCGGCACCCGCGGTGCCTTGACCTTGGGCGAGTCCCCTGACTGTGGGGGACCCGAGCCAGAGACCCCCGGGCCCGGCCCTTCCTGGTAGATGAGAGAACAATATGGCCCTGGGAGGCCGCTGGGGAGTGCACAGCCTCAGTCTCCAGACCCCAGCCTTGGGCCCTTTCCAGAGGGGACAGGTTCATCTCACCACCCCACCCCCAAAGGCAGTCCCCAGAAACTCTCAGCAAAGATGGGAGGAAACACAAACAATGAACATGTGTGAGATTTAAAAACAAACGAAACCAAAAAACCAAAACAAAACAAAAAACCGCCTCACTAAAAATCAGAATCATCCAAATCAAAACAACTAGGACTGTACCTTCCTTCCACTGCCCCCAGTACACTCAGATGGCAAAAACGTGAAAGATTGACCCCAGCCACCGTTGGCTGCGGGTTGGAATGTGGAGAGACAGGCGGGCATTCACACACTGCCTGTGACTGTGAACTGCTCCGTCGTTTTTGGAAAGTAATTTGGCAGTGTCTATTACAATTAAAAATGCTTGTACTCCATGACCCAGCAATCCCACTTCTAGGAATCCAGCCTGTACAAAGGACACTTGGGGACTGGCCAGGGGTAGGAAGGCATGTCCCCAGCATGGAGTATTACACAGCTATTTTAAAAAATGAGTTGGATCCCTACTTACTGAGCCACCAGCAAGGATTCAGCAGCCTCCCCTCAACCCCCTCATCTCTTGAATACCCACCTGCCTTCTCCCACGAGGCCTCCCGCAGGCCATTTCCACCAAGGAAAAGGGATCCTGTCCTATGTGTGCTTTCCAGAACCTCCACTCTTCTGAACCCTTTGCTAATGCAAATAAGAGTAATGATCTGCTTCCTGCCGGCACTGAGGATCATATCCATGTAAGAATTCAACAGAGAAACGACAGGAAGACCCTTACTACTTCCAAGTCACTGATGATTACAAGAAAAAGAAACTAATGAAGGTGTTTGAAGAGGAAACTTGCCTACAATGGTGATGTGACGAGCATCCAGAATCTGGAGAAGTAATTCAGCTGCAGCGTGACCAGCGCGAAAACACACACCAGTTCCTCACAGAGACCAGACCGACTGAGGAGGACTAGCCGAAGTCGTGTGGCTGTTGCTGCTGCTGTTCACCTTTTTCTACGTAATCTCAGCCCACAATGTGGGGCTCAGACTCACAACCCCGAGATCCAGAGTCGCATGCTCCATCGACTGAGCCAGCTGGGCGCCCCAGTTTCCTGGGTTTTCAATGCTTTTGATTCACTGAAGCTTAAGTGAGGATTTCCTTGCAATGAGTAGAATTTCCCTTCTGTCCCTTGTCATAAATTTAAAAACCTCACGGCTTATATAATGTAACCATTTAGGGTCTGCTTTTAGCTTGGAATAGTGGTAATTCCTTCATGTGGTCAAATGAAGAGAAAGGGGTGCCTGGGTGGCTCAGTCGATTAGGCCTCTGACTCTTGATTTCGGCTCAGGTCATGATCTCAGGGTCTTGAGATTGAGCCCCAAGACTAGACAGGCTCTGTGCACACAGCGTGGAGTCGGCTTGAGATTCTCTCTCCTTCTCCCTCTGCCCTTCCCCCACTCATGGTGTCTCTCTAAATAAGTAAATAAATAGAATCTTTTTTTTTTTTTTTTTTTTTTTTACTTGAGAGAGAGAGAGAACAAGTGGTGGGGAAGGGCAGAGGGAGAGGGAGAGCCAGACTCCCCGCTGAGCAGGAAGCCCACTGTGGGACTCGATCCCAGGACCCCGAGATCATGACCTGAGCCCAAGGCAGACGCTTAACCCACTGAGCCACTCAGGCACCCCAATAAATACAATCTTTTTTTAAAAAAATGAAAAAGAGGGGTGCCTGGGTGGCTCAGTGGGCTAAGTCTCTGCCTTCAGCTCAGGTCATGATTTCGGGGTCCTGGGATCGAGCCCCACATCGGGCTCTCTGCCCTCAGGGAGCCTGCTTCCCCCTCTCTCTCTGCCGGCCTCTCTGCCTACTTGTGATCTCTCTATCAAATAAATAAATAAAATCTTTAAAAAAAAATGAAAAAGGAAGAAAAAAATGAATTGGAGCTTGTGTGTCAATGTCCACCATACATTGTCCTGCAAATAAAGCAAGAAAGGAGGAGAAGCCCTTAACTCTGTGTGTGTTTCACAGAATCCCTCCAGGACTGCAAAGTGAGCTCTGCGGGCAGCAAGGTGAACATCGCGCTGCTGCTGGAAGGCTGGCCACGAGCAAGCAGCCACGTGAACCAGAAGGAAATACTGTCAGGATCTGGGAGGAGATGGGTGCTGCTGGGGTAGGGACAGGGCAGAAGCAGCGCGAGGAATTCCAGTGTCTTTGGTGCCTCTGGGGAGTGGGCACTGGAGCAAAAACCCAAAAGAGGAGCAAGTCCCTTCGCCTCTGCCTACGTGCGCATCGGAGGGTGCAGTCTCGATAGGCAGTCCCTGTGCTTACCACACGTGGGACTCCTGCCTCTTCTCTCGCGCACCTTAGCGTGTTTTGACCTGTTCCCAAGTCGGCATTTTCTTAGGTACATAAAACAAACCAAGGCAAAAAGGCAAATGGCCCTGGGCTGCCCAGATAGCAGGTGTCCCTTAAGCCTGGAATTTTTGCACACTGTGGGCCCTGCAGCCCCTTCCTCCAGTTTTAGAAATAATCTGCAGTTGCCCTCTTCACCTCCCCACCCCCCAAAGTCTGATGGGCTCAAGTTTCTGTTTCTGGAAATCTGGAGGCTGACTTGGCTTTCAGACATGGCCGGGGGGGGGAGGGAGGGGAGGGGAGGGTGGAACTTGGGGCTTCTCAGAAGAATCCACCCTCAGGCCACTACAGGCCTGACCTGCTGGGGGGAAGGAGGGAAGGTCCTGCTCCCCTCTCCTCCCTCAAGCATGGCCCACACTGGAGAGGGGCAGTCCGGAGGTTCGGAGCTGCCCTGCTCAAGGTCAGGCCCTGGTGACGCTCCTGCCCGAGGCTCCAGCAGCCCTCAGCATTGTGACGTGGGTGTTGTACCATGTTGCAGAGAAGCAAAGGAAGGCAGAAGGTGGGTGACGGAAGAGACAGGTCAGAGGTCCAGCAAACCCTCAATGGTGCCTGGCCCTGGGCGAACTTAACCTGGAGCCCATCTTGAGGCGCCCTGGGGCAGGCCAAGCCTCGGCTGGACTAGATTGACAGCATGGGTGATCAACAGCTGTGCTGGGGGAAGGGAAGAGGTCTTCAAGGCCTTTAGACCCAAATGTCAGGGCGGCCCCCTACCAGGCAGAGACTGCTTGGGGGTCTGGGTGGTCCCAGAGCAGAGGAGCAAGGGGCGGGGAGGCCTGGACGGTGCTAGCCTCCACCTCAGCTAGAATAACATTGCCCCAGTGACCTAGCCCTTGCCTGTGGACCCTCCGTTTCCCCCAGGGCCCAAGGAGCCGGTTTGGCAGCATCTGGGCAAGAAGCTGGGTGACATCACCCCACCAGTTTATGGTCCAGGTTCCTCAGAAATCACACCTGGTTGCACATTAACCATTAACACATTCCCTGGAGGGGGAGGGAAACTTCAATGGCATCCCCAGCTTTTCATCCGTGGAACTTAGCCTGCCCAGTGGGGCTGTAGCTTTAGGCATGCAGAGGTCGGCCACATGGGAGAGCCAAGCAGGGGACCAGGTCATTCTCAGAGTCTGTCCTCAGAAGACAGTGAGATATGGGCTGCCTGGTTGGCTCAATGGGGAGAGCATACCACCCTTGATGTCGGAGTTGTGAGTTTGAGCCACACGTTGTGTGTAGAGATTACTTAAAAATAAAATCTTGTTAAAAAAAGAAGGCAGTCAGGACGGGCTTCCTCTTTGTGCCCTGTCCCTGAGTTCAGAAGAACCAAAGAGGAAGTTGGTTGGGGTCAGGAGAGGAGTAGGAGCTGCTTTGGGGTCAAGCACTATGAGGCAGGAGGCTGGGCTAGTCAGAGAGGGGAGGACCTTGGGTCACCTGATCCCTGCCAGATGCAGCCTCCCCCAGTGGGCATCTTCAGCTTCTCCCGTTCCCCCAGCGTGACTCTGATCCTTTTCTCCAGGGTCTTTTTCCTGCCTGTTCTCACCTTTATTCAAACCTACTGTTGGTTCTCTGAAGTCAGATTTACTGGCTTTAAATTCCAGTCCACTTTGACCCCATTGCCTATGTAACCTTAGGCAACTACCCAACCTCTCTGTCTGAGTTTTCCCATCTGTATAGTGATCCTCCCCCCCCGCCCCCGCCCGGCCCCCTGCTCCATAGGATTGTGGAGAGAGTTTAATATGATGATACTTAGCTGGGTTTATATAGAATCAGTTCTTGTTAGGAAAGCCCCAATATACAAACTCTGCCCGAGGCAAGGTGCCCACCTGACCTGGGTCATCAGCTAGAGCTTGGGGGAAGCTGGTGCTTTGAGGACACAGACTGAGGGCTAGGGCAGGCTCGGATGGAGCGGATGGGCAACTCTGGGTAGGCTGCCTGGAGGAAGGGCACTGGAGGAGCTGGCCAGCCAGTTATGGACAGAGAGGCAAGTGGGAAACTGGGACCACAGGAAACCACTGCCGAGTCACCAAGTCCTAATTTAGGCTCTTAGCAGGCACCCAACCTCAGCTCCATATTGCAGCTGAGAGGCTGCGGAAGAGGAACCCCCAGAAGTGGAACGTTGACATCTCCCAGGGAAGCGATTAGGTGGTGATTCAGGCAGGTGCATCACCAAAGGAGCGAAGCAGATCACCTGGAACAGAGGCTGGGCAGCCACAGATTGGGCTGGCTTGTCTCAGTGTTGGGAGCAAGAGGCAGCAAGGCCATGATGAGCCACACAGGCAGCTGGTGGCCAGAGTGCTGGTCCCAGAGGAACATGAACCCACAGGGAATGGAAGGCCACCTAAGTCCCCTTACCGTTTTACCCCCCAGGGAGGTTCCCAGACCCAGGTCCAGCCAGGGCAGAGGCATGGTGGGGGGTGGGGGGGTGGAGCTGAGGCTAGGCAGGGGTTTCCACTATGGACTCTGCGGGACCCATGGCAAGGGCCACAGTCACTCTGGCACGCCTAGCCACTCCCATTTTGCCAGGCAGGAGCAATGTGGGCCTGGGGCGTGGCCCAGGGTCATTGCTAGCCGGCCCTGGTTCAGGCCCTGACTCAGCCCTTGGGTAGCAGGGGTGGGCTGGAGAGTCTATCCCCTTTCGGGTCCCCAGGACTAACAGCACAAGCCCTGGTTGCTGGCAGCTGGAGGAAGGCATTCCATATCCCCTGCTGTCCTTCCCTCCCCCACGCCCTCTCTCCACAGAGGAACTGGCTCTGAATCAGCCCTGCTGACACAACGGGGCCGCCGCTTCCCTTTTCTTGCCCTTGTCTTCCCGCTGCCCTTCCCCCAGTCCCCTGCCAGGCTGCTCACCTGGCCCTCACCGACCCCGACGTGAGCCCAGCTCATGCATCTCAGCACCACTAACCTCCCCGGCCCCACCGGCTTCCCTTCCCCGAAGCGGAGCATGTGCCCCGCAGGGGAGGCAGCGCCCGGCCTAAGGCCACTTGGGCAGAACCTTCCGGCCAAAGCCTTCCGGGACAACCCTCCGATCTGCAATTTCACTCTGTGGAAGCCACCCTGGGGCCCGGTCTGAGGGGTTCCCAGAGCGGTTTGCGGTGCCAGCGTGGCCAAGGCAAAGCGTCCTCCGAGGGGCTTGGGCAGCTAGCGAGAGGCGGCCTTGCCGGGAACCCCGGGCTGTGCAGAAGGCCAGCCCTGGTCCCCGCCCACAGCAGCCCGGCCGAGGGGACGCTGCAACTTCTCGTCGGTCCTTTGCGCGAGCTTGCATCAACAGGGAAGCCTTAGCGGGCCGAAAGCCGCCCCGACGCCGCCCCGCAGGCGGGAGGGGCTGCCCGCGGCTCCCGGCATCCAGCGCGGGGCGGGGGGAGGGGGGGGCGCCGTGACGCCATCGGAGGGCGCCGGGCCGGAGCCGGAAGTGTGGAGCCGCCGTCGCGGCGCCACGTGCGGAGCGTCAGGGAGCGGGACTCCGCCGCGCGTGGCGGGTGAGACTCCGCGCGGACCCCCGCCCTGTGCCGGCCGGGCCTGGCACACCCCCACCCCTTCTGGGGGGGGTGCTTACCTCTCCTGCATCCCCGTTGCCGCCCGTGCCCCTGGAAGCCCGTCTGGGGGGAGGCTGGGGAGCCGGGGTTCCGCGGAATGGAGCCCGGCGTGGTGATAGCACAGACCACTGGCCGCTGCCCCGCTGGTGGCCAGCCCCTCATCTCGCACCTGGAGCGTGGGAGCCAGTCTCCTGGTCTCCCGGTCCTTACTTGGTGGGAAATCTTTGCCCGTCCTCTGCGGTGGCCCCGCTTCAGTTTCTCCATCTGTGATTTGGGCTGGTGACTTGTGTCTCATGACCCAGACCAAGGAAGGTTTAACATGTGGGGCCAGGGTGCAGCCGGGGACCGAGCCAGCCCCCGCCCCCCCACTCCCACCGCGGGGCTCTGCCCAGATTCCAGGTGGCCCTCCAGGCATTTTTACACGCTCATGTCCACACACTTCCTCCCAGGTCCCAGGCACCTGCCAGAGAGCAACACCATGAGCTTCGTGGCCTACGAGGAGCTGATCAAAGAGGGTGATACGGCCATCCTGTCACTGGGTCATGGTGCAATGGTAGCAGTGCGCGTGCAGCGTGGGGCACAGACCCAGACCCGGCATGGTGTCCTGCGGCACTCAGTAGACCTCATCGGCCGCCCCTTCGGCTCCAAGGTGACCTGTGGCCGCGGTGGCTGGGTGTATGTGCTGCACCCCACACCCGAGCTCTGGACGCTGAACCTGCCACACCGCACCCAGATCCTCTACTCCACCGACATAGCTCTGCTTACCATGATGCTGGAGCTTCGGCCGGGTTCTGTGGTCTGCGAGTCCGGTGAGTTCCTTGGGCTACCTCAATTCCAGTTCTGGAAAACTGACTTGAAGGTGGAGGTCAGATCGCGACAACATCGAGGCAGCAGCGAGACAGCCTCCAGCCTGCCCTTCCTGAGGACAGGAGTGCTTGCTCCACCTCTCTTTTGCCAGAAGGTTTCTGGGGGGGCTGACTGCAGGGAGTGAGAAGCAGCGGAACTGGCGAGGAGGCCGGTGCTGTAATCTGAATGAGAGTTGGTGGTGCGGGACCAGCGAGTCACCCTCCCCAGGAGCTGGTGTTCATGACAGTCCTGCCTGCCTTGGTGGGGCAGGGCCAGAGTGCCGCTCGGCTCTGGCCTAGCTGCCGACTGCCGTTCCCTACCTCTGTGCTGACGGAAGGGCGGAGAGCGCCCGGCCTAGCAGTCCCTGCCTGCCCAGGCCCAGGGCTGAGAGTCGCCCCTTCCCGGGGGGAGGCCTTCCGCTGCTCTGAGGGGCTCATTGTAGGTGGGGACACTGCGTCAAGCTCACCCTTGGCCAGCAGCACTGCCACTGAGTCCAGAGCCTGAGGTCAGTCTCGGCCCTTACATGCACACACATACACGCAGGCGCTGGGTCCACCGAGGATGGAGATCGAAGCCTAGTACAGCCCAGGCCCACGCGCACCTAATTTCCAGCATGTTCGTCATGGGCTGTGCGGCTGGGCTCCAAGGTCAGGAAGTTCTCCCCACCCCTGCTTCCAGCTTTCTGAGGACTTCAGGCCGTCTCATCCTAATGCATGTGGACACTTGGTTCTTGTTGCCCAGCCAGACACTTTGAAATGGGAAGGGTCGGGTGCGGAAGCTGGGCTGTGGGGCAGAGGGTGGGCCGGGGCTGGGCAGAGGCCAGCTGCTCGGCCACAGGGGACCTGGGGTGATGGCGGGACCGCAAGACGGCTCACCCCTGCTACCATGTGTGCAGTGGGCATGCTTCTGGGCTCTGCCGTGCCAGCTCCCGGTCTAGGAACTGTGGGTCCAGCCCTGAGCAAGAGAGGCTGGGTCTCTGCTTCCCCGAGCACAGAGTAAGCCCGGTGTCACCGTTTCAGTGCTGAGTTGATTGCCATAAGGCTGCACGTTTGAGGGTGACTCCCAGGGGTCCCTCCAGCTAGGTTGGTCAGGGAAGACCTCTGACGAGGGGACGTTCAGCTGGGAATGATGAGAAGAGTCGAGGGAGAGCGTCTCCCCAAGGGCGAGCCGTGTAAAGTGCGGGCCCAGCAAGGAGTGAGGCGAGGTCAGGAGGAGACGGGCACAGCTCAGAGGGCCGTCAGGGGTCCGACTCTGCTTGGCGTGGGGCGGGGAAAGCAGGCGTGACTGAGGTGAAAAGAATCCCTCTGCTGTGTTTGAGGCAGGATGGAAGGTGGCTGGGCCAGCTGGTGGTGGTCACAAAGCCAGGAGAGAGGGCCCAGGCAGCGGGGTGGCAGGGTGGGGGTGGGGGGAGACAGGAGTTGCTAGCGGGTTGAATGCGGGGTGGAGAGGGGCGTCGAGGGCACCTCTGGGGTGTCTGGCTGAGCTCTGGTTGTCGTTGACTGGGCTGGGGAAGGCTTGGCAGGGAAGGGATTTGGGATTGGAGTGGGTCCAGCTTTGCTCTTGTTCCCACTGAGCGCTGGTGAGCTGTTCGGGATGGGGAGGGTGTGCGTGCGCACTGGACACTGGGTAGGAGTCTGGAGGGCAGGGACATGGCTTTGGGAAGTGTCCATCAAGACTGGCACCTGAAACCATGGGGGAGGGGATGTCATGGCGGGGGCGCCGGGGGCTGCCAGGTGGGAAGTCAAGTCGAGGGGCGACTGAAGGCAGCTGAGGAGTGTGGCCAGTGCAGTTGGAAGAGAACCGGGGGACGATGACAGAAGACTGGAGCTGCGTGGCCGGCTGGTTACCGTGTCCCAGCTCATCGCTGTGAGGCTCTGGCAACTAGGGCAGGGCTGCTCCTGTGTGGTGGAGGCGGGTGGGGGCAGGAGGACAGACGACCCGAGTGGGCCAGGAGCTGGGGGGTAGGGCTCGGGACCAGCCACCAGGTGGAGGGTGGGGGACAGGCCCGTGCTGCCCCGTCCGCTTTGTCTAGACCCTGCGGGGCCTCTGGCGCTGGGCTTGGGCAGGGCCGCCACTCTCCCCCCTGGGCCCACAGCAGACTCAGGAAATAAACCCCAGCTCCTGTCCCCACCCAGCCCCAGTGCAGCCCCAGCTAACCAGACCCCGGGTAGCCGGGACCCGACAGGGAGCCATGCCCCCGAGGAACCGGGATCGTCTGTTCCGATGGGCCCTGTGGGGGTCCTTCCAGGGCGAGGGTGGAGTTGTTTCTTGACTGTCCCCAGCAGGCCCTCCTGACATGCGTCCTGTCCCGCCAGGCACTGGCAGTGGCTCCGTGTCCCACGCCATCATCCGTACCATCGCGCCCACGGGCCACCTGCACACGGTGGAGTTCCACCAGCAGCGGGCGGAGAAGGCCCGGGAGGAGTTCCAGGAGCATCGGGTAGGCCGCTGGGTGACGGTGCGCAACCATGACGTGTGCCGCAGCGGCTTCGGTGTGAGCCACGTGGCAGACGCGGTTTTCCTGGACATCCCGTCTCCCTGGGAGGCTGTGGGCCACGCCTGGGACGCCCTCAAGGTGGAAGGTACAGTGAGGGTTCTGGTGCCCAGAGGGGTCAGAAACCACTGGGTCATGCAGCCCAGCCAGGCCAGGGCCCCTTCTGGCCCGAAATAGGGGTGGGTCAGGCTGGCCGAGGACGCACGGGGAGGTCACCCCCTGAGGGGGATGTTGGGAGGAGTAAGACCCGGGGGGGGAAGGCGGCCCCAGCTGAGCCCCTGTTCCTTGGCCTTGCCCTGCTCGCACCCGGACGTGGGAGGTGTCTGAGTTCCCTGGGGAATGTGGCGGCTCCACCTCGGTGAGACGTGGGGCCCACCGAGGGGCCACGCCAGGGTACATTTCAGGGGTCGGAGGTCAGCCCCTGACGCCAGCCCTTGCCAGCAGAGTCTCCCTTTCCCCCAGCAGACTCGGCCACCAGCCGGCTAACCGGCCCCTTTTAGGGAAAATGCTGGATGTGGAGGCGGGAAGGAGGCGGGAAGGTTGGCTCTTTGCCAGGGAGGCGCTGGTGAGGCCCTGGGTTTTTCCCTTTTCTGGAGAAGGAGCCAGCCCAGGCAGGGCCCCTTCCCTCCTCCCCGCTGAGCAGTGCAGCCTGGGAGAGCAGGGAGGGAGCCCAGGGCACCCCAGGGAAAGGGCTGCCCCTCCGAAAGGTGCCAAGGTGCCAAGGCGCGGCTCCACAAGCGAGGCGCTCCAGGCAACAGCTCCCAGGGGGTCCCCTGTCGCGTCCCTAGGCTCTGCAAAGGTGGGCCCCGCTTCCCCACATCTCCACGCCTTCCGGCTTTGCCCCAGACACCATAGGCCCGGGTCCCAGTCCCACAGAAGCTGGAGCCAGCTGACCAGCCTGAGCCAAGCCCAGGGGGTCACACTCCCAGGCCTTCCTCCTGTTGCCAAGTTTCCTTCCTGGTGGCTAGCCCCAGAGGAGCCCCGCCATCTATCGTCCCCATCCCCTGTGCTCCTCTAAGCCCCCTCCTTTAGGCTATGTCTGCTTGTTCTGGTCCCAGAGGTTCCCAACTTACTTGTGGGCCTTGCATTTTCCAGTGGCTCACCTGCCTGCTCTGTGCAGACCCCCGTGAAGGGCCATCGCCAGGCTCTCTGGAACTTGGGCTGAGCAGCAGGCTCGGGCCCTCGCCCAATGGGGCCTTTTTTCCTAGCAGTACGCGTAGGGGTTGGGTCCCTTCTTGGGGATGACTCTGCGCCCCCTGGGGTGGCCTCAGACCGCTTGTCCCTCCTCCAGACCCACAGTTTCTTGAAGATGTGTCTGGGGGGTCTGTGTCCCCAGGTGTGGCCGAGGTGACCAGGCCTCAGGGCCATTTGAGGACTCGCCCGGTCACATCCCTGTCCCCGCCGCGGCTTCCCCACACCCTCCCTACTAGGACAGGGACGTGGGCTGGACCCAGGCCAGGCTGAGGGACACTGCAGGTGGGCCCTGGTGGGAGGTGGCAGGAAGGGGCTGTCAGCTCCCGCCTGCACGGTGTCATCCTCTGCCGTCAGGCTCTGCTCAGAGTAGGCGCCTCCTGTTCCCCGGAGCAGGTGACAGCCTCTAATTTCCTGTGACAGCAGCAGCTCCCACCGCCCGGGAACCCCTTCCCCCACTGCCGCCCTGGATGGTTGGAGCTGTTCTGGGCGCAGCGCTCCGGCGGCTGCCAGCCGAGGCTCCGCCCTGACCCCTGACCCGTGGTTCGTCCGGGCCCCAGCCCTCGGCTTCCTTATGGAAGTGGAGGGTGGCGGGGCCGAAGTCCAGGGTCGTGGGCTCTGTCTAAGCGGTCCCTTCCACGTGGCTCCAGGGGAGCTCCTGCCCCACCGGCCTCTGCCCCCGGCCCCACCGCGGTCTGGACTCCTGCTTCCCCCCCCCCGCCCCCGCCTCCCAGGGGGCAGTGGGGGCCAGGCCTCCGCGCCGCCACCCCCAGCCCTCGGACACCGGGCGCCTGTGCCCTCCTGCCCTCTGACCCCGAGCCCGGCTCCCCACAGGCGGGCGCTTCTGCTCCTTCTCGCCGTGCATCGAGCAAGTGCAGCGCACCTGCCAGGCGCTGGCCGCCCGCGGCTTCTCGGAGCTCAGCACGCTGGAGGTGCTGCCGCAGCTGTTCACCGTGCGCACCGTCAGCCTGCCCGCGCCCGACCTGGGGGCCCGGCCGCGCCCCGACGCCGGCCCCTTCCGCAGCGGCACGCCCATGAAGGAGGCTGTGGGCCATACGGGCTACCTGACCTTCGCCACCAAGACCCCGGGCTAGCAGGGCTCCCGCCAGGAGGGGGGCAGGGGGCGGCTCGGCCACAGGCTGCCTTATATGGTCAGCGCGCCTGCTGGGCCCATGTTTAGACAGAACGGGCGGGGTGAGGGGGGGCCTCCCGGCGGCCTGGTCCCCTCCCCGCGGCCTGGTCCTCTGGGGAGGAAAGCCCGCCCATCGCCCCCGTGCTGCTGCTCTCCCTTGCCACAGAGTCTCTGCTGTCACCTGCTCTTCTGGCTGTTGAGGCCAAGGGGTGTAGGTGGTGTGGCCCAGGTCTGACCCCTTCCCAGGTAGCCCCAAACTGGCAGGGAGCGGGGCGGGAGCCAGGAGGAGGAGGACCATTGGGTCTGGGGGCTGGCCCCTCTGCCCCCCCAAACCCCGGAGCTGATGGTGCCGGGCTGGGGGAGGGAGAGGTGGGCTTGCTGGGTGGCGTCAGGCCTGAGCCCCTCTCCCCCACCCATGAGGCGCCCTGCAGGCCAAGTGGGAGTGCCCTGTACCCCCTCCCATGGGAAGGAGGGGGCCCTGGGCAGCCCTGCCCGTCTGCTGGGCTCTCTCGCCGCTGGAAGTGCCTCCTGTGGCCCCGGTCCAGCCAGAGTCCTGGCGTGGCAGTGAGAACAGAGCACCCACTTAGCCAGGAACCTGAGGGGGACGGTGACATGCCTCAGGTGACCCGGCCCAGCCCTCTCAGAGCTGTTGGAACCCCGGCCTTCCGGGCCCGGGGCTGCTTGGGTGCCTCTGCCCCTCACAGCAGTGCCAGGGGCACGGGGGCGCGTCCAGGCCGGAGGGCAGCCGGCCCTGGTCTCCAGCCCTGCGCTGGGCGGCTGGCCCCCTGCCTGCCTCGCTTGCATGAAGGGCCTGAGCGTCTGCCCTCGGCCTCACCTGTCCTCCAGCGCTTCCGGTTCCCCACGTTAGGACAGGAGCCCCAGGGAACTGCTGGCGGGGGCTGGCTCCCGACCGAGCCTGGCGGGCTGCAAATAAACACGGTTGCCTCGGCCACGCTCCCTGGTCTCTTCGGTGCCCCGCACGCCAGGCCCTTGTTCCCCGGCGCCCACGTCCGGGCCGGACCTCCCCACGCACAGCCCTGGCCCCTGCTCCTTCCTCTCCCTGTCCCAGGGCACGCGTCCCAGGGGCTCTGGACTCCGAGACAGCAGCCTGGGACAGGATGGACTAAGGGGCAAGTGTGTGGCCACTCCCACTCAGCTGCAGAAAGGGCCACTTGTCCTAGTGGGGGGGGGTCCGCTTGTGTGTGTCCGTGTGTCCCAGAGCGCTACACCCCCCCTCACAGCCCGGCATAGCCTTGCATTTATTCACAGCACGGACCACCTCTGTGCTTCCGGAAGGGCCTAGAACCCAAGAAGGCCCCCCCCCCCCCCAGGCCTGCCTTTCCAGCCCCAGGCCACACCCAGGCCTGTGAGTCCTTGCAAAGGTGCCAGGTGAGGCGGGCCTGCTGGCGGACTGGGCTCCTGGGGGCAGCCTCCCCTCCTGCCCAGGGCCCTGCAGGACCTGAGTCCCATCAGAGTTCCTCGGAGGTCCTGGAACCCCCAGCCCAGTGTTCTTATTCTGCCTCCCAGGACCCGTCCTGACCTCTGAGCAAATGCCTAGCTTGGGGGACAGGAGGAGGGAGCTGTGCCTTACCCTGGCCTTGAGAGGCCGGCGAGGTGCCTGCCGAAGGGCATAACCCTCCGTGCTCTGAGCGCAGGGACCTGTCCGAGCGCGCTCCTCCTCCCACGTGGGGCCGAGGACGGCGGCCTAGACTACAGCCCTGGGTGTCCCTGGGCCTGTGGGAGCTGGAGGATTGGGGTCAGGAGACCCGCACACCTGGCCCAGGGCAGGTCTGAAGTCCAGGGGGCCCTCCGGACCCTCAGCTGTGCCGCAGGCCCCACAC
>CM052896.1:125055557-125070552 GCA_028534135.1 Potos flavus
GCCAGTCAGGAAGGCCTTGCCAGCAGGTGGCCCCTGCAGCCCCAGAGGGACCTGGGATCTGGACCTGAACCGGGATGGGGGATGGCCAGACTCTGCCCTCCACTGGGGGCGGGGGGGGGGGGGGGGGGATGTAAGTACTTAAGGGCTCAGGCTCTGAGCCCGCCTGCTTCCCGTCCTCCCTCAGGCGCCATGGTGACAAGTTACCTCCCTCCTGGCAGAGAGGAGGATGAACACAGTGCCTGCCTTGGGGTGGGGGTGGGGAGGAACTGCCACCAGATGAAGTAGCAAGTCAGCGTTTGCTCCATCCGGCCTCACAGAACATTTCTGATATATTTTTTTAAGTTAAAATTTATTTAAAATAATCTCTGCACCCATTGTGGGGCTCAAACTCATGGCCCCGAGATCAAGAGTTGCGCACTCTTCCGACGGAGCCAGCGAGGCGCCCTAGAACATCTGATTGTTCTCACTAGTGGGAGCTACTGCTGCCACCGCCTCCAGGAAGCCCTCAGTCTCTGTTGCAGATTCCGAGGCCAGAATTTGGGGGTCGTTTCTGGGTCCATCTGAGAATGTCCTTTGCGATGTGAGGCAAGCCTTGAATAGCTGTTGGCTTCGGGGGCACTTGATTCGTGGATCAGGACAATGAGAGAGACGATTTGACGGTGAGACGGCTCTGGAAAATCCCGCTCGCGCTCCCTGGGCTCAGAGTGAAGTGTGTAATAAAGCCGAGAACTGCAAGAACCTCAGGCTGGCCCCGGGCCCGCGGCTCTTCGCGGACCTCCCCAGGCTTGGCGACACCCAGACGCCTACCCCCGCCCCAACGCGCCTCGGGGGCTCCCGGCCGCGCTCCGGCCTCTCGCGCCCTCGCAGGTCTGTGCCTCGGCCTGCTCGCGTGCGGGGCCGGGCTGCGGTGAGCTTGGCGCTGCCCCCCGCCCCCCCGTACCTCCCCCGGCTTCTCCGCTCCCCGGGCCGCCCGCACCGCCCCCCGCTTCTCCGCCCCCCACCCCCGCCCGTACCTCACCCCGCTTCTCCGCCCCCCACCCCGGGCCGCCCCCCGCTTCTCCGCCCCGGACCGCGGGTCGCCCGCACCGCCCCTTCTCAGGCCCGCGGCCTCGGGCTCAGGCGCAGGAGGGGCGAGCGGGTCAGGCCGGCCCTTTCCGAGCCTCCGGTCACGGTCGCGCGGCCTGCCCTCGGCGGGGTGGGGAGGGAGACCCCGCGGGGCGGGTGCGGCGGGGGCCTGGCGAGCGGGGCGGGCCGTGGGACCCGCGCCCCGCCGAGGGAGGAGGGCGTTTCAAAGTCAGGCTGCCTCCGGAGCCGCAGCGTCGGCGGGAGGGAATAACTCGGCTCCCACCAGGCCGAGAATAGCTCGGAATTGGGTCACCCTCACCCAGAGCTCCGGTCACAGCCTCCAGCCTTTGACAGTAATCAGCTTTCTCCCCGACATCTGTCCCTTCAAAGGGGGACAGGCCGGCGCAGGCACATTTTTAGAAGAAGCAGAGGGGCCAGGGTGGGGAGCACAGTCTGTGAACCGCTTGGCCCTGCACCCCTCCCCGCCAGGCAGGCCACCCCCCTCCCCTCCGGGCCACCTGCTGCTTCCCCCTGCTCGCCGGCCCACCTTGCCCTTTGCCTCCTGAACCCCCCCGACCCCCTCGGGGTGGAGGAAGGCGGTGTCCTCCTCCACCAGGCAGGCTTCCGGCCTCTCTGCTGGCCAAGCCTTCCTCGCAAACCCACACGGCGGTTCTCCTGTCCCCGTGGCACAGCGGGGCCCAACCTTGGCCACACGTGAGTCCAGGAACCCTCCGTGGAGCTGCGGCCCCTGGGCCGGCGCATCAGCACCCCCCGGGCCCGGGCAAATGCACGTTCCGGCGCCACCCCAGACCTACAGATTTTGGAACCTGGGGCGGGGGGCGCGGGGAGCTCTGCCGGAGGAGCTGGCGTGTCTCCGCCCATCTTCCTTCTGTTTTCCAAGGAAACCGAGCCCATCTCTAGGAGCTTATGGCGCCAGCCAGCTCCAGGGAAGCTTCCAGACCACCGACCTCCCTGTCCAAGGCCATGCCAACGTCAATTAGGGCTTGGTTTTGCCTCAGCCCGGCTGGAATGTTCGTGTCAAGTCCCCAAATCCCTCCCCTGAGACGACTGTGTCTCCAGCTCGTTTCACAAAATGAGGCATTTGGGAAATGGGAAGCCTGAGTGGCTATTTCGTGGGTTGAAGGAACGAGCACTATTTTCGGTGTTAGGGAGACATGAACGGGGAGAGGCTGGACCCGGAAGGCTCTGCATTTTCTCGGCTTCTGCGTTTCCCCGACATGTTCCACGACACCTTCTTTGACGGGAAAAATGCCCGGGGCTGCTTCAGCCAGTTGTGTGCTCCGGGTGCTCCGGGTTCTCCGGGCGGGAGCCCTGCCCCTGGGGCGGCTCAGGCTCCGCGCTCGCAGCCTCCCCTCCCGGGGTTAGGGCCCTGCGCTTCTCTAGGGCTTTCCAGCGCGGGGAAGGGGTGGGGGGCAGGCGGGAGAGGCAGCGGGCTGGTCCCCGGCAGGGCGACAGCGAGCCGTCCGTTCTCTGCTCCCGCCGCGGCCCGGGTGCAGCGGCCGCAGACCCAGACGTGGGCTTGGGGCCGGCAGAGGGGCCCCGGCGGCGAGCGTGGGAGAAGGGCAGCAGCGGGGGGCAGCCGGGCCCCTCGCTTCCTGCCCCGGAGAGGGCTCCGTCCCACACCCCGGCGGTGGCGCCCGAAGACCACCCTGTCTCCTCCTCCTAGCCCCTCCCCCCAGCCCCGCCCCCGCCCTGCCCCTGCCCCACTGCTGCCAACAGGCCTGGACTTGCCCCCCAGAAAATGGCGGTGTAATGGGCATGCAGGGGGTGGGACCCCACGCCCCTTCCCCGTCCCCCGCCAGCCCCAGCAGCCGCCCGCGGCTCTCCCTGCGGCCACCACGTGTGCGCGAAGGCTGCGGGGCTGAAGCGGGGAAGGAGGCGAGCGGGGGAACCCGGGGCTGTGGCCTCAGAGGCGCGGGCCGAGCCGGGAGCCAGCACGTGCAGGGAGCAGCGTCCCTGCCGC
This sequence comes from Potos flavus, assembly GCA_028534135.1. Lineage (NCBI taxonomy): Eukaryota > Metazoa > Chordata > Mammalia > Carnivora > Procyonidae > Potos > Potos flavus. The sequence goes on from CM052896.1 coordinate 125,058,607, forward strand.
CTGTGCCAGCGGCCGCCGGCTCCCAGGTGCTGGGCGAGAGGTGGGGAGGGCTCCGGGCTGCCGGATACACAGGAGGCCTGCGGAGACTCGGGGCGCGCAGGAATGCGGGCCGCGGGCTGTGGGGCGGGGGCGGCAGGGGTGCCCGAGGCGTGTTGCTAAGCTACCGGCACAATGGACATTCCGGGCACTAGGCAACGGGGCAGGAGCTGTTTCCCAGGGAGGGGTAGGGACCGGCGGCCCGGGCCTCCCCCATCCCCCAGCTCTGCTGCCCCCCCCCCCCAACCTGAAGGCGCAGGGCCTGCCTGGTTCCTGGGGTAGAGTGCAGCCTCTTCCGGGTGCCTGCCCCCCTGTGGGTGCCCTCCGTGACCCAGGCCACTAGCTGGGCTCCTGCAATGTGGGGCGACCCACCCCTCCCTGCCTGCCACCTCCCCCCGGCCTCTGCCTCCTCTGCTCATGCTTCCCCCCCCTAGTCCGGATGCAGGGACTTCAGGGGGCCCTGGGCAGATCTTAGAGGTTTTGGTGGGACCCCAGTCCTCTGCCATCTGCTTTTCGTCCCCGGCCCCTGGGCTTGGCACCCCCACCTCGAGTCCGGCCAGGACGGGCTCTGCTCGCAGCCGCGTCTGGCAGGGCCGTGGGCCCCCAGCGGCTGTCCGCAGTGTCCCGCCCGGGGCCTCTGTCTGGGTGGGACAAGCCGAGGGCTTTTGTTTTGCTCCTTTCTGGCTCCACTTCCTCCCTCCGCGGAGAGACTGCTAAGGAGCTCTGGGCCCAAGTGCCACCAGCTGGCGGGGGAAGGAGGGGCGGCTCAGCAGGCTAGGGAGGGAGGTCCACGTGTCCACGTGGCGGGCCTCCCACCCCACAGCCCTTACTGAACCCCTAGGTCAGGCCACCAGGCCTTTGCCCATGCAACTTCCCCATCCAGCGCCTTCTGCCGCTTGGGGCCCCTGCACCAGGGCTCCCCCATCTCCTCTCACAGCCTGGAGAGACGACCCAGGCCCGCCAGCCCCTCTCACCCTGCCACACGCCCGTGTGCGTCCACGCATGTGCACACGCCAGCGCGCACACACACACGCACACACACGCACAGGCCAGGCATCCAGGCATCCCGGGAGAAGCTGTTTTCGGTGGCAGAGTGCAAGGAGCATTGCCTCGAGCCTCCCCCCATGACCGAGCACCCCAGGCCAGGGGCCGAGCTGCCTGCCTATCTCTCCGGGACAGCCTCCTAACACTCTAGGCCCCCCACCCTCCTGCGGCCCCAACCCCTGAAGCCTGCCGGCCTGCCAGTCCGGAGAACACCTAGATACAGAACCCCCCCACCAAGCCGAGCCCCCCGCAGCTGCCTCAGGCCCAGCCTGGCGTTTGGGGTGGGGTCTGCACCTCAGCCAGTGCTGTCACTCCCGCCCCTCCCCCATGCCATCCACTTTCCTAGGAGGAAGGCCAGGCTTGGCCTAGGCTGAGCTGGGGCCCCTTGGGTTCTCTTTTAGGCTGAGAGCTGGGGACAAAGAGGCAGCTGCCAGCGGGGCGGGGTGGGGGGGGCCACGGCCTTTGTGCGCGTCCGGCCCCTCCTGGTGACCTCACTGCCGGCCAGAGAAGGGCCTTTTCTTCCCAAAGGCGGCCGTTGGGAATCCGCCTGGGGACAAAGCCGCTGCCAGGCGGGGAACAAGTGAGTGGACGGCCCCCCTCATGGCATAAATTAGGGGCCCCGAGGTGGGGGAGGGGAGGGCAGCTGCAGCTGGCGGCCGGGGTGGAGCACGCCCATTCGCGTGTGCAAATGCGCAGACAGACAGCTCTACCCCCACTCACACTCGGATGCTCGGGGCTGGGGCTGAGCCTGCGCGTGGGCCCCCCAGGGCTGCCTGCCTGCCTGCGGGTGTCGCGGCCCGAGATTCGTGGCAGCCCCTCGGCCTTCCAGCTCACCCGGCGAGGTCAGGAAGACATTTGGTTCTAGATGAGCGCTGTCCTGTGACACCCGCCCCCTGTGGGGCCAAGGGCTTCCTGTCCCAGGGCCCCTGCTGCTCCACGGAGTGTCCTCACAGCCTTACTGGTCCTCAGCCCTCTGCCCCAGAGGTGGCCCCTGTGTGAGCCCCGCGGGGTGAGGGGGAAGGGGTCCCTGGATATCACAAGGCTCAGCCAGCACGGGTCACCCAGACTGACCCCCAGGCCGCCCCACGAATGCACCAGGTCTCCTCCGGCAGCTTGCTTAGCCTCCCTGGGCGTTGGAAACACCTGTCCCCGTCCCCGCAGCTCCAGGCCAGGCAGGTTTCCCACCGGCGGAGTCAGTGGGCATGGAGCTGGCCCTGGACGGTCAGCTGGGTCCCGGCGGCAGGCACAGCTGCCATCAGGCCCAGGGGGTCTCCCTCGAAGAATGGCGGCCCTCCCCACCTGCCGTCAGTGGAGTCTGGCCCTGGTGTCCTGGCGGTGCTGATGACCGACGCTGAGAAGGGGTCTGAGCTGGTGAAGGGCACTGGCCCCCCGTGGGTCCTGTCCCTTGAGGGGACGTATGGGCAGCTCAGGGCTCTGTCCACAGTGCTCCCGGATGCCGCCCCCACACTGGGGGGCCTTGACCTGAGGCCTGTGGTCGGGGTCCAGAGAACTTTGAAGCTTGCTGTCATCCCAGCAGCACGGAGAGCCCTGAGATTTCTGGGGGCCTCCAAAGCTCTTTAGCAACCCCTGAGACCACAGCCCACCAGGAAACGGGGAGGGGACTGGTGTGGCTGGGCACCTGGGTGCTGGGCTTTTCTGCATCCATCTCTCCCTCTATGGAACAGGAGCTGAATACCCACGGGCTGGGCCCAGCATCCATGGGTGGGTGACCGGCCAGGAAGGGGCCCCCAAAGGCCAGGGTGTGCAGCCCTGCTCCCCCGCCCCAGGCCACAGAGCCCAGCACCCCGTCCCGGACCGGGGAGCCGGCTAGGCCTGCGCTTTGTGCCGCGTCGCCATGGCGCTGCCGCGGGCCTCGCACGCCCTTCCCAGGACACCCCCAGCCGCCGCCAGCACCCTCCAGGCGCAGGCCCCTGGCCCACCCGCCGTCTGCCGCGGCCCATGACGGAACGCATCTGTCCCACCTCGTCACGCCGTCACGCGCACAAAGCGCAGCGTACACATGCACGCATACAGAGAGCACGGCGCGCGCATGTACACAAAGCGCAGCGTACACGTGCACGCACGCGCACAGAGCACGGCGCGCGCTCGTACACAAAGCGCAGCGTACACGCACGCACGCGCACAGAGAGCACGGCGCGCGCGCGTACACATAGCTCAGCGTACCTGTGCACGCACGCATGCGCACAGCACACACGTGCACGCACGTGCACCGCCGCACGAGGCGCTCGGCTGAGCGGCGGAAGCCGCTGCCCTGGAGTCCCCAGGAGCTTCACGTCCAGCCCAGGCGAAGCAGGAGGCAAGATGTCCGCGCAGAGCTTCAACCCCGAGCGGGGCTTCAGGGCTCTTGGCCTCCTCCGCTTGCCGGTGGTGCGGAGGAGAGGAGGGAGCTCTGCTGGCCTAGGACTTAGGGGACACCCTGGTCTAGAGGGAGGACGTGAGTGGCACTGAGTTCAGATGAGCTCCGGCTCCGGGAGGCATTGGAACCTGCTGGGCTCCTTCCCACACGATGGCTGCGGCCACCCCCGGGGCTCCACATGGGCCCCCTTCACGGACAGTGGCCCAGAGACACACGGGTGAGTAGCTGCCTTGGCCAAGGCTGCGGGCTGTCACCGGGGCCAGTGGAGCACAGAGAGGCCCTGGGCGGCCAGCCCTGACTCCCGTTGTCCGCTGATGTCAAAGGGTGGGGTCTGGGCATCAGGGGAGGGAGCCAGGGTCCGAGAGCCTCCGCAGGACCCCACTGAGGGTGGGCAGGGACAGAGGCGGTGGCCGCTGAGAGGCCCCAGAAAGCTTGCTTGGGCAGGGGCAGGGGCTGGAGCCAGGGCGCTGGGGCAGGGCGCGAGTCGGTGGACGTCAGGGGAGGAGCCAGGAAGAGGGCCTTCCTTGCCCCTGGGGCTGAATTGGTGGCAAGGAGGCTTCCCTTGCGCAGGGGTCACGGCCATGGTGAGGCCACACTGGAGGCCAGGAGTTAAGGTCCCCCACCCCCCGGCTGTACCTGGGTCATCAGGAGGTCGTGCTGGTGCCAGTGCCATCACACCCACACCCTGCCCCTCCCTCGCCCCGGCTGCTGTGGGCGGCACAAAGCCAGCCTCCAGAGGCCTGCCGTGCTTGGTGACAGGTGCTCTTTGCCTGGTTCACCATCACCTGTGCCGTCCTGCTTGCTGCTGACCCCACAGTGCCATGTGGGAGCCCTATCAGCCTGGGGATGGCCCCTGGGAGGCCTGCTGGGGGAAACTGAGTCCGGGAGAAGAACAGAGGATGACAGGGCTCCTTAAGCCCCCAAAGCACCAGAGGGAGGCCCAGGAAGGGTGAGGACCAGCCTTCCCTTCCCACAGCAGCCCCTCCTGACCCTGAGGGTCCAGACCCCAGCCCACGTACACCTATGTGCTCCTTCCTTCTTTTCAGCTTTCCTTGACTTTCTCCACCTTGCTGCCTTCCAGCCCAAAACACAGGAGGGGTAGTGGGGCCTGAGGACAGAGGGGTGGAGATTACCCAGCTCCAGGGGGTGTCTGTCCAAGGTCAGAGCCCCCCAGAGCCCCAAGGGGCCAGCACATGGGGCTGGGGGCAGCGAGGCGGAGCTGGAGTTACCAGGTTGGGGGACCGGCCTGCGGGGAGAAGTGCACAGACAGGCAGCCTGGGCTCCCTTGTCTGCCAGGCGGTGGGGGCTCCACCCTGAATAAGTGGGGCCACGCGGGGCCTGAGGCGGTGCCGCCAGACCCCAACTCCGAGGGGCGGCAGAAGCTACGAGAACCACAGGGCTCCGCGCGGACCTTCCACTGTGGCGCACGGTCGTGGCGTTGACGGGTCACGGAGCCCCCACGGGCAACCAACCGGGGGCAGGAGCCGCGGCCAGGCGGCGCCGCAGCCACCTGTCCGCCAGCGCGAGGGCAGGTGCGCTCGGCGGGGACCCAGGAGCGACAGCTGCGCCGTCGGCCCGCGCTCGCTTTCTGCGGTTCCCTCCACCCTGGGGGGCCCTGGGTCCCGGAGGCCGGGTCGCGGGCGCCGCCTGGCGGCCGCTCTCACAACCACAGTACGCGACCGGCTCTTGAGACCGCCAAGGTCAAGGGGGCCGCGTGCCAAGTAGGTGCGGGAGCAGCGCGGGCGGGCTGTGCGGAGGGCCGGGAGCTTGGAGGGGATGGGGAGCGGAGGTGGGGGAGGGTTTGGTTGTGTCCTCCTTCTCCTCTGGAGATCTCACCGGGAGGGGTCCCCTGAGGCGCCCTCCCAAGCCTGCCGGCGCCGCGGCCTAGCGTCGGGAGGGAGACCCATGGGCCGAGTCACTGCGCCAGGCTTGGTGGAGCTGCAGTGGGTCGGGCCTCAGGGAACGCGCCGGGTCCCAGAGGGCCACCTGTATTGCTGTATCCCACCTGGCTCTCTGTTCTTGGGGACTTTCTGATCCAGGACGCAGTCCTGCCCCCCAAGGCGCCCGCAGCTCCCCCAACAGACAACAGGGCCGACTCTCACCCCGCAGAGCTCGGAGCCTTTGCCTGGGCTGTGGTCTGCGCTCTCCCCCGGATCCTGTATGGCCCCTGCTCGCAGGGCCGCCCCACTAGCCGTGTTGGTCCAGGGACGCCTTCCTTTCTTTCGAGTGTCTGGGCGGGCGGGGAGAGCGGAAAGCTGGGTGTCCCAGGGAAGGTGAGGCATCAGGAGCTGGGAGCCGCCGGCCGCCGGCAGTGCCCTGAGCCTGCCTAAGCCCGCCTACCGGGAGGGAAGCGTGAAGAGGCCGTAGGGGGGTGCCCACACCAGATCTCAGGGTGAGGGCTGCGGCCGGTGCCTCGCTGCCCCAGGCCCGAGGGACGAGTGGCCCCTGTGCCCGCCGCATCTTTGTGCCTCTAATAACCAGCTTTTTTCATTAGTAAGCTAGACCCGGGAGTTAGCACACTGGCCTGCTTCTGTGACTCTGTCCCCACAACTAGTCCCTCCGGTCAGGCAGGCCAGACCCCTGGGGCCCCACCCCGGATCCTCTCCCGGGGTCCCTCACTCCGCCTGCTGCTCTTACGGCACCCTCCCCCCGGGCCCCCTGCCCTGGCCCCACTGCTCCCAGTTCAGCCCCCTCCCCCCCCCCCGCCACCAGGGTGAGCACCCAGCAAAGCACCGGGTCCTGAAAGGGCTGCTGTCCAGCGGCTCCATGCCCGCTCCGCGCCTGCTCCCTGCTGAGCTCTGCCGGGCCCTCAGGTATGTCCGGTACCAGGCTCTGGCCCCCTGCCCCTGCTGCTCCCTCACCCCCCGAGGGGCTCAGTGTAAAAGGTGTGCCCCTCGAGGGACATCCTCTGACACCCCCCACCCAGGGCACACGTGCAGGGCACACACACACCCTGCCCCCGAGCTGTGTGTCCCATGACCCTCGTCTGCCTTCTCCCCGGACACGGGGACACTCCTGGGGCTGGGGCTGCTGACCACCCAGGTCCCCCAGGACAGGGGCCCGTGGAATGTGCCGCAGGAGGTCACCCCATCCCCCTCCGCTGTCGTCCTGCCAGCTCCGGGGGGGCCGTTTCCAGTCATTCACTCCCTCGACAAATAGTTCTTGGTTGGGTCAGGTGCTGTTCTAGGGGCTGATGATCCTGCCGGGAAGAAACCGGTTTTGTGACCTCAGAGTCCATATGGAGACAAGGGTGACCAGCCGTGTGCCGTGGCTTCGGGCGGCAGGACTCCCCACCAAGCCTGCCGGGCTGGACCACCGCTGGTCTTCTGGCAGGTGGCGCGTGCTGTCGGTTCCCACTGCCCTGGGCGTCCGCTCCTGGCCGCTCAGCGGTCAGACCGGCCGTGCCGAGGACCGGGGAGCCGATCCTTTCTGCAGGGCCGGCCACCAGGTGGTCGCGGGGCTGGGGAGCAATTCCATTCTCCGCCCTCCCCAGGGAAACAGAGCAACCTAGGACGGTGAGAGAGAAGGGTGGCCTGCACCCAGACCTCAGGGGTCCCGGCAGGACCCTCCACGCCCGTTCCCACCCCCGTGAGCTCTGGTGCAGTGCCCCTCTTGGCGGAAGGTTCCTGCCTCTTCCTGACACCCTGGGCCTTGGGCACCTTGCTATCCAGCCCCGGACTGGCCAGGAGGACGACCAGACCAAAGAGGCCACAGTGTGCTTCCCTGGGGGAGGGGGCTCCCTCGTGTGAGGGTGGCCTGTGTCCCTTCGGTGCTCAGGCAAGGGCAGTTGGTCAGAGGCAGGGGTGGCGACACTGCAGCCTGACTGGTCCTCTCACCACACGGGCCTTGGTCTGGCCCCCCCGGGCAGGGGGACGAGGTGGTGGCTACAGGGCGAGTTCCTGGCCGTGACACCAGGATCCCAGCTGCAGGTGCAGTAGACCAAAGTTCTTTGAATCCTGATGAGCAGAAAAGCAGCTGATTTTATTCTTATTTAAGATCTTATTTTATTTTTTTTAAGTGTTAAGCAGGCTCCATGCCTAGCGTGGGGCTCAAACTCATGACTCCGAGAGAAGAGTTGCATGCTCTACCAGCTCAGCCCGCCAGGCGCCCCAAGGCTGCTGATCCTGAGCACCTCACGGAGCTCTCTGAATTCTGAGGCTTCCCACTCACGCATTCAGCAAGTTCTTGAATATGTATTATGCACCAGGAGCTGAGAACACTACTTCCCAAGAAGAGTTCATTGAAAGGACATGGTGAGTCTGGAAGTGTGGGGTGGCCTGGCGAGGGTGACGAGCGAGCCAGAGGCCAGGGAGCTGTGGGAGGAAGGGCAGGTGCAGAGGCCATGCCCGCAGTCTGGCCAGGTAGGACAGGGACGGGACTACCCAGCTCTGCATCCCGGGCCCCTGGAGGACCGGGACAGGGACACTCATGTCAGCATGAGGACCAGCCATGTTCGCTTGGGAAACAGGCTACAGGGGAATGGCTCAAGAGTTTAAAGATTTTGGGGCGCCTGGGTGGCTCAGTCGTTAAGCATCTCCCTTCGGCTCAGTCATGATCCCAGGGTCCGGGGGTCGAGCCCTACATCGGGGCTCCTGGCTCTGCAGGAAGTCTCTTCTCCCTCCCTGGCTCTCCCTGCTTGGGTTCCCTCTCTCGCCGTGTCTCTGTGTCAAATAAATACATAAAATCTTTAAAAAAAAAAGTTTAAAGATTTTGTTTCTTTTGAGAGAGCACGTGAGCAGGGGAGGGGCAGAGGGAGAGGGAGAGAGTCTCAAGCAGACTCCGTGCTGAGTGCAGAACCAGATGCGGGGCTCGATCCCAGACTCTGACATCACGACCTGAGCCGAAACCAGGAGTCAGACGCTCAACTGACGGGACCACGAAGGCGCCCCCAAATGGCTCAAATTTAAAGGATCGTTGCATAAAGCAAATGGGCCTGTGTTGTGACCATGGAGTGAAGACAAGATGTGGAGGCGGCAGTGCTGCTCCGACTGGGAGCCAGGGCCTCCTGGCAGCCCAGGAAGGTGTTCGGGTCTGAAGAGGGGAAACAGTAACTTCACTTCCAGGATAAGGAGGAAAGAAGTCGGGGCGCCTGGGGGGCTCCGTGGGGTAAAGCCTCTGCCTTCGGCTCGGGTCATGATCTCGGGGTCCTGGGATCGAGCCCCGCATCGGGCTCTCTGCTCAGTGGGGGGCCTGCTCCCACCCACCCCCCGCCTCTCTGCGTACTTGTGATCTCTCTCGCTCTGTGTCAAATAAATAAAATCTTTAAAAAAATAAAAGAAAAATAAAATCTTAAAAAAGGACACAGGGTTTATTGACGTTTGGAGCCTACCGTGGTGTGCCTTAGCCAGATAGAGTCCTCCTGACCCTTTGGTGCTGAGGGCCCACGTTGCAGGAAGACGCTGAAGCTTGGCAGGAGAGCTGAGATTTCCGGCCCGAGCCTGAGCTCTCAGCTGCTCCCCCAAGTGGGCCACCGTGAGTCCGCGAGCTGTGCACAGTGCTCTCAGGAGCAGCTGCGGGTCGGACTTGCCGTCCAGGTAAGCTGGGAGTTCTGCCGAGTTGGCGCCGTCCCGGACAGTGCCTGCCTTTTCTACTTGGCCTGTGATCCAGCGCAGTCCCTTGGGGGAGTGATCACCTAAGGGGCTGAATCATCTATGAAACAGAATAGTAAACCTACCTTGGAACACTTCTGAAAATTAAGTGTGCGTGTAACATGCTTCACCCAGGGCCAGTCAGGGATGGCTTGGAAAATGAAGCATTTGCATTACAGCAGAAGTAGGGGCGCTGGGGTGGCTCCGTTGGCTAAGCGTCTGACTCTTGATCTCAGCTCGGGTCTTGACTGAGCTTGGCGGAGAGCCTGCTTGGGAGGTTCTCCCTCTGCCCCTGCCCCCCCCTTGCTCGCTCTCTCCAATCAATCAGTCACAGCAGAAGCCACCATCAGACACGTCCTGACCACCTGGGCAACCTCAGACTGGAATCCAGGGGCCCCATTTGGGCCTTGCCCCAGGCCCTCCGGGGTTCCAACTGTCCAGTGTCCTCAGGGGCCCCCGAGCCCCCTCCCTCAGCCTCCCTGGCCCGTGACACCCCCGGCCTCACCAGTGCGCACCCTGCACCCGCTCAGCCCGAGGCCCAGGCGTTTGCGCCAGAGACGGATCCGGAGCGCCCACTACAGCACGTCCTGTGCCACCTTCACCAGACTGTGGTTTCTTCAGGGCCACAGGGTGTGGTGGATATTTTCCGACCGTTAGCACAGCACGAAGCACCAGGAGGAGCTTGACGACACTGGTCATGTCCACGAGGATGCAAAGCCTAATGTGCTATCCGGTGCCTCTGTGTGTGTGGCAGAGGGCTTATTTAAAAATTTCCAGTTTCCCCCAAAGTATTCTTTTTGAACCTGTACAAATTGTTTCTTTTCGCTTCTGGGCCTAGGGCACATTTGCATGGCTGAGCAGGCTGCCCCTGCCTCCACGTGGGTCACCTGGAAGACCTTCGCAGGAAGAGAGGAGACGGCAGAAACGTGCCGGTGGGAGGCTAGAAGCAGGACAAGGTCCTGCTGCCATGTAACAGGCGGACAACGGGCGGGGAAACTGCCCCAAGTGAGTGGGACTCGTCCTCGCTGGAGTGGGACAGGGAGGTGGCCAAGGGCTCGGGAGCCCTGGAAGGACTAACGGGTCGGAAATACCAACCCTCTGCTCATGAGAAGATGAGCTTCAGCGGCTCATCTTAACTCAAGCCATTTCTCCGGGGAGAGGAGCTTCCCAGAGTGTCCCCTCTTCGCTACAGGTGAGGTCGCCTCCTGTGCACACGGGCCCAGGGGCAGAACGGGAGAGCACATCTCCCCTGGGCTGTTCTCTGGTCCCCACTCTCCTGGGGTTGCTTACGGGGAACCGTCACCCCTTCACCTGCCCCGGGACCCTGGTCTGTGCTCAGTGCTGCCACCTCCTTAGGCCACTGCCACCAACCGGACCTACAGCGCCCGCCTTCCCCATGCCTGGCCCACTCTGCCAAGACATCATTCCTCACCCGGCTCAGACAGTGAATGAAGCTGAATCAGAACAGAACTCACACCTCAGACTCACATCCTTTCTCCACTGCAAAGATAAGCTAAGAGACTTTTATTGCATTAATAATTAAGGGTATACTAGTATCTCAAAATACTGAATTATTTCAGACATACGATTACAATAGTCATACAATGAATAGAGTGGGGACAGGAACCAACATGCTGGAGGAACACGTGTCTATTGTACATCAAAATCAATGGCAAATATTTCTCCAATTATTCTTAGAAAAATACTAGACGCGTTAGAAGCTGAAAAGCTTTGCTTAAAAACAACCTGTATGTACAGGATAAGCTTAGACCTTCAAAAACCAGATAAAAATTGGCAAAGTTAAACAAATGAGAAACACTGGTTAAACGTCTCACACGCACTAACTTGTAGCAGATACACTATACCGAGGCATCGTAGCAAAAGAAAGCATCCATCCCGCTGTACTTAGGAGGCTTACTCGTTACATTTATTTTCATAACTACTTCATTATAGGTAGACTGACTTCAGTCCAATTTGGGTCAGGACCGACCCGAAAGCAAAGCTGTCTGCACGTGAGGTAAAGAAAGCAAACATTCCCAGCCAGTTTTTGCGTGAACATGGATTGTACTGTTTAATGCAGACCCAAGGCCAAACAGTTTTTGGGGGGGGTAGGTTTTACTTCCATTACAGGTTCTCTTCGTGTAAGATCATAAAAATACAATACAGTGTCACGAGCCCGATTTCAAGTTACATGCCGCAGCCCCTAGGAGCACAGAGCGCTCCCAGCCGGGGACAGGAAAGCTCAGTCCGGTGTCACTAGGGTTCCTTAGGGGAGAGTCATCAGGTGCCAGGAACCAGAACAGGTTGGACAGAAGTCACACCTTAAGTCACCGGAGGATGATCTGATCATCTCGACCGACAGAACCCACGCGAGAAATCGCAACGGCTCCCGAGACTTCCCTCCCCTCACAGGCAGCGCCCAGAGCTCGGCGGCTCGAGCCGTCTCTGGAAAAGTGAACAGCACGGGCAGGTCCCTTTTGGAAGAACAATGGATACTTTTAAAGGAAATGCTGACACTTAACTTTGAAAATGAAGCAGAGCCCGGGGCAGGACAGGCCTCGAGTGCTGGAGCGGCAGCCTCGATGTGGGGGGGGGGGGGGGGTAGTGAGGCAGCGCTTCAGTTTAAAAACTCCCAAGATTTTAAGAGCACCCGAGAACGAGGATACAGAATGGCAGTCCTAAAAGGACTTTGGCCAAAACGAGCTCCCGGTGACCTGCACTGGGACCCGCAGGCGCCAGGGGCTGGATGGGCACACGAGAGGGGCTCGAGGCCCAGAGGTGCAAATGCCCTTTGAGTCCACTCCGCTGAATCCTACTGCACCAGTTCTAGTAGGACAGACACACTGAGGGCTTTTCGTTATCGGGCAGCGCTGAGACAAAGCGGAAATCTCAGGGCCACAC
>CM052896.1:125079310-125106080 GCA_028534135.1 Potos flavus
AAAAAAAATAAAAGAACCCCAAATGTAGGGGTTCCTGGGTGGCTCAGTCGTTAAGCATCTGCCTTTGGCTCAGGTCATGATCCCAGGGACCTGGGATCGAGCCCCGCGTCGGGCTCCCTGCTCGATAGGAAGCCTGCTTCTCCCTCTCCCACTCCCCCTGCTTGTGTTCCCTCTCTCACTGTGTCTCTCTGTCAAATAACTAAAATCTAAAAAAAAAAAAAAAAGCAAAATGTAAAGAACTCTCGACAGAGATGATTTTTGGCTCCCTGAGAACTTCTGCACGTTGATGCTAGTTGATCAATAATTGCCATCTCTAATTTGTTGGGTGTCCTTCCACCAAATAGTTCATATAAATTGAGCTTTTTTTTTTTTTTTTTTTTTGACAGAGATAGATCACAAGTAGGCAGAGAGGCAGGCAGAGAGAGAGAGAGGAGGAAGCAGGCTCCCTGCTGAGCAGAGAGCCGGATGCAGGGCTCGATCTCAGGACCCTGAGATCATGACCCGAGCCGAAGGCAGAGGCTTTAACCCACTGACCCACCCAGGTGCCCCTAAATTGAGCTTTTTGAAGATGGAGTGGATTTCTTGCATAAACAGTCAACAGGAAAGATTAAGACTGGGAAGGACATTGTTCCAACAAGTGCGTGTTCCGACCGGAGAACAGACAGACGCAGTTGGCGCCGCCATGGGCTGGCGGTCCCGTGGGAGAAGCAGGCATGAACAAGCGCTGTGAGGAGCCTCGGGAGCCCCTGGAGAGCTGCCCTTGAACCTGAGGTCTGTGATGATGAACAGGGGGGAAGGATGCAGGGAGAACGTGCGCAGAGTCTGAGGAGGGACAGAAGCAGGCTGGTGTGTCATTGAAGGAGGCTGCTGTGGGCGGGGGCCGAAACGCAGACGGCCAGACCACAGGAAGGGGTTAGGCTCTCTCCCGAGGGTAATGAGTAACCACTGAAGGTTTTAAGGGGGAGCATGGCTGATTGGGGTTCGGAGAGATTGCTTCGCTGCATCAGTGGGTGTGGAGCCAGAGCCCGGGGAGGGCGCGGTCCCCAGGCAGCTGGAGCTGCTCAGACCAGCCCATCCCAGAATCGCCATGCGGACGAAACAGGGCGCTGGGCTCACGCACTGTAAACCTCACCGCCGAGGGGCTGGGTGCGGCTGTTTGAAGACTTGAGTCCTGGTGGCGGGGTGCCAGGGTGCAGTGTCGCCTGGGGCCAGGGCAGAACCCGGGCCAGAATCGTGCAAAGCTTATGGCTTCAGCCCCAGAGGCGAAGGCTCAAAGGATAGCATGTGACTCTTCTTAACTTGGATCAGCGGTAGGTTCTTGCCTCTGCGGAAAAAGTCATCTAAGTGTAAGTATTGGCAGTGACCGTGCAGTAAGCTAACTTGAAACAGGTAGAAGGTGGTCGGTCTAGGAGCGTCTTGCTGCAGAACCCCGAAGGTGATGACAGGAGAAATGTTGGGGGAAGCCGCGGAGCCTGCCGAGAGGGCGGAGCTCTTACGGCAAAAACTGTTTCTTTAAAAATGTTCTTCCTTATTATTTTTCTAATACACATACACTTACGTTTGTTTGCTTCTAGAAGACATATAGGAAACAAGCTTTGCTTATTCTGTTGATAATTTTGGAAGTTCTGCTCGGTCTCATCTATTTTCTCATAAATTGTATTTAGGAAAATGAAGCCATTCCAGGTACGGGAGCGAGCGGCATGAGCTGCGGTTCTCTACGGTGCTGGAGGGCCGCTGTCCACCAGGCCGCTTCAGCCTCCGGTATCCGGAGACGCAGTAGGTGCTAGAAGGGTGGGCTGACCCCTTCTGTTCTTCCAGGAGGCTCGAGCTCAAGCTCCTGGTGAAAGATATTTAAACTGCTTTTAAGATTTTTAAACTGCTTTTTGACTACCATTTCCATAAATCATATTTAGTAACCTGGTTAAGGTGATGTGGGGCATGTTGTGCGCCCTTTTGAAGAAAGGCAGTGGGGAACTGGGGTGACTGGGCGAGTGCATCTGTGACGGGATCTGGAGTGGGGAGTGTGTGCAGGCGCGTGTTCAGGACCCAGCTGGCACTCATACCCTGCTGTGAAGACAGCCACTCGCCGCGTTTTCAGGAATGTTGCTAATAAATGGCCGTTACTAAAAATTATATACTGAAATAAATTCTATTAAAAGCAAAGATAATATATACTTAAACACTCTCAATTCTGTTTATTTTACTCATTTTGCAATGTTTTCTGCTTGCGAGGTTATTTATGACTATTGTACCTACATGATAATAGTATGCTGCTTGAAATTGTCCATGGTGGAGATATTTACAGCGTGGAAATTCCCAAATGTGCTGAATCCGGGCTCAATTTATTACTTTGTTGATTGTCTTGACTTAGGGAAGTGAAGGAGAAAAGTTAGTAGGAGTGGTTGGATTAACGAGTGTATCTTGGCTGTTACGGTTATGGTTATACTGTCCGTAGCCCCAGCGGAGGAGGTAGTCTCTCGTATTCAAAAACAAAAGATTTCCTCATGTTATTGACAAATAGGGCCCGTCTCACTTTTATCTTGTCCCTAATACCGAGTAGCCTTTGTGTCTGAAGTACACTAACCAGTCACTCGCAAGCATGGGTTGCTGGTCATAGATTTTGGCAGAAATCAGTGACGGAACAGCAGTGAGAGCACTTCATGCCTCCGAGAGCGGTTCCGGCGAGAACCGAGGCCGGTGAGGAGCGCGGACAAGGACCCCGAGGCCGCGGACAAGCGCCAGCCCCCTGCGCGGCCGGAGGGCGCGGAAGATGGCGCGGCTGCGCCGGGAGAGTTTGGCGGTTTCTCAGGTTCAACACAGAGTTCGTGTGCGACGCAGCAGCCCTGCTCCCATGTACACACCCAGGAGAATTGAAAACCCGTGTCCACACAAAAATCTGTACGTGAACGGCCACAGCAACACTATTCATAATAGCCCGAGGGGCGCCTGGGTGGCGCAGTCAGTTGAGCGTCTGACTCTTGGTTTCTGTGCAGGTCGCGATCTCGTGGTCGTGGGATCGAGCCCGGCGTTGGGCTCCGCGCTCAGCTTGGAGTCTGCTTGGGATTCTGTCTCTTTCCCTCTGTGCCTCCTGCTGGTGTGTGTGTGTGTGCTCTCTCTCTCTCTCTCAGAAATAAACAAACAAAAATCTTAAAAAAAAAATAGCCCCCAAATGGAAACAACCCAGACGTTCTCAGCTGATGGATGCATAAACCAGATGTGTTACATCCATATTGTGAAATATCCTTCAGCCATAAAAAGGCACGAGGTACTGACGTGTGCTACACCGGGGATGAGCCGTGGAAACACGTTCTGTGATGGGTGCGTCACGGAAGAGCACAGACTGAGCGCGTCCATGGACATGAACTGTCCACAGTGGGCGAACCCACTCAGGCGGGGAGTAGAGCTTTGGTTGCCCAGAGCTGGGGGAGGGAGAAAGGGGAGTGACTGCTCGTGGAGACCGGCTGCTTCTTGGGTGGTGCCACGTTCCGGGTCGGCAGTGGTCGCACACCTCTGCGAACATGCTAAACACACTGGACTGCATTCTTTAATGGGGTTAATTTTATAGTATGTGAGTCACTCCTCACCAAAGCTGTTGTTGAAACAATTAGGGAAAAGTTTGTAAGAGTCAATTGGCTATGTGGAATTTACAGGGAAGAGTATCAGTTTCTTATTATTATTTGTGAAGTGTGTGCCACACATCTGTGTATCAGCAAAGTTATAATCCTGTACGTCCCTCAGGCGTATTAAACACGTGCCAGCACATTGCTGAGGGGCGGCCCCATCGATTCCTCACCATTGCCCCAAGCTGCTCTCTGCTCCGCCGCCGCCCAGCCCCCAGATCCACCCCCAGCCACAGCAGAGAAAGGCTCCTGGCCTCTCTGCCCCCCAGAGCCCGCTTGGGGGTGGGGCTCCCTTCTGTGTCGTCGCTCTGGGAATGTTGCTCAGATTTCAGGAACGTCTGCACATCTGTCTTGTGCGCGCTTTTCCAAGCGCATTGCTTTTGTAAAATAACAATACTTTTAATCTGCGATAACTGACATGCGTTATAAGTTAAACATACAACAGGCTTTGAGTGACCCCCCCATGGTTTTTTTTAAATTTAAATTCAGTTAATTAACATAATGTATTACTAGTTTCGAGGTAGAGGTCGGTGATTCGGCAGTCATGTAACGCCCAGCGCTCGTTACATGACATGCCCTCCTTAATGTCCGTCACCCAGTGACCCCGTCCCAGCGCCCCGTACACTCGGTTCTTTAGCTCAGTTCTCAAGGATCGAGTCCAGGGACCTGAATGTCCGCCGGCACTGCGACAGGAGGGCTGAGGATTAGACACAGAGCTGAGCAGCGGGAATGCTTCGGGTAGGCCCTCTCCTTCCTTCCCGTGCCACCCGTGCCAGGTGGGCCGTCATTGAACGCTGGCCACATTCTGTTGGCAAAATGATTAGCTATTATTTCTGCTTTTTCCAATTAAATTATCAGTGAGTAGCCACATAGACAAAATCTGCTTTAGGTTAACATTGGCAAGCCGTGCATCTCTGTTTTTAGTTCCTTGCATCTTGTAATGGTGATCGTGAAGTACGGAAATACCCTGAATGCAGCACCTTCCCAAGGGAAAAGAAATGTTAATTGTGTTCATTTGGTATTTTTTTGGTGTTTGTAAGTTTTAACCATTCTCTTAATTGACTTTGAGGTGTGATTTGTATACAGTGAAATGAATACACCCATTTAAAGTGTCCATTTATGAGTTCTGACAAACACGGATCTTTTTTTTTTAAGATTTTATTTATTTATTTGACAAAGAGGAGAGTGATCACAAGTAGGCAGAGAGGCAGGCAGAGGCAGAGGGAGAAGCAGGCTCCCTGCTGAGCAGAGAGCCTGATGCGGGGCTCAATCCCAGGACCCTGAGACCATGACCTGAGCCGAAGGCAGAGGCCGAACCCACTGAGCCACCCAGGCGCCCCAGACAAATATGAATCTTTGCAGTCATCACCCCAATAAGAGCGAGCCCTTCCACCCTCAACTCTGGCAACCACTGATCTGATTTCTTCTAGAATGCCACGCGGCGCAGTCCCGGAGCACATGCTCTTTCGTGCCTGGCTCTTTCAGCCTGTGTATTGTTCTGTGACTCGTCTGTGCCCCTTTCTGTCGCTGCAGGGAAGGTGCACGGGAGACACTCTTGCTGGAGGTAGAAGGCACGGTCAGCAGTGGGTTGCTGTTCTTGTTGTGTTAAATAACTTAGAAGAGATTTCTAAATTGAGTGGTACTTTCCCCATGAGTTTTGGTTACATTGATTTTTTTTGTTGTTGTTGTTGTTAAAGATTTTATTTATTTATTTGACACAGAGAGAGATCACAAGTAGGCAGAGAGGCAGGCAGAGGGAGAGGCGGAAGCAGGTTCCCTGCCGAGCAGAGAGCCTGATGTGGGATTTGATCCCAGGATCCTGAGATCATGACCCGAGCCGAAGGCAGAGGCTTAACCCACTGAGCCACCCAGGTGCCCCTACGTTGATCTTTTAACGGACAAATGGAAAGCTAGTCTTTTGATTATTCAAGTGATCTTTTTATTTGAATATCGAGTTTATTGAAGCCCAAATTATATACAGCGACACTCACTGCTGACAGACGTGTGCGCCGCACCGCAGTTCAAGATAGAGAACGTTTTCATCAGCTGAGAAAATTCCTTTGTAGTCAGCCCCTCCCTCCACCCAGCACCTGTCTTTCCCACGATGTCTAATGAGTAGAATGCTGCGGTATGCAACGTCTTGATGTGGCTTTTTCAGGGAACACGATGCATCTGAGATTCACGTGTGTTGCGCGGAGTTCTCTATTGTCGGAGAGTACCATTGTGTGGACACAGCGTACTTTGTTTTTCCACTCACCAGTGGGATGACATTCAGGCTGTTTCCAGCTTTGGGCAATTATAAATAAAGCCACTTTTAGCAGTCACGTACAGGCATATGTGGGAACATACGTACTTGTTCGTCTTGGATGAGTATGTAGGAGCGGGTTACTGGGGTGTAGGCGAAGCATAGTTTGCGCTCCCGCCCGAGGCGGAAGGGCTCGCGTGCCCACATCTTCAGCAGCACTGCTGCGGTGTCAGGCGCTCCTGGGGTTTGTCTCAGCCATACTGAAGGATGTGTAGTGGTACCTCATCATGGTTTTGATTTGCATTTCCCCGAGGACTGGTGATGTTGAGTGTGCTTTTATGTGCTTATTTGCCCTCTATGTATCTTCTTTGGAGAAAATTTTATTTGGCTGATTTGCCCGTTTTTAAATTGGGTTGTCTGTTTTCTTATTGAGTTTTGAGAAACTTTATATATTCTGGGAATAAGTCCTCTTTCAGATTTGCCTATATTTTCTCCCAGTCTGTGGCTTGTTCTTTTGGTATCGTAGCTAAACAATCATTGCTTAGGCTAAGGTTGTAAACATTTTCTATTGTTTTAGAAGTTAGAGGTTTTATAGTTTTAGATTGATCCATTTTGAGTTAGTTTTGTATACGGTACAAAGTAAGCTTGAGTTAGTTTTGTATACGGTACAAAGTAAGCTTGAGATGCTTTTTTTTTTTTTTTTAAGATTTTATTTATTTATTTGACAGAGAGAGAGATCACAAGTAGGCAGAGAGGCAGGCAGAGAGAGAGGGGGAAGCAGGCTCCCTGCCGAGCAGAGAGCCCGACGCGGGGCTCGATCCCAGGACCCTGAGGTCATGACCCGAGCCGAAGGCAGAGGCTTAACCCACTGAGCCCCCCAGGCGCCCCTTGAGATGCTTTTTTTGCATTAGGATTGAGTTGCCCCGGTGCCATTGCTGAGCGTGCGCTGTGTACTGTTCGTGTTAGTATTTAGTGGAATTCTCTTAACTTAGATGTCCTCTGATACATAGTCACAGAGGAAGCTAATGAGGGACTTTAATAAATCTAGACTCTTCATTGTATAATACTAGGGATTCGTTTAGTTTATGTTAACCCTGTGCATTTTGTTAAAGGTCTCAGGATTCTGCCCTCCAAGAAAATCTTGCCATGATTGGATAGGACCCCCAGATAAACATTCAAACCTTCGACCCGTTCACTTTTACATCCCCGAAAATGAATCACCGTTGGAACAAAAGCTAAGACAATTAAGACAAGAAACACAAGAATGGAACCAACGGTTCTGGGCAAACCAGAATTTGACATTTCGTAAGGTAAGCTTAGGTCAGGGGGCCGCGTGAGAAAGAAATAACACAGGTGGCCACGAGGGGGCGCTAAATCCTTAGTCTTTGCCTTTCTCAGACTTGGTCCTGCCTTCCTCCCTCTCCTTTCTCTCCCCTGCCTCTCTCATACATATAAGCATATGTGAATGTCTGTATGCGTATAACTTTTAAGTCAGTATTGTAACTGTACATAATAAATTTTTTTTAATTAACAGATAATGTATTATTTGCCCCAGGGTACACGTCTGTGAATCCTCAGGCTAAATATTGATCATCGTAAAATCACAGACCTTGAGACTTTCAAGTAGTTAAAAGGAGTAGCAGAGCCAGAACTAAAATATGTGTGTGTGTGTGTGTGTGTGTGTTTATGAAAATATGGGTTTTTGTGATGTGTTTTCATTCTGAGAATTCTGAATTCTTAACAGCATATTGTAAATGAACTATACGAGAAAAACGTAGAAATATTCGAATCCAGAAGGAACGTATTTAAGCTTTATGTGTCCTACTGCTTGGGCGGGCTATGTCAAATGGACTGTATCTTATTCTGTGGATTAATAAAGAAACAGTACCTCCCAAAGCGTATTAAACATCTTGTTTTCAAATCCTGCTTCAAGCATGGGACTTTAAACCAGATTCAGGTGGCTTAAACCAGGTCTGGAGATGGGCCCGTTCTCGGAAACCTCCACCCACACTTCTCCAGTACTTTGAGCTGTGTCCTACCTCAGGAAAGATGGAAAGGCGAAGAAAAGGCATTCTGATGATTGTCTTCTTTTAGGAAAAAGAAGAATTTATTCGCTCAAGACTAAAAGCTAAAGGCCTGGAACTGAGAGCTGGATCAGGTTAGTTCGTTTGTCCTTTTTCTCCTAACGTTGTGTTAGTTTGAGTAACTGCATAAGATAAAAAGAAAGGATGTCAGGGGCGCCTGGGGGGCGCAGTCGGTTGAGTGTCCGACTCTTGGTCGTAATCTCAGAGTGTGAGATCAAGCCCCTTATCATCGGGCTCCAAACTTAGTGGGGAGTCTGCTTGAGATTCTCTCTCTCCCTCTGCCCTTCCTTCTTTCCCCTCCCCCCAAAAAGAAAAGATATCCAATGAAGGAGAGAAAACTGAGGGGACGAGTTGTGGTCTCCTTTGGGACACGTGCTCTGAGTGTGTATGGTGGGTCTGCCCTCCTCCTGCTCCCTCTTTTCCCTTTGGGGGAGATCATCCCTCTCCTGATTTTAGGTCATTCTGATCGATGACTTCCCTCTGACCTTTAAACTTCTATCCCAAGGTCCCATGGTTCTGCAGCCTTTTCTGCAGGAAAGAGCCTTTTCTCTCCTATACCAGCTCCACTTCCTGCATTCCTGACCTCAGTTCATGGCCCCACCAGCCCCCGGGGGTTGCAAACCTCATGGAAGTCCTCCTCAAAGCCCCCTTCCCTCACCTCTCGTTTCTCTATGAGGATTACCTCTGAAACATTTCTCAATACTCTGACCTCTCCTTGTCTTTGAAACATTGCTTTAGTTCAGGCCTATGTTAATTCTGTGACTACTGCAGTAGCCTTCTGATTGGTTCTTTGACTTTCAATCTTTAAATCAGGGATCAGCAAACTTTCTGTAAAGGGCGGGATAGTAAATAGTTTCATTTTCTGGGCCGTGTGGGGTCTCTGTTTCAGCTATTCAGCTCTGCTGCTGTGTGAAAGCGGCCATGGAAAATACATAGACTCACGGGCACGAATGTGTTCCAGTAAAACTTTATTTACAAGAGCAGGGGTGGTGGGCCACATTTGGCCTGTAGGCTGTAGTTTATCAACTCCTGTCTCACATTCATTCTTTGCAGTGTAGCCAGACTATCCTTCTCCAGGTGCAAATTTGACATTTGTTGCTTAGCTTAGGTTTTTAGACTCCCCGTGATTACACAATGGCAGCTGTGCTCTGGGTCCGGATAGCCCCTGCCCAGTTCCCCTCTTTCACGTCTCGCCCCCCGTGCTGTGTGCTTGACGTGGCGGGAATGCTGTGCTCCTTCAGTCCCCTCTGCCTACTGAGCCGCCTCCTCTTCTCCGGCTCCAGATAACCTTTGATCGTTTTCTCTTGCTGTTGGTGTTAGGCCTGAATAACATTTCGTACTGTTTGTTAAACAGATTTCGACTGTCAAAACATGATTGTCGTGGAAAATCTGAAATCGTTGACCCCAAAAGCCACATCTCTCATTGGGCTAAAGCACTGTCCCTCTCTCCCTGCTAACCCTTAGCCTCGCTTGGAGCCGTTTAGGGCACGGAGCTGGGGAAGGTGCAGCTACGCGGATGATGGGGCTGATGATAGACTGTGCCGTTTGCTGTCGTCAGGGCGCTGTCTTGGGGGGCCGGGGCCAGCAGGAAAGGGTACTGGGTCCCAGCAGTAAGTGTAGAATGATGGCTCACAATTTCAGATCCTGGCTGTGCTGAGTGCTATGCTAAGTCCTTTGCCTGTGTCATCTCTTTTATTTCCCACAGTGACCCAACGAAGTAGGTCCTGCTACTTCTGCCATTTTAGAGATGAGGAACCTGAGGGCAAGTTATTTAACCAAACTGACACAGTAAGTGGAGGGGCCTAGATTCTGGCCTAGTGACTTGGGTTCCCTGTGCCTCTCTGATGTCACCTGGCCACGGTGGTTCTCAGCGTGGCCTGTGCTGTCCTGGCCCTGGACCGTCGTCACAGATGCCGCAGCCGTAAGGGAGGGGCACGCCAGCCTCAGGAGTGCGCCGTCAGGGTCGCCAGGGTCAGGGAGGCGGTGACACAGCCACTGTCTTAATGGACGGGAGACGTGGTTTTGAGTCTTGGTATTAATATCACAGACTTCCTATTGATGGCATTACTATTACTGAAAGGCTGGCCTTCAATCAGATTTTTAAATTAATTCGGTAACGAAACAGGAAAAAATGTACTGAGGAAAGGGACACGTGAGGGGAGGCACCCACTCGGTCAGCCAATTCAGTGGTCTCCAGGCTGCAGTGAGGGGAACCTGGCGGGTAACCAGGCGTGTCGCCTCCGCGGGGCCAGAGTACACGAGTGTAGCGTCCCGCCGACTGAGGGAGGAGGAGGTCTGTTTAATTAATGATCATGGAGAATCTACTTTTGCCCCAAAAGAGTAAATTTAGATTCATGGCCCCTATAATACAAAGAGACTCCAAATATTTCAAAAAGTTAATTATTAAAAATCAATTATTTATGGATTAAAAGTTAAATACATCGTTTCCAATTACAGAAAATCTTAACACAGCTGACTCCGTTGTCTGGAGGAGTGATGGTTCCTTAAACTTGACCGTAAAAGTACAGCAATAGGAGGATGGAAAACTGACAACATCTGTGTGAGAGAGGACTTTTTTTTTTCTTTAGATTTTATTTTTAAGTGGGGTGCCTGGGGGGCTCAGTCAGTTATGTGTCTGCCTTCGGCTCAGGTCATGATCTCAGGGTCCTGGGATGGAGCCCTGCATCGGGCTCCCTGCTTGGTGGGGAGCCTGCTTCCCCCTCTCCCTCTGCCCCTCCCCCCTGCTTGTGCGCGCGCACGCGCTCTCTCTCCCTCCCTTAAATGAATAAATAAAATCTTAAAAAAAGAAAAGATTTTGCTTTTAAGCGTTCTCTACACCCAGTGTGGGGCTCAAACTCACAACCCCAAGATCAAGAGTCACAGGCTCCACTGAATCAGCCAGGTGCCCAGGGAAGACTCCTTTTGATCTTTCTTTTTTTTTTTTTAAGATTTTATTTTTATTTATTTGATGGAGAGAGAGAGAGAGAGAGAGAGAGAGATCACAAGTAGGCAGAGAGGCAGGCAGAGAGAGGGGGAAGCAGGCTCCCTGCCGAGCAGAGAGCCCGATGTGGGGCTCGATCCCAGGACCCCGAGATCACGACCTGAGCTGAAGGCAGAGGCTTTAACCCACCGAATCAGCCAGGCACCCAGGCGCCCCTTTTGCTCTTTCTGTAAAGGAATGTGCTGAGGGGACACAGGTGGCTCAGGCCGGGCTGGGGGCGAGCTGGGCCCAGGTGTGGCCCGCCCTCAGCCACTGGAGCCAGAAACAGCTCCCCGCCCCAGACCTCAGCCCTCTCTTGCCGTGAATGGGCTTTCTCCACCTCTCAGTATACCTCCCTAGTTCAAGGGCAGGACGGAGCCGCGGACGCTCTCCGCGGGCGGGGCCTGGGGGCCCTGGGCCGTGGGGAGGGGCCCTGGGCTCGTCAGAGGCCAAGGCTTGGGGGCGGCGTTGAGTGAGCATGGCTGCTGCTGTGGAAACGGGGCCCGGAGGCAGCGCACGGCCAGTGTAAACCAGGGGCCTGGACAGAGGGTCAACGTCCGTGAAAACAGCAGATGATGGAGCGGAGACCGGGGGAGGTCTTGGTGAAGAGCACGAACACCTTTGTAGAAATGACAGTGAACCTGTGGGGGAGGGATGTGGCTGCGGACGACAGTGCGTGTTAGAACAGCACCCAGGCATCGTCTGGGCTCCCCGGCCTCCTGGGGGTCCTCAGGGAGCAGACGCGCTGATGCTGGGGGGACAGGGCAGCGCAACGCTCGGAGGTGGCCAGCAGCAGAAAATTTCCAGCCCTCTTTCCAGAAGGACGTGACTGTAGGCAGCACCCATATGCCAAGAGGCAGGAGAATTTCGATCACAGAACATCTAAGAATGCATCCTGGAGGAAAGCATGAGAAGAGTCAGCCATTTCTTCCTTGCAGCATTATCTTTTTAGTTTTAAGGAGCCAGGTGGGGCTCGAACTCAGAACCCCTAGATCAAGACCTGAGTCAAGATCAGGACTCGGATGCTCAACTGACTGGGCCACCCAGGCGCCCCCACAGCATTAGCTTTAATTGCAAAAAAAAAGCTGGGGGGTATCTAAATTCCAACAATCACAGATTAGATAAGTGGCCCTGCCACTTGGTGGACGTTCACTGGAGTGTTCTCCATCAGTGTAGAAAAATTACTGAATTTCCAGAGCAAGAAGCAGAACACCCCGATTTCAGCTCTGCCTGTCTCCAGATTGTCTCATTTGTAGAGCAGCAGTGCAGTGGGAGGATACTTGCCTCTAATTTCTTTTGTTGCAAAAGTAAGTTTTCATGCAATGGCGAAAAAAGGATGCCCTTGAGGTGCATTTACTTTAAGCCAGCTGGTATTTATGACCCCCCCCACTGGGTTTTCAGTGAACGTATGATGAGGTAGGTTATGCTACCTCCCTTCCTTTGCTTCCTTTCGCTAGAGCTCAGTAGCACGTTGCGGTGTTGGTAGGCACGGAATCTGAATTACTTAGCGGACATTTCTGGTGCTTCTGCTCTACGCTGAGCTCTGGCTTTGGGGTGTGTAGACAAGACACCGCACTAGACCAGTGCCCGAAGGCGGCGCCCGACCTGTCCTCAGCCCCCCGGGGCTCCTGCTGTCTGGCCAGCAGCGGTGACAAGTGAGCACTACGCGCCAGGCCCCGTCCCGCCCAGCACCCTGGCCACAGCCCTCCTCGTCTCAGAGCGGCCTTTTGACGTGTGCTGCTGTGACCACATTCTAGGTCGGAGAGGGGCCGGGGCTCTGGGCCGTCCGCCGGCGAGGGACAGAGCTCCGTCGGAGTGGGGCCGCTGACCGCTGCCGCTGGGGGCGCATCTTTAGTTCCTCGTGTGCTAGTGCGAGGCCACAGAGAGATGTGCTGGGACGGGAGGCTGCACACGTGCCTCTCTGTCCAAGGCTCCCCGTCCGGAAGGCACCAGTGCTCCCGGGCTGCTGCCCGAAGCCAGGGGCTCCGTTCCCGGCCCCTTCGCCACGCTCAGCCCTCAGCACCTTCCTCACTCGCTCTGTTCGGTCACATCGGTGCCTCTCCAGACCCTTTATTTCCTCCGTGCTGCTCCGTGCCTGGTGACACATTTTCTCCCTTCTCTACCCTGTGGGCTTCTAGCCATCCTGTGAGACCCAGCTCGAAGGACCCGGGACCCTTCGGCTTCCCTCCCCTCCTTGGGCAGCTGGCGGTTCTCCTTCTTGTCCCATTTAGCATCTGGCCATTTGTGTTTTTTTGTTTTTTTTTTTAAAGGTTTTATTTATTTATTTGACAGAGAGAGAGAGATCACAAGTAGGCAGAGAGGCAGGCAGAGAGAGGGGGAAGCAGGCTCCCCGCCGAGCAGAGAGCCCAATGCGGGGCTCGATCCGGGACCCTGAGATCATGACCTGAGCCGAAGGCAGAGGCTTTAACCCACCGAGCCACCCAGGCGCCGCAGCATCTATCCATTTGTTGATTCGAGGTATTTACCCAGTAGATTGCACGCGCCCAGCTAGGCACCGGGACCTTGTAATGGATGCGACAGAGCCGCAGCCTTGCCCTCGTGCAGCCGACGTTCTAACGTGGGCTGGGAGTGTGACCCGCGGACAGGAGCTCGGTGAGCGCACGCTGGGGCCCCAGGGTATGAAGCACAAGAGGGAGGTGGGGGGGGGGGCGGGCCTTGTACCAGGGCCTCGCAGAAGGCAGCCAGGGGAGATTTGGGCTGCTCCTCCCCCAGATGACGGATTCGAGGGGCTGCAGGAGGCTGGGTCAGAGAGTGGGGACGTGCGAGCGCACTGCTGTTTACTCGGTTACGATTCGGAAGGGATGTGTGCGTGTCCTCTCTGAGGGGACAGAAACATGCTCGTGCTGTGGCACCTGCGTGTTTGCGCCTATGTGGTATGTGTAAGAGGTCAGCCACTGTCCCTCCTGCTTCCGTGGAAACGTGCCCTTGGGTTACCTTCCCAGCCCTGTGTCCCCCAGGTCCCGATGGGGTTGGGGCACTGACCTCAGCTGTGCCGCTGGGAAACACGGCCTCCGCCTGGAGCCGGCAGCGGCAAGGGCGAGCCCGCTAAAGCTGAGGCCTGAGCTCGGGCGCGGGCCTCCCTGCAGTGCGGGAGCCCCTGGGGGCAGGTCCCGGCTCCCACAGAGACGGTAGGGCCCGTCTGGGGCCCGGGGCTCTAGAGCCAGAGAGCCCTTGCTCCAGGCCGTCGCTCGGTGTTCTGAGACTGGCCCGTGGGCCGCCCTCTTGCTGCCCCCGTCGGCAGGCTGGCTCCTGGCCCGTGTGGCCTTTTCACTTCTGGCGGGGGAGCCCTGAGGGTGGGCGCCGTGGTCGGCACCTCCCACCACACAGCACCGTGGAGGTGGCCGGGTCAGTCCCTGGGTGTCACCAGTCCCCACCAGCACCTACGACCGCATGACCCGGGTCAGTGCGCCCACGGGCTCAGAGACCGCGCGGTGAGGCCGGCGTCTGCCCCGGGCCGGGCTGCGCTCAGAGTGAGGGGGCGGCCTGTCCCCTTCGTGCGGGTTGCTCGCCCTGTCGGGGGCTTCAGAAGGCGCTGGGGTAGACGCGGCGAGGCAGACCCCCGGGGTGCGCATTGGCGGGTGCCCACCTGCACTTGGTTCGTCCTGAAGCCACGGGGCTGCGCCGGGCCTGACCCGGTCTGCTGCAGGGCGGGGGTTGTTTCCTCCCTAAGCCTTTGTCCTTTTCTCAGATAGAATTCACATGCCTTAAAATTCACATTCAGAAAAAGATTTTATTTATTTATTTGAGAGAGAGCGAGAGAGAGAGCACACAAGCAGGGGAGCAGCAGGCAGAGGGAGAGGGAGAAGCAGGCTCCCTGCCGAGCAGGGAGCCCGACGTCCTGAGCCGAAGGCAGACGCTTAACCAACTGAGCCACACAGGTGCCCCTAAAATTCACATTTTATTTACAATTCAGGAGTGTTTAGTATTCACAAGATTGTGCAACCATCGCCGTATCTAATTCCATTTTCATCATCCCACAAGAAGCCCCGTTCCCACTGGCGGTCACTCCCAATTACTTCCTCCCACCAGGTCCTGATGGCCACTTACCTACTTTCTGTCCTTAAGGACTTGCCTATTCTGGACCTTTCCAGATAAATGGAAACATAAAATATGTGATCTTTTGTGTCTGCCTTCTTTTTTTTTTTTTTTAAGATTTTATTTATTTGTTTGAAAAAAGAGTGCGTGTGAACAGCTGGGCAGTGGAGGGAATAGAGGGAGAGGGACAAGCAGACTCCGTGCTGAGCTCAGAGCCTGCCGTGGGGCTCGATCCCACGACCCTAAGATCATGACCTGAACCAAAATCAAGAGTCGGACATTTAACCAACTGAGCCACCCAGGTGCCCCACGTGTCTGCCTTCTTTCACTTAAGTGCATGTTTTCAGGTTCGTCCATGTCGTAGTGTGGACCAGGATTTCAAAGATTTTTTATGGCTAATAATACTCTATTGTATGGATAGACCACATTTTGTTTATCCATCAGTTGATGGACGTTTGGGTTGTTTCTGCTTTTTTGACTATTAACGACGACTGCTGCTGTGAGCAGCTGTGTATCATACCTACAAGTGGAGTTGCTGGGTCACATGATAACTCTGTGTTTAACTTCTTGAGGAACTGCCAGGCTGCCCCACATTACATCCCCCCAGCAGCGCGTGAGGGTTCCAGTTCCCATGTCCTCACCAACACGTCTTACTGCTGTCTACTTAGCCACCCTAAATCATAGTCTAGGGTTATAGCTGTCCTGGTGGGTGGGAGAGGTGATCTTATTGCCTTTTTTATTTGAATTTCCCTAATGACTAGTGATCCCAAGTCTCTTTCATGTTCTTTGGAGAAATATCTATTCAGGTCATTTGCCCATTTTTAAAGTGGGTTATTCTCTTTTTGTTGTTGTGTTTTAAGCATTTTCTATGTATTCTGGATACGAGACCCATATTAGGTAGGTGATTTGCAAATGTTTTCTCCCTTTCTGTAGGTTGTCTATTTACTTTCTTGATAATGCCCTTTGAAGCACAAAAGTCTTAAATTTTGATGAAGTCCAATTCATCTGTTTTCTCTTTGCTTGTATTTTAGGTGTCATACCTAAAATGTACTGACTAAGTCAAGGAGATGAAAATTTGCCCGTTCTCTTCTAAGAGATTTTTAGTTTTATCTTTCACATTTAGGTCTTTGATCCATTTTGAGGTTGTGTTTGTCTGTGGTGTGAGGTAGGGATTCAACTTTATATTTTTGTATGTGGCTTTCTGATATTCTAGCACTGCTTGTCGAAGAGACTACTCCCCCTCCCCCCCTTGAATTGTTTTGTTATCTTCATTGAAAATCAGTTGCTTGTGAATGTTTGTGGTTATTTCTGGACTCTGAGGCCTGTCCTTGTGTCTCAATTACTGCAGCTTTGTAGTAAGTTTCGAGGTTGAGAAATGTGAGTCCTCCAATTTTGTTCTTCTTCTTCAAGATTGTTTTGGCTCCTGGGTTTCCTTGCATTTTTACATGAATTTTAGGATCTGGTTGTCAGTTTCTGCCCAAAGCCAGCTGGGATTTTGAGAGGGATCGTATTGAACCTGGGTGTCAGTTTGGGGCTTGTTGCCATCTCAGCGGTGCGAAGTCTTTAAAACCATGAACATGGGATGTCTTTCATTTATTCATGTCTTTCATTTCTTTTAGCTGTGTTTTGTAGTTTTCAGTGTGTAAGTCTTAACACTTCCTCTCAAATTTATTCCTAGGTCGTTTTTTTGGTGCTATTATAAATGGAATTGTTTTCTTTCTTCTCTCTCTCTCTCTCTCTCTATATATATATATATATATATATTTTTTTTTTTTTTTTTTTTTTTTCAATTAAGTAAACTCTACGCCCAACATGGGGCTCAAACTCATGACCCCAGATCAGTTGTATGCTTCACTGACTGAGCCAGCCAGGCACCCCTGAAATTGTTTTCTTAATTTCATTTTTGGCTTGTTTATTGCTGGTCTATAGAAAAATACAGTTGATGTATGTATTTTGATCTTGTATCCTGCAACCTTGCTGACCTCTATTAGATCAATAGTAGTTTGTGGGTCCCTCCCCATTAAGTCTTAATGTTTAAATTGAAATTACTTTTCAGGCCAAAAAGCAACATTAGATGCAGAAGAAATGGCTGACTTCTACAAGGAATTTTTAAGGAAAAATTTTCTGAAGCACATGTATTATAATAGGTAAGTGTTTATTTTTTTCCTAAAATCTTGAATATTATATCCATAAGGGTAGGATTATTATTTGTATTTAGTGACATTTATGTTTATATTAAAGGTAGATATTACCGTAAACTTAGTTTTTACACTTCTAAATAAAGTTGACAGCTTACAGATACTTGTGTGGCAACCCCATGGTAGTTTGTACCCCTCGTGCTTGGACAATGGGTTCTGAACTGCGCTTTCCACTAAAGGGAACCTGGGCTCCTTGGAGAAGCAGGTCTGGGGTGGGAACAGTGCAAGATGAGTCGAGACACCTTGTGTTTGAAAGTGAAGAGGCTCAGAGACCAGCGGGCTCACAGGAGAACAGCACAGGGGCCAACTGGAGGGGCTCCCATAGGCCAAGGATGAAGCCACATCAGCCACACAAAGGAAATGACCACAGTGGATTAAAATATACATCAAATATGCGAAGGTCTTTGCAATCATAACAATATTGAAAAGCTCACAGTCACCTCTGGATATAACTAGGCAGCTAGCTCATTATTCTGAAAATTGATAAATAAAAGAATGCAAAGAATACACACCTTTCCTACATCAACTGTATTTCAAGGTAACCACATGAAGGAGCATTTTTCTTTGTAGAAGGATGACAGCTAATGCAGAAGGAGTGGTGGAATTAGAAAATTAACATTTTCCAGGGGCGCCTGGGGGGCTCAGTCATTAAGCGTCTGCCTTTGGCTTCGGTCATGATCCCGGGGTCCTGGGATGGAGCCCCGCATCGGGCTCCCTGCTCAGCGGGAAGCCTGCTTCTCCCTCTCCCACTCCCCCTGCTTGTGTTCCCTCTCTCGCTGCATCTCTGTCAAAGAAATAAATAAAATCTTTAAAACAAAAATTAACATTTTCCCAGTGAAATAATGGATCTGGGTCACAGTCACTCACAGCCGCTCTAACCATTGGGTAGGAAAGCTGGTGGGGCTTTATAATACTGGGTTCAGGGCGACAGCTCCTGAACCCTGGTGCGTCTTCTTGCTGCACACAGTGGGGCAGCTGCCACTGTGTGCCTCCTCGAGATGCAGGAGGAAGTGGGGGTACCACCTGTGATGTGTTCTTACCAAAGAAATGGAGAGGAGGGGCGCCTGGGTGGCTCAGTTGGTTGGGCGGCTGCCTTCAGCTCAGGTCATGATCCCAGGATTCTGGGATCGGGTCCCGCATCGGGCTCCTTGCTCAGCAGGGAGCCTGCTTCTCCCTCTGCCTCTTTCTGCCACTCTGCCTGCTTGTGCTCTCTCTCTCTCTCTGACAAATAAATAAAATCTTTAAAAAAAAAAAAGAAAAGAAATGGAGAGGAATCTAGGCAGACCTCCAGACGTAATACCAGTTCGCAGGAAAAAGGTAAAGGGTGTATGGGGTGGGGGGTGAGAGGCGTTCATAAAAGACCATGTTTAAAATGATAGCCTGAAGATACAGTCAGAGAATGTTGGAAATTCTGCAAGAACATATGATCCAGTTTCAGCAAGTAACTAGAATTTTATTTATTTAAAAGATTTTATTTATTTATTTGACAGAGAGAGAGAGATCACAAGTAAGCAGAGAGGCAGGCAGAGAGAGAGGGGGAGCAGGCTCCCCGCTGAGCAGGGAGCCCTATGTGGGGCTCGATCCCAGGACCCTGAGATCATGACCTGAGCCGAAGGCAGAGGCTTTAACCCACTGAGCCACCCAGGCGCTCCTTATTTATTTTTTTAGGAAGATTTTACTTATTTATTTGAGAGAGAGAGAGAGAGAGCACAAACAGGTGGAGGGGCGGAGGGAGAGGGAGAAGCAGACTCCCCACTGAGCAGGGAGCCCGGTGCGGGGCTCGATCCCAGGACCCTGGGATCATGACCTGAGCCGAAGGCAGACACTTAACTGACTGAGCCACCCAGGCACCCTAAGTAACTAGAATTTTAAACAGGAAAGGGATCTACTTCAGGTTAAAATAGGCTTCGTGCAGTGTACGGTCCTTTTTTGGGTCCTGATGCAGACAAACCACCTGTAAAAGATACTTTGTTAGAGGAAATTGAACAGTGGCTGTATATTAGGCTGTATTGATATGTTCTTGTTCATTTTATCAAACACAATGGTAGTATTGTGGTTACGTGTTTTTAAAAAGTGTTTTAATGATACATAATGTGTATTTTTAGGTGAAATGATAGGCTATGATGTTTGAGATTTGCTTTAAAAGGTAGTAGTGTCAATGTCAGGACGGGCAAGGGAGGTGAGATCTAGAGGAGGGTGGTAGTGGTTGAGGCTGGCGAGCTCAGGAGACCGACACGCAGACAGTGAGGTCAGCGCCGCAGCGCGCACAGTGGGGCTGGTGCACTCACGCTCCCCTGGGCTCGCCGGGTTACTCAGTCAAGCCGGTATTGGCTCTGTTTCTCCGGACCTCTGATTTCTGATGTGGCCCCGTAGCGTGTTTGCAGCCCGCCTCATCTCCGGGGAGCTGGGTACGTGCCGTGTGGGGCTCAGGGCAGAGAGGACCAGCCTTCCCCCGGGGGCAGGTGGCCGAGGAGCCGCAGCGTCCCCTCCTGTGCCCTCGCCGCCTCCTGCCTCTGCCTTCCCTACGGAAACGGGGAGAGTCGAGTTTCCCTCCACGTCGTCAGAGTGTTGGTGGAGTGGAATCCGGCTTCCCTAGTGACATAAGAACTTTAGTCTGGATGGGATGGAAGCCTTTCTTGTTCATTTAGGGCACTGCTTCCCATTTATAACATCACTTAAGTGGATAGAAACAGAAGATTCTTCTCATGAGGAGAAGGCTCCAGAAAACAAGTACTTTTACCTCTTGCCATTGCTTCTTTGGAGCCCTTGGCCTCCTTCTTCTGTCTCCTTCCTTCTGTGCCGAGACCCAGTAAATCCTTTGAGTCCAGCCAGAAATAAAAGTCCCATGTGCGCTCATTAGCTCATTTGGCTGAAAAGCATTGGTACTTACTGGCATTTCAGCTTCCAAGGGCTTAGCATCGGAAGAGTCTGGAATGTGTGCTTTCTGTTGCGGAAACTTTCCAAGCTTGGCCCATTGGGCAGTGGGGTGAATTCGCGATTTCCGGCATATTTCGTACAGTAACTCATGGCAGGCGAGCCCGAGACTGTGAACTCCATCCCGACATTCGTACGGGCAGCTCTGGAACGCTCTCCTTACAGACACAAATGACGCAAAAGCTCAGATCATTTAGAAAAAGAGGATGTGGAGCTTTATGATGTTGGCGCTCGTGGTGAATTAACTGCTGTCCTCAGAGTACCCTGTCCTGTGCTGCATATGCAAATAAGGGACCCAACCAGGCTGGTCCCCGCTGAGTCCTGCCTGTGGTCCGGTCGGCCCAGGGGTTACGCCCCCGTCACTCAACAATTGTCTCTCGCCAGGAATGCCACGGGACTCTGGAGGCCCCGGGCTTCTCTTTTGGAGTCGTTTAGCAAAAACCAGAGGATTGCAGTAGAATGGGGACAGGTGGGGGTTGGGGTGCGCTGGGCCTTCACTTTGTCGAGCCTTATTCTCGGCCTTATTCCATCCGGGGGGAGGAAGGAAGGCTCTTACGGCCAGCTTAGCTTTAACAAGGGCAGAAAAGGGAAGAGACAGTGGGGAAAGGTGGAGGGTGGTCAGGAGGACTTGCCTGTTGGCTAGAAACTTCCCTCAGAGGCCTGGGCGCTAGTGCTCAGTTACTGGGGGGACGTCACGCGTGCCGCTCCTGTTTCTCTGTAGAGACTGGTACAAGCGTAATTTTGCCATCACCTTCTTCATGGGAAAAGTGGCCTTGGAGAGAGTCTGGAACAAGCTTAGGCCAAAACCGAAGAAGACCAGCAGCACCTAGGAGCCCCTCCGACCCGCCCACCACGGCTGTCCGAGCTTCCGGGAGGAGCGGCTGCTTTGGGAGTCCATTCCGCAGGGGCTCAGAAACCTGTAAGTGAGCGGAGTCCCATGCCTGCTTTGTGGGGGCCCCTTGGCTTGGGTCAGCACAGGGTGACTGGCGGAACGGGGGCCCCGGTGAGCCGCGGGCCGTGTGACTCTGCCCTGACTGGATTCCAGGCTGGCCCCGGGTCACAGCCACGATGTTAAATAGGAGCAAGCACTGTGTACCCGTGTTCTTGGTTTTGAACCCTACCCGTTTGAAATAGAACAATATAGAAACAGTAACGTACTTTGACCTGCACGTTTGACTCCACGGATGGGAATAATTTGGAAGCTGGCTGCCAGGTGAACGGGACGCTGCCCGCAGTCGTGTGTAGCGCTCTCACGTGCCCAGCGGGCTGCGAGTCCTGGACGCCCCGGTGCTGTGACGAGCCGTAGCCGTCCGGGGACGCTTGCACCTGTGCACGTGGAAGCAGGTGCGGCCCCTCGGTCAGAGAGACCTCAGGCGACGGTAGGGGCGCCTTGGGGAACTTCCCTCCATTCACTCTAGTGAGGAAGCCTCAGTTTCCAAAGTTTTCCTGAACTACTTGCTACTGGATCATATCCCTCTGTTTTTCACATTAAAAAAAAAAAATTTGTGGGGCGCCTGGGTGGCTCAGTTGGTTAAACAACTGCCTTCAGTTCGGGTCATGATCCTGGAGTCCCGGGATCGAGTTCCACATCGGGCTCCCTGCTCAGTGGGGAGTCTGCTATTCCCTCTGACCCTCCCCCATCTCACACGCACATGCTCTCTCTCTCGTTCTCTCTCTCTCTCTCAAATAAATAATTTTTTAAAATCTTTAAAAAGAATTTTTTTAGGGGCGCCTGGGTGGCTCAGTGGGTTAAAGCCTCTGCCTTTGGCTCAGGTCATGATCTCAGGGTCCTGGGATCGAGCCCCGCATCGGGCTCTCTGCTCAGCAGGGAGCCTGCTTCCCTCTCTCTGCCTGCCTCTCTGCCTACTTGTGATCTCTCTCTCTCTCTCTCTGTGTCAAATAAATACATAAAATCTTAAAAAAAAAAATTTTTTTTTAAACATTTATTTATTTGAGAGAGAGAGCAAGGCAGAGGGTGAAGGAGAGAGAGAATCTCAAGCAGACTCCCCACTGAGTGCAGAGCCTGACGCAGGGCTTGATCTCATGACCTTGAGATCATGAACTGAGCCAAAACCAGGAATTGGACTGACTGACTGAGCCACTCAGGCACCCCTCAAAATTTTTTTATTTTTATTTTGTTTATTTATCTATTTTTTTAAAGTAAGCTATATACCCAACATGGGGCTTGAACTCGATCTCAAAATCAAAAGTCGCATGCTTACAGACTGAGCCAGCCAGTGGCCTTTAAATTCTTTTGAAATCAGTATTATTTAAAATAGGAATGTGTGGGGACACCAATCTGGCTTCATTGGTAGAGTGTGTGATTCTTGATCTTGGGGTTGTGAATTCGAGCCCCACACTGGGGGTAGAGTTTACTTAAAAAATAAGATTGCGTATTATAAAATGCTGAGGCTCTCTTTGTATTCGATCCCGGAGCCCTGTGACGTGGGGGTGTCACAGCCTGCAGGAGAAGAGGACACCTGCCTCGACAGCGGGGAGTGGGCCTTCGGAGCCAGGCCTTGTTTAGAAGCGCGTCCTCCGAGGACCGATGAGTTATGTGGGATTAACCAAAAGCTGATTGGCGAGCAGTTTCTATTACAGAGCGAGGCATGATAATACAGTCTTAAGCCCCGATTTCTTCTGTGGCTTCCAAGCTCCTGGGAGCAAAGATGATTTCCAAGGAGAAAACTCAGAAGCCAGAGGAAGCATGTCACCACCCCCTTCCATGGAGGCTTTCCGGGGCCCGCGGATGAATGGGGGTGCGCGTCTGCCCAGGAGGGCCGTCCTGCTGCGCCCCGCCAAATGCTGCCGCGTCCGGACGGCCATGCTCCGTGCTGTTAACCCAGGGGTCCAGGAGGTGGCGTATGTGCGCCAGACAGCGTGGAACCTGGGGTTCCGGAGAAATAACCCCGGGTCCTTTATTCACAGCGTAGCTCTGCTGAGCTCAGATTCCCAGCCTGTCACCAGCGTGTGGCGCTGTGTGTGTCCTCAGAGAAACGAGGGATAGGGAGAACCAGCAGGGAGCGAGCTTTTCATTCTTTATCCCATCAACTTCACTGACTGTCTTGGAGGTTATTTGAAGATGGTCTTTGTCCGGGATGGTGTCACAGTGGAATAAAGGGCAGTTTGCGGTGCACCGTTCCTACTGCTCCTTGCACATAACGCTTAAGGGCTCTGAGGGCGACTGCCCGTGGTAGCAGCAAAGGCAAGTGGGCCATCTGGGCCCCTGGGGGGCTCCGTCAGTTGGGCGTCCAGCTCCTGGTTTCAGCTCAGGATCGAGCCCCAAATCAGGCTCCGTGCTCAGCTCTGTCTCCCAAATAAATAAATAAATCTTAAAAACAAACGAACAAAAGAGACAAGTGGACCATCTGAAAGAAAATTGGCTTTTCAGGAAGTTGCGTTCCAGCGGGTGGTAGAGGTGTGTGTGCGAGCCCAGCATCACAAACGGCTCCAGACACACCGCGTGTCTGTGACTCTGTGTGAAGGCAGAGGCACAGTGTGAAAAGCGGGTGTATTTTGTAACCTGTGGGATTAGTGAACAGCCATACGTGTGTGCTGTTGACGAAAGGCCTCTTCGAGCACAGGTGTATCCGGAATCCCACTCTGCGACGTGGAGATCGTGTCGTCTCAGGGTTCTTAGCCCGGTGTTCCAGAAAGCTTGTTTCCTGGCCCTTGGGCCAGTGGCCGCTGCCCTTCGGCTGGTGGCTTAGTGATCCAGCATCGCTATTTACCTCGTGTAAGAGTGAATTGACATTCACCAGCGGTTGCTCTTCTTGGCAGTCTTCCTAATTTACCTCCGGACATCCTCATGGCTCCCAGAGGCAAGTGTCTTGGGATTTCAAGGAACAGAAACTTACTCAGATGAGCTCTGGTCACAGGCAGAGGGTAGGCGACCATTAGAAGCCAGAGATTTCTAGGGGCGCCTGGCTGACTCAGTCGGAAGAGCGTGGGACTTCTGATCTCAGGGTCGTGAGTTTGAGCCCCACTTTGGATTCATAGAGATTACTAAAAAAAAGTAAAACTTAAAAAAAAAACAGCAGCAGCAGCCAGAGATCTCCAGAAACAGACCACCCAGACGTCTGCAGTGGGAACGTGTGACGCCCTTGCTCTCTGTTGGGGGCACGGATCTCTCAGCTGCTGCCTTCCAGGGCTGGGCGGGCCTTGGGCGGGCACAGGGCAGGCAGAGCGACCGAGGTGACAGAGCGCTCCGGGTCCTCTCCCCACCAGGACCCCTCAGCTCCAAGGCCACAGGGCGCTGTCATAGTACCAGGGATGTTTGCTTTTAAGAGTGACTTGAGGGGCTCTTGGGTGGCTCCGTCGTTAAGCGTCTGCCTTTGGCTCAGGTCATGATCCCAGGGTCTGGGATCGAGTCCCCTATCGGATTCCCTGCTCGGCGGGAAGCCTGCTTCTCCCTCTCCCGCTCCCCCTGCTGTATTCCCTCTCTCACTGTGTCTCTCTCTGTCAAATAAATAAAATCTTTTAAAAATAAAATCTTAAAGTGAAAATTGTAAAAGTGAAGCTTCCTTTGACAGTTGCTGGTGGGAGCAGCGCCCTGGGCTGGGAGGGGAAGGAAGCTTGCCGCATCTCCACACCTTTGGGATGGGATGGCGGGGTGCTGGGGGCGCAGGTCGGCTGCAAGTTAAGAATTGAGCCACGAGCACCCACAGGTCTGTTTCCACAGTCCCAAGCGGTTCTCTTAAATTGTTTCTACTTGACATAAATTACACGGTAGTTAGGCAGCGAGCACTGGTGGCGGCGTTCCAGCAACTCAGGACCTAAGGCAGCCGCACTCCCGGGAACCTGCGTGTTGTCCAGCGGCGACAATCTCATTTCCTTCCAAACGTTTGACCTGACTCGTGCGGTTACCTGTCGCGAGGTTCTCCAGCGCTCTGAGTGAGTGAGGGAGAAACAACACTACTCATTTCTTCATTCTTGGACTTAGACATTTAAGTTTAAATGATTGTGGTAAATGTTACTTTAGGTCACAAGTAAATGCAAATGTTTCATTATTAAGGTGATTTCGACCCTAAAATATGTATGTTCAGTTAAAAAAATATTAGGTTGATTTAAGATGATTTTCTTTTTTTTTTTTTAAGATTTTGTTTATTTCACAGAGAGGAGAGCACAAGAAAGGGGAGCAGCAAGTAGAGGGAAAAGCAGGCTCCCCGCTGAGCAGAGAGCCCAATGCAGGACTCGATCCCAGGATCCCGGGATTATGACCCGAGATGAAGGCAGACGCTTAACTGACTGAGCCACCCAGGCGCCCCTTAAAATAATTTTCTACCATAGCTATATTCAAGTAAAGTATTTTTGTGGGCTTTAAATAATTACAGAATAAAGATTATCTCCGTGATGTATTTTATACTGCTTTTCCCTGAACGTGTCTCTGATAAATTTAATGTTTCTGGGGGCGCCCGGGTGGCTCAGTCGGTTAAGTGCCTTCAGCTCAGGTCATGATCCCAGCGTCCGGGGATCGAGCCCCACATTGGGCTCCTTGCTCAGCAGGGAGTCTGCTTCTCCCTCTGCCTGCAGCTAACCCTGCTTGTGCTCTTTCTCTGACAAATAAATAAATAAAATCTTTAAAAAATTAACGTTTCTGTTTTCTGAGATAAAAAGTAAAATAAAATTGAGTTTCTCCCCCTCTAAGTGTTAGGTGCTATTTGTAGACATTGTGTTTGTTTTATTTTGTTTTTAGATTAGATTAGATTTTATTTGATTGATTTTTTTTAGAGAGCTAGAGAGAGCATGGGGGGGTGGGGGCAGAGGGAAAGAATCCTAAGCAGGCTCCCTGCCCAGCACAGAGCCTGATGTGGCGCTCAATCTCAGATCTAAGATCATGACCTGAGCAGAAATCAAGAGTCAGATGCTTAACCGACTGAGCCACCCAGGTGCCCCTACAATTTTATTTCTAATCTCTACACCCAACGTGGGGCCCAAATTAGCAACCCTGAGATCCAGAGTCACCTGCTCTACTGACTGAGCCAGACAGGCATCCCTGCTTTTTTCCGTTTTTATTTTTATTTTTAAAGATTTTATTTATTTATTTGACACAGAGCAAGAGATCACAGGTAGGCAGAGAGGCAGGCAGAGGGAGAGGGGAAGCAGGCCCCCCCACCGAGCAGAGAGCCCGATGCGGGGCTCGATCCCAGGACCCTGAGACCATGACCTGAGGCGAAGGCAGAGGCTTATTAACCCACTGAGTCATCCAGGGGCCCCTTTTTTCCGTTTTTGAAAACAAAAGTAAAACACGATTAGCCCTGTTCTGCTGGCCATTTAACAAGGGCTCTGGCTAGGAAATGTGCCGGGAGGTGTGTAGATTGCAAGGAGCAGCTTCCTTGATGGAGAATCGGTTTCCCCAGAGGGGAGGTTGGGGGTCTTGCTCACAAAGCTCACGTGACGGGGGACCCACTGGGAACTGCGGGTTCATGTCATGGTCACGTTTCCCCTGCTGGGCTGCCGAGCCCGTGGGGCCGCGGGCGTCCTGTGAGATCCCCTCTCAGCGCAGTCGGTGGCGAAAGCACATTCACGCTGTCACGCAGCCGCCACCACTGTCCATCTCCTGAACTTTCTCCTCTTCCCCAAACTGAAACTCTGTCCCCATTAAACACTAACCCCGCCCCCTCCCCAGCCCCTGGCCACCCACGCGTCCACTT
>CM052896.1:125106580-125135320 GCA_028534135.1 Potos flavus
GGTGCCCAGGCTGGAGGGGGCGGGGGGCGGTGTCCAGGCTGGAGGGGGCGAGGGGAGGCTCCCAGGTCAGGGGCGGGGGGCGGTGTCCAGGCTGGAGGAGGCGGGGAGGCGCCCAGGTCAGGGGCGGGGGGCGGTGCCCATGCTGGGATGGGGCCGAGGGGCGGTCGCGGAACCGGGTGGGAGCGTTGGGGAGGAAGCACAGCGGAACGGGCGGGAAGTTGGGGGGAAGCGGCCACAGGACCTGCGCTTACCCTTTTCCTTGCCTGTCTCTCCAGGGGTGCGCGGGCCCCCCTCTCTGGCCGGGAGGGCCGGACACGTCGCCTCCTCCGGATCGAGGACACTCACCCAAGAATCGCTTCCCAGCCCCTCCACGCTGCCAAAGGCAGGGTTCCGGGGCCTCCTTCCCTCCCTCCTTCTCCTCTTTAGACACTAATGGCCTGGGGGTATCCCCTGGACTGCAGACCCCAGGGGATCAAAGGGAAATCCCAGCATCCCAATCTCCCCCAAAGGGCTGCTTCCCCAAAGGACAGAGGCATCCACAGACATTTATAGTGAGAAGCAGGACCCCTCTCCATGCTCCAAATGAGACAAACGATTGTGTGGTTTGTTCTGTGTTGGGCACTGTTTTCTCTGTACAGTTCCATCACTTGGATGGATCTGGATCCTTCCCACCTGCCATGTGAATGTCCCTCTTCCAAGGAATCCCCTGACCATTGAGGGACATAGAGCCACCCCCCCACAGCACCTGAGTGGGTGCTGAGCCTTCTGTCTGCTGCTGACCAGCGTAGGAGTGTCTGGCTGCTGGCCAGCATAGGGGTGTCTGTTCTCCCAGTGCCCAGCCTCACACCTGACACCAGTAGGACTCGGTAAATCTCAGGAATGGAGACTGTGCGCTCCTGATTTATCTCTGACTCCCAGGCTCCTGGTCAACAGCAGGAATTTGGCGTGTGGGCGTCTTCACTCTCCCTTGACCTTAGCTTCATCTGGGTCCTGTAGGCTGCCTCCAAATCTGCCCTCCAGCCTGCCTGCTGATCTCTCCGCTTTCAGAACAGGGAAGTGAAAGGGTCAGAGAAGGAGGAGAAGGAGGGCAGAGGACGAGGCATCCACGTTTGAGGAAAGCAGGAGGAAGGAGAGACAGAGGGGAGGAGAAGGAGGTGGCCCACCCAGGAAGGCTGCCTTTTTCAGAAGGGAAGAGCACTTAAGGGAGCAAGGAGAGAGCCTGCTCCCGAAGTCCCATGCTGCCCCTATGGACCACGGCCCCACCCTCCAGGACCCCGGTTAGCCCTCTGGGACCCTGGCTAGCCCGGCAGGCTGTTGGTCATAAGGATGCTCAAGGCCACCAGGACTTGTGCCACCAGGTGTGTGCTTCCTGGGGTCCTGGTCCTCTAGGTTTGTGGGGAAGGACAGATAGTGGATTTGCTGCCCCTGGGTAGCCTTGCTGAGGCTTTTCCATCACAAAGGCTCTCCTCAGCTCTGCTAGTGCCCACATAGGAAGTGTAGAGCGGCTCCCTTCTGATTCCTGAAGCTGAGTTAATCTTGGAAGCAGCCAGCAAACCGGGGAACCTGCAGGGTCTTAGCTGCAGCATCTGTAAATGGGGAGAGCAGCGCCTCTCTTGGAATTCCTGAGGATCAGAGGATTGAAAGCCACTGAGAATGCCCAGGGCTGCCCAGCGACGGTGGGTGATTGTCAGTCTCAGTGTGAGACTCTGAGTGAGGATGGCCCGAAATGCCTGTGCCCCAGCCCCTTGCCCTGAACGATGGGTGCATGACAGCGTTTCCATGAGGGAAGTAGCAGGATCAGATTCAGGGGACCTGCAGAGGTGGTAGATGAATTGGCCTTTTCTCTCTCTCCCCATCACTCCAGACTCATCCCTGCCTGAGGACCTTTGTCTGGAGTGCTCTCCCTACCAGTTTTGCTCAGTTGGCCCCTTCCAGTCACTTAGGTCTCAGCTCACTTGCCTGCCTCAGCGTTCACTCCACCACCTCGCCCTTACCTTATTTTTCTCTGCATAGCAAGCACTGTACGAGCTGGAGCGGGTATCTTATCTATCCTCTTTACCAGCACAACTTGGCTCTTATGGTGGGGATCACCACAGCTTCACAAATATTTGTTGAGACAATGAAAGAACAAGATAATAAAGCCTAAACAGAGCGGCAGCAGTGGGGATAGAGAGGGATGGACCACAGCAATATGAAGGAGGCTACTCATTAGAAGAGGACATCAAGGGGCGCCTGGGTGGCTCAGTGGGTTAAAGCCTCTGCCTTCGGCTCAGGTCATGATCTCAGGGTCCTGGGATCAAGCCCCGCATCGGGCTCTCTGCTCAGCAGGGAGCCTGCTTCCCCCTCTCCCTCTGCCTGCCTCTCTGCCTACTTGTGATCTGTTTCTTTCTGTCAAAAAAAAAAAAAAAAAAAAGAGGACATCAAGCATGTCAGGTTTGTGGGTGAGTGGAGGGAACAGTCACTAAGCCCAGAGTCACAGAGAAAGGAGCCTCACTCTGCCTGCTCCTCCGTCTCTAGAGCACTTTGATGATAGCGGTGTGCCCAGCCCCTCCGACCTTGTTGAAGAGCTGGTGGCATCCTAGCTGCCGTGTAGCCAGATCACTAAGGGAGTGTGGAAAGGTGGTTTGATTCACTGCTTCTCCCTCACCCATTTTTAGCTGACCTTTTTGCATTTCTATGATAGTAAAGTAATTGGACCTCCCTGAGAAAATCCAGGAGCCCTGACTTGCCCGGTGACTGTAATTCCAGGGTTAAGACGGCTGCAGGCGCTTGAAGAGCACGGCAGTTCGGAAGCAAGCGTGGGGTGGAGGAACGCCTCCAGGTTAACAATGCCACAGGGCCCCGCACTCGGCACGTCTGCAGCACCTGGGGGTGGCCGTCAGGCCAAGACAGCTGAGCCCTGCCCACTGAATCAGCATGCGTCCTCCTGGCCGGCTGCTGAGTCAGGCCTGCCGCGCTGGGATGCAGCAGCCGGAGGCCGGGAGCGCTCTCTGACCTGGAAGGACTGCCCTTCAGGCGGGGGCTGGAGGTCGTGGCACGGCTGCCACGCGTGGGGTGCGGCAGCAGGGGGTGGCATCTCTGCCCTTGCCAGGCCCTGGCGGGGCGGTTCGCGCGAGGCCTGTGTGGCGGTGGGGAGCGCCTGGAAGCTCCCCTTGGGCTCTGATTCTTGAGGATCCTGGGAATAATGAGATGGGGAGGACGAGGGTCAGAGAGGCCTCCTGGCTTAGCCCGGCCCCTGGGGACCCCTTCCTTTGGAGAGGCTGCTGAAAGCCCTCCGTGCGGGTTCCAGGGAGACTGAAACGCGTGAAGACGGGGCTTGCACACACTGAACCTCACTCCGGAGACAGGCGAGCTGGAGCGAAGGGCCGGGGCGCGGTAGTCGAGGGCGGCGGCGCCCCGCCCCAGCGCCCCCTTCTCGCGCGTCCGCACTGCTCCGCGCCGCGCCCCGCGCCCCGCCCCCCGGCGGCCGGCCGGTGACGTCACGGGCGGCGCGCGGCATTGTGGGGCGGGAGCGCCAGGCCGGGGGAGGGACGCCGAGACGCCATTTTCGGCGGCGGGAGCGGCGGAGCCGGAGCGGAGCCGTCGAGCGCTGGGCGGCGGCTGCGGGGAGGAGCCGCGGGGGACAGCGCTCGCGGGCGGCCGAGGATGCTGCGGGGCGGCCGCGCCAGGGCCCCTCGTTCGTGACCGCGGCGCCGCGTCTGAGGCAGCCGAGGCGGCGGGCCCCGCGCGGTCCTGCTCCGCGCACGCGCCCCGCGACCTCCCGGTGCTGACAGCGCGAGCGCGCGGCCCCGCGGGAGCAGCACGGTGAGTCCTCGGCCCCCTTCCCGGCCGCGCCCCGGTGCTCCGTCCTCACGCACGGCCGCTCCCCGGACTGCGGTCCTCGGGCCCCCGCCTTCGTCTCCATCCCCTTCTTCCCGGCCCAGCCCCGCCCGGTCCTTCTCCCCGGCGCCGCGGCTCCCGGTCCTCATCCGCGTCCGGTCTCCTCCGAGACTTCACCCCCGGCCACAGCCCCTTCCCCATCCCGGTCTCCGGTTCCGGTCCCGGCCCCTCCCCGTGGACGTTCCCTTCTGCGCGTCCCCGGCCCCGCACCCCCGGCTCGGTCGTGCTGCGGGCGGGGGCGGCGGCTCGCGGGAACAGCTGCGGACCCCCGGAGCCGCGGGACTCGGGGGGGGGGATACGGGCGCCCCCGGGAACGCGGCGCGGGGAGGGGCGGCCGGCGGGGTTGGCTTTGTCCGAATCCCCCCTCTTCCTTCCGGCCCCCGCCCTCTCCCGCGGCACCGCCCTGGGCGGGCGCGCCTGTCATGCTCGCGGGCGACGGGCTGCCGGGCGGGTGGGAAGCGTGCGGGGTCCCTGGCGGGAGGCCGGCCCCGCGTCGCCTCCTCGGCGATCCCTGTCTTTGAGTTAGCAGACGCGAAACGCTTCATCCAGTGTCCGCCTGGGCTGGCGTTGCGCACGCCGCTGAACTTGGGGCAGCCCCGACGCGGTGGTCAAATTGGGTGCACCTCTTTCCTTAAAAAAACCTTTAAGGCATTGAAAAAGTAACATTAATGCCTGGTGGATTGGATGGTTTCATAAAAAAAAACGTAAGGTTTGTAGATCCAGGTAATTCTGTGATAGAATTGTTGTTGCCTATTGTTTTATCACTTGAACAGCACATTAATAATTTACATATTAAGCGTTTGATAAGGAGTACTTGGAAAAATGTTTTTTAAAAAGTGCGAGAACAACAGAAAAATTGAGGTATACTATTTAAACTGGCATATAAAAGGGCAGTTCTTTCCGTCTTTGCTTTAGCTAAATTTTAAGGCTTTTTTGGGTACAGCATGACTAAGCTATTGATCAGAATCATTAGGTCAGAATACATGGTAATAGTTCAGTGAAAAACCCATTAGGAAATTGGGACGAGGTTCTTAAGTCTCATGGTCTTATTACAGTTCTGGATTTACCTCTTTCAGGGATTGGCAACAAGCCTCAGTTAGGGTGGGAAATTTGATTCATTGTTCTGTTTCCTAAGTATGTGTAAGAATACAGTGATACTAAATATTAAAGAGTTCAGATTGTGGGGAACTGCATGTGGGAAGCCAGGCACTCCTAAGAGCTGGTTTCTCCGTCATCAGAGAATGCAACATCATGGTGCAGTGGAGCCTGGCTGCCCTGGGGTGTTACCGAGGGGGGTGGAAGGCCCAGGGTGGTAACTTCACCGGGACCTGGCTCATTCACTTTGCTTGGAGGCGCCTTCTGAAAACACTAGACAACACAAGTAAAGGTGGAAGTCCCTGCATGGGAGTTAGGGCAGCACCTTCAGGAAGGATGAGAGAGAAAATGCCACTGGGGAGGGGCACATAGTATCTTAAGTATTTTAAAATAAATAAAAGCTTAGCTGTAGTTACTTAAAATTATACATTTAAAAAAATTATACATTCTTAAGCATGTTTCATAATGTTGAAAATAGATAAGCCAGTTTGTAGTTTTCCATATGGGCTATAAACGTCAAAAGTTGATTAATTTGTAGGATTTGTGTAACATGGAGACATAAGTGAAATATGATAAGAAACCAGAACTTTATATAACAAGGAAGTGATCAGTAATATCTTAAACAGAAGTACAGGCAGGTTTTATGTGTCAAA
This sequence comes from Potos flavus, assembly GCA_028534135.1. Classification (NCBI taxonomy): domain Eukaryota; kingdom Metazoa; phylum Chordata; class Mammalia; order Carnivora; family Procyonidae; genus Potos; species Potos flavus. Next base: position 125,112,208 of record CM052896.1, read on the forward strand.
TTTCAGGACATAGAATAAAAATGATTAGCATATTTAATGGTGAAAGCATGGCCTTATATGTCTGTTTGCGAACCAACTGAATGGTAGGTGCTGTGCTAAGTAGTTGGGGAAATAGACATAAAGGACAGTTGCTGGCGTCTAGGAGTCCATAGTCTGGTGGTACTGCAGATGAGGTTAAATATTGTGCTGAGTGCCCTGAGAAGGTGGTTCCGGGTATGAGACGTGAAGAAAAGTACAGTTGGCCAAATGTGAGGGGTGGGACTGGTAGTGGCCATTCTGGAGGACATAGGCCCTGGAACGGTGCTGCCATAAAGGGGACTAAATTTAGGAAGGGTGAGAGTGGAAAGGGAAGATCAGGGAAGGAAGGCAAGAAGGAGGATTGGGGGATTCTTTTTTTTTTTAAAGGAATGGCGGATTCTTAAGAGTGACACAGCTAGTATGGCAGGTGATTTGAACCAAGATAAGACTTGGTGGGAAGCCATTAGCCCCAAGTGAGGACTGAGAGCTCCTGACTTAGGGCAGGGACAATAGGAACAGTGATACAGATGGACTAGAGAGGGCTTCATGGGTTATGGTGGTCCTGACTCGGGAGTGACCAGACTAGAGTAAGCAGTCCAGAAGAGATGGAGCGACAGTGTTCACAGCCAGAGCGAGCTGCTACGTCCTAAGTTGCAGTGACATGTCACTCCTCTGCTAAGTTTTGGCCAATGTCCTAAAAGCACTCTCTCCCCATATCTTCCCCTCATCTTCCTACTCTGGCCCTCACGGAGGCACACCAGGCTCATCCCAAGCCTGCTCTTCTGTGTGTCACTGGGTCCCCACCTCCCCATGTGCCATAGCACTTCTCACTACAGTACTCCTATCATTTTATTGTTGGTCTCTTTCACTTAACACCCATGATCTCCACGGGGGCAGGGATTTTATAAACACTTAATAAAAGTTTATTGAACAAATGCATCTAGAATTGCTTCCCTTTCTCTAACTTGGGTGGCTCACTGGCTGGTGACACCCATCAAGATGGGGAAAACAGGGCACCTGGGTGGCTCAGTTGTTTGGGTGACTGCCTTCGGCTCAGATCATGATCCGGGAGTTTTATGATCGAGTCCCGGATCAGGCTCCCAGCTCCATGGGGAGTCTGCTTCTCCCTCTGACCTTCTCCCTTCTCACGCTCTCTCCCACTCTCTCTCTCTCTCTCTCTCTCAAATAAATAAAATAAAATCTTAAAAAAAAAAAAGATGGGGAAAACAGGAGGAGGGGGAGATGGTGAGCTTGGTTTTGGATAGGTTAAATCGGAAGTGCCTGTGGGGTGCCCAAGTGGACCAGTGGGCAGTCGGAGATGCAGGTCTGGAGTTTGGGACAAATATTTAGGCTGGAGATGAAGATTTGGGAGACCTCATCATCGTGTTGAAAGCCAGGGGCTCTTTGAGAGCTTCTGACACTTAAAGACTGCAGAGTCGCCCTACAGGTAGGTGGGGGCGGAGGGCAGTGTCAAATTGGCTAAGAAATCAAGGAAGATTTGGGTGGACAAATCTATTGGATTTGGCTCCTAGGAGGCTTCTAGGAGATTATTAGTGACCTTTTAAATTTATCCTCAAAATATTACCTCCTAAGGCAGGCGTGCTAATTCAGAGGTGATCAGCATGCTTTCTTCTAAGGCATCCTTTTGTCTTTCCTGCCCTATAGCCTACGGTTACTATACTCTTCCATCAAAATGAATTTGGAATTTACTTTTAAATATTTTTTAAAAATGTGCTTATTTTGGGGCTCCTGAGTGGCTCAGTCGTTAGGCGTCTGCCTTCGGCTCAGGTCATGATCCCGGGGTCCTGGGACCCATCCTGGCAGCGGGCTCCCTGCTCGGCGGGAAGCCTGCTTCTCCCTCTCCCACTCCCCCTGCTTGTGTTCCCTCTCTCGCTGTGTCTCTGTCAAATAAATAAATGAAATTTTTAAAAAATAAAAATTAAAAAATGTACTTATCTTACTTGAAGTGTAGTTGACATACAGTATTATATTAGTTTCGGGTGTGCAGCATATTCACCAGTTACAGATATTACAGCATGTTCACCACGAGAAGTGTAGTTATCATCTGTCAACATACAGTTATTACAATATTAGGTTTTAATTAATTTTTGAAGGCAGATGAAAGCAATTTGGATCTGTGCTTTTAAATATGTTTAGTATGTTGTCCATACTTAATAAAGTGGGTAGGTGAATATCAGTAGAACAAGCATTTTAAGCTAAGTGCATATGTAAAGTAGACATTATTTCCTTGTTTTTTTTTTTTTTTTTTTTTAAGATTTTATTTATTTATTTGACAGAGAGGAGAGAGATCACAAGTAGGCAGAGAGGCAAGCAGAGACAGAGGGGGGAAGCAGGCTCCCCGCTGAGCAGAGAGCCCGATGTGGGGCTCGATCCCAGGACCCTGAGATCATGACCTGAGCCGAAGGCAGAGGCTTTAACCCACTGAGCCACCCAGGCGCCCCTATTTCCTTGGTTTTAAAATATTCCAGTTACCTCAGTTTAAACCTTGGATTAATATGGAAATTAATTATTTGCAATTATGGTTGCATAATATGGAAATTTATGTCCCAGATTCTCTGAAGCTCACTCTACCACAAGTAATAAAACTGGTAATAGTGAAGTTAAGACCGAACCACATTAAAATAGGTGCCGTAATCCCCCCATTGTACTGTGGATGAAACTGAGGTCAGAGAGGCAAGTTACTAAAGCCAGAGGTAAACAGCTGTGAAGTCAGGCTTCTAATTCAGGTATTTCTGCGTGCACATTTCAAGCTGAGCCACCTTGCTGTCAGGAATCACAATAATGCCAAGCTCCAGTTGCCTCCATCTGGGAAGTCCTTGGCCAGCTCTTCCATTTCAGAAGCCCAGGAGATGCAGTGTGGCTGTGCTGACTCCGTGGGTTGCTGTCTCAGGTAGACTCTTTCAGGCACCACATTGTCATCGCAGTATTTGTGTTCTTCGCAGGGTTTGGCGTGGAGTAGGTGATCTGTAAAAGCTGATTGGGCCTTCATATCTTTATTTCTTTTTTTTTTTTTTTAAGATTTTATTTATTTATTTGACAGAGACAGACACAGCGAGAGAGGAAATACAAGTAGGGGGAGTGGGAGAGGGAGAAGCAGGCTTCCCGCTGAGCAGGGAGCCTGATGTGGGGCTCGATCCCAGGACCCTGGGATCATGACCTGAGCCAAAGGTGGGCACTTAACAACTGAGCCACCAGGCGCCCCTGAGCCTTCATTTCTATGGTGAATCCACAAGGGTTTTTTTTCTTAAATTCACTTACTCTGCCTATTGAAAAAGGATTCGTATTATTAATCAAATGGGGGAAATGTTAATTTCTGTTAGTTTACAATTGTAAAAAATTAAGTATGTTTACATTGTTGTGCAACAGATCTCTAGAACCTTCTCATCTTGCAAAACTGAAACTCTATGTCCATTAAATAACAACTTCCCATCCTCTACCCCCACCCCCAAACATAGTTCTACTTTCTGATTCAATGAATTTGTCTACTTTAGATACCTCATATAAGTAGAATCATACAGCATCTGTCTTTTTTTTTTTTTAAGTTTATTTTTTTTAGTAATCTCTACGCCCAACGTGGGGCTTGAACTCACAGTCCCAGAATGAAGAGTATAACGTTTGTTTTTTTGTGACTGGCTATTTGTGATTTAGTGTATTGTCCTCAAGGTTCATCCATAATTTCTATTCTTTTTAACTAAAATAACATTAAGTTCTAAAGCTTTTGTAGTATGAAATTTGTATTAGATTTCTACTTACTATGTGACAGATTATTATAAATTTAGTGGCTTAAAACAGTCACATTTATTTCAGTTACCATGGGTGAGCAGCTCATTTGTCTGCAGTTGTGTGTTGGGGGGCGCCTGGGTGGCTCAGTGGGTTAAAGCCTCTGCCTTCGGCTCAGGTCGTGATCTCGGGGTCCTGGGATGGAGCCCCGCATTGGGCTCTGCTCAGCGAGGAGCCTACCCCCCCCCCCCCCCCCGGTTCTCTGCCTACTTGTGGTCTCTCTCTCTCCGTCAAATAAATAAATAAAATCTTTAAAAAAAAAATTGTGTGTTGGGCTACACTTGTCTTCCGAAGCTCACAGGGCTCTCGTAGGCTCTTGGGGTTGTGGCAGAATTCAGTTCTTCTGGTTGTAGGACTGATGTCCTACTTTCCTTGTTTCCTGGCTGTCAGCTGGGGGCTCTCTCAGCTCCTTGAGGTGACCTTGAGGTGACCACACCCTGAATTCCTCTCACACTTTGAATCTCTGACTTCTCTACTTATGGCTTCTAGATCCAGGTTTAAAGGGCTTATATGGAAGAAAAAAAAAGGGGCTTATTTATGGTTTTGTTCAGGGATGCCTGGGTGGCTCAGTCAGAAGAGCATGAGACTTTTGTTCTCAGGGTCATGAGTTTGAGCCCCGCGTTGGGTATAGAGATTACTTTAAAATTGTAAAAAAAAAAAACAAAAAAAAAACTTAAAAAATACATAAAGGGGCATGTGATTAGGTCAGGCCCACCAGGATAATCTCCCTATCTTAAGGTCACGTGATTTGGGGCCTTAATTACATCTGCTACAAAATCCCTTTATAGCAGTGCCTAGAGGGACTTGATGAACTGGGAGATGTGTGTACACCAGGGTCCAGGAATCTTGGCGGGGGGACGAGGCATCTGCCTACCACATCTCAGTTTTATTGTGTTCTCAGAACGAAACCATTCTATTTATTTATATATGTGTGTGTGTGTATATATATTTTTATGTCAAAGAGAGAAAGAGCACAAGGAGGGTTAGCAGCAGGCAGAGGGAGAAGCAGGCTTCCCACTGAGCAGGGAGCCCGATGCAGGACTCGATCCCAGGACCTTTGGGATTGAGACCTGAGCCGAAGGCCGACTGTTAACTGACTGAGCCACCCAGGCGTCCCTGAACAAAACCATTCTTAACTGTCTTTCAGTTAATATCGGGAGTTATGATTTCTGAATATGTACCACAGTCTACGGCCATACCACCCTGAACGTGCCTGATCTCTGAATGTGTACAACATTAATGTTAGCAAATTCTGCTTTTTAAAAAAAAATCGACATATAATTTACATACAGTGAAGTGCCAAGATCTTAAATATATTGTTCCTTCTGTTTTGATAAATGCGTATCAAGATACGGCCCAGAAAATTCCCTCATGCCCCTTGCCAGTCACCCGTCACCCCTCACCACTCCTTGGCAACAGTGATCTGGTTTTTATAACCACAGGTTAGTTCTGCCTATTCTAGAATTTCATATAAATGAGATATACAATATATATTTTCTTCATCCAGCTTCTTTCACTCAGCATAACACTTTTGAAATTCATACATGTGGTTGCCTGTGTCAGTGGTTGGCTCCTTTCTATTCCTGAGTAGTGTTGTGTTGTATGGAATCCATCCAGTTAAGCCATTTTCCTCCTGAAGCACATCTTGGGGGGGCACTCGTTCTTGTGGGAGACCATGTGGACATACATTTTAATTTCTCCTAGATAAATACCTACGAGTGAGATTGCTCATAGGGTAGATGTAGCGTTAACTTTAGTTAGTTAGAGAGCTAGCAGGTGAGCAGAGGGAGAGAGACTCTCAAGCAGGCTCCGCACTCAGCTGAGCAGAGCCTGGATGTGTCATTAACTTTTAAAGAAAGAAACTCAGAGTGCTTGTACATTTTCTACTTGGACCAGCAATGTGTGCGTGTTCTTTTTTTTTGTTATAACTATTTTTTCTATTTATTTGAAGCACAGTAAAAGTGTGCGTGTTCTTCTGGTTGCTCCATATTCTCCTTGGCATTTGGTATCGTTCGTGTTCATCTTCACATTCTAGTGGCTGTAGTGGCATCTTGCTGAGTGGGTTCCATAAGCATTTCCCCGATGACTAATAACAAGCACTTACTCACATGCTTATTGGCCTTTTTTATATACCTGCTTTTGTGAAGTGTCTGTTCCATCTTGTACCTTTTTAGAAAGTCAGGTTGTCATTTTATTATTGAGTATAAGAATTCCTTATGTATTTGAGTACGAGTGTTTTTGCCAGATACATATGTTGCAAGTATTTTTTCCAAATCTAGGGCTTAACTATATGCTTTTTGGTTATGTCTTTTAATAATAATTTTAAATTTTGATTAATTCTACTTTATCCGTTTTTAACTTTTTTATATGGTTCCTGCTTTCTATTTTGTCTGTTTTGAAATCATTAAAAGATGTATGTTCTTTTGGGAAAACTCATGATTCAAAAAGATATAAAGGTGTGAGTTGTCTCTTTTCTCATTTCCTTTCTCCTGAGAGAATTGACTTTTAAAAATATATATGTTAAAAAAAAATATATATTATTTTAAAAGATTTTATCTGTTTATTTGAGAGAGACAATGCACGAGAGTGAGTACAAGTTGGGGGGAGGGGCAGAAGGAGAGGGAGAAGCAGATTCCCCGCAGAGCAGGGAGCCTTGAGGAGCAAGAGATTCCTCAGTGGAGCCCTTGAAGATCTCCGGACCCTGGGATCATGACTTCAGCTGAAGGCAGACGCTTCACTGGCTGAACAATCCAGGTGCCCCCCGCCCCTGTGCAATATATATATATATATATATATATATATGTGTGTGTGTGTGTGTGTGTGTGTATATATATATATATATGTATGTATATATATTTCAAGATTTATTTTTTGAGATTTTATTGTTTTATTGTTTTTAGAAGATTTTATTTATTTATTTGAGAGAGAGAATGAGAGAGATAGAGAGCATGAGAGGGGAGAGGGTCAGAGGGAGAAGCAGACTCCCCGCTGAGCAGGGAGCCCAACACAGGACTCGATCCCGGGACTCCAGGATCATGACCCAAGCCGAGGGCAGTCGCCTAACCAACTGAGCCCCCCAGTCACCCTTTAAGATTTTATTTATTTATTTATTTTTAAAAAAGATTTTATTTATTTATTTGACAGAGAGAGAGAGATCACAAGTAGGCAGAGAGGCAGGCAGAGAGAGAGGGAAGCAGGCTCCCTGCCTAGCAGAGAGCCCGATGCGGGGCTCAATCCCAGGACCCTGAGACCATGACCTGAGCCAAAGGCAGAGGCTTAACCCACTGAGCCACCCAGGTGCCCTAAGATTTTATTTTTAAGTAATCTCTACACTCAGTGTGGGGCTTGAACTCACAACCCCAACATCAAGAATCTCATGCTCAGGGCGCCTGGGTGACTGACTCATTTGGTTAAGTGTCTGACTTTTGATTTTGGCCTAGGTCATGATCTCAGGGTGGTGAGATCGAGCCCTGTGTTAGGCTGTGCACTCAGTGAGGAGTCTGCTTGAGATTCTACACCCCCTACCACGTGTGTGCGTGCGTGTGCGTTTCTCTCTCAAAGTCCAAAAATAAATCTTTAAAAAAAAAGTCTCATGCTCCCGACTGAGCTAGCTAGACACCCCTTAAAAATATGTTAGTTGCCTTTCTTTAGTTAGGAAAGAAAACTATTTCATATATGTATCTTTGATTAGCACTTAAATATATAAATTTAGGGTTATGATATTAATTTGTTTTTCATTTTGAAGTAAAAATGGTGTTTTTTTTAGCTACATGATGAATACTCTCTATATTTACTTTTTATTTTATTTTATTTTTTTTATTAACATATAATGTATTATTTGCCCCAGGGGTACAGGTCTGTGAATCATCAGGCTTACACAGTTCACAGCACTCACCATAGCACATACCCTCCCCGATGTCCATCACCCAGCCACTCTATCCCTCCCCCTACTCTCTATATTTATATTTTTTTGCCCCAGACTCCCAATACACCCTGTTTTGTAATCTCTTAGTCACAGTGTCCGATGAAGCTGTTTTCCTTTTTGTTTGCTCAACCAAAGACTTGTAATGGAGACATCTGCAGCATTTGGGCTTACTCATTCTTGATTTAGAAGAAGCATGTTCTCCTGTATTTTCATGTAGTTCCCTTCCCTGTAGTTTGTCATGCTTAAAATTTGCATGACAAAAGAGATGGGGCTGTGGGCCTTTGGTCCCATGGCAGATTGAATGACCTAGTCCACTATCTGGCTGTGGCCAGGAGCCCTCGCTGAGGGGTGCAGTGGGGGGAGGGGTAGGCACCTGACCAGCTGGTGGGGGCATGGCCTTCTTGAAAACTCTTTCCTTAGGTGCAGCATGGTCATTGACAAGCAAAGTGAACTCTTCCTGGGATACGTGCACATTTCACATAGTAGCGTGGTTGAGTTATCGTGGAGCTAGGAGATGTGTGTACATAGAGGTGGCCGATTTCAGAACAGAACCGCACTCAACCTCCTGAGCATGACTGTGGGGACGGGACCCAGGGAGTCCTGACTGCCTTTATTCCTCAAATTCCGCAAGGGCGTCCATGACTGACTCATCCAAGAGGCAAAGGCATGCTCTTGTTTTATCCAGTGGGTTACAGTTTTAGGATGGAAACAGATTCAGAATAGATGCTGTACTTACAGAGTCTTTAGTATTAAAACATTCGTCTTTTTTGTGTGTGTGTTTGCAAAAAGTATGAATTTATTGCTCCACAACTAAACTTACGTTACATCACATCAGGGTTTTTCTTAGTCATACTCAAACAGTTCAGGATTTTCTAATCTTTTTCATGTTTCTTTGGGCTTGATTTAAGTTCCAAGAACATACGTAAGGGAGGCATCTAGCAGTCTGTGCTGGCATCTGCTGAGAGGTATACCTTTTTTTTCAAAAATTTTTTTTAGGTTTTTATTAATTTATTTGACAGAGAGAGATGACAAGCAGGCAGAGAGGCAGGCAGAGAGAGGGGGAAGTAGGCTCCCCGCTGAGCAGAGAGCCCGATGCGGGGCTCGATCCCAGGACCCCGAGATCATGACCTGAGCCGAAGGCAGAGGCTTTAACCCACTGAGCCACCCAGGTGCCTCTCAGTTCTTTATTTAAATTCAGTTTAGTTAATACCATGTACTGTGTTACTAGTTTCAGGGGTAGAATTCAGTGGTTCATCAGTTGCATACACTTAATAGATTTTTGTGATTTTTAGGCCAGCATGATTCATTCATTCGGTTTGTTCTTGTGATTTAAGTTTAGAAGAGATAAAAGGGTTAGATTAGGTTAGGTTAGGTTTGAGGAAGATGAGATTGGAGGAGATACACTGGTACAGGTAGAAAATGATGAGTCAGTGGTAGTTCCATTTTGGAACTGCTTTGTGGTCAGCTCTGGAATTGTATCTCCCTGCTGCCTCTGGCAGTTCGTGGCCCACAGATGAAGTTTCTGATCAGGAGGTACCTGATGGAGCACATCCTCCCTTGAGTAGAATTTAGTGATTCTTATTTGGGAAAGAGTAGGCAGTGTATAGCTGGATAAGATGTTTGTTATTATAATACAGTGTTATATTTAGAAAATAAGTCACTATTGTAAGCCTACAAAGGGGTATAACATTTCTATTTTATTCAAAAATGTCATGTTTTGAAAATGATTGAGACCCTCTAGGAGACCTTTTTGGATTTGGCTTAAAATACAAACCTTAACTTTGTTATGTAAGCTGGGGAACTGACAGTCCTCCTCCACACTGTGTTAGCTTCTCCTGCTTTTCACCAAAACAAAAACTAAACATCAGAAAATTCAAGAATTATTGTTTTTTTTTTTTCACTTTTTTTTTCTTTTTTTTAAGTAATCCCGACACCCAACGTGGGGCGACCCCAAGATCAAGAGTCACATGCTCTTCCAACCAGCCAGGTGCCCCAGTTTTACCTCTTTTTTTTTTTTTAAACTATTTATTTATTTTTAAGATTTTATTTATTTATTTGATAGAGATCACAAGTAGGCAGAGAGGCAGGCAGAGAGAGAGGGGGAAGCAGGCTCCCGCTGAGCAGAGACCCCGATGCGGGGCTCAATCCCAGGACCCTGAGATCATGACCTGAGCCGAAGGCAGAGGCTTTAACCCACTGAGCCACCCAGGTGCCCAGTTTTACCTCTTCAAGCAGGTAATATTCCTCTTTTGACTTCGCACTGTGTAATTTTTGTTCCGGGGGCACCTGGGTGGCTCAGTAGGTTAAGTGTCTGACTCTTGATTTCAGCTCAGGTCGTGATCTCAGGGTAATGAGATTGAGCCCTGCATCAGGCTCCGTGCTGGGTGTGGAGCCTGCCCCCCCCCCCCAATATATATACATATATAATTTTTGTTCTGAAACTTCAGAACCAAAAACATATGTACATTTTTATTTCTAATATTATTATTGGTCACTTTGCTTTTTAGTCACAATAGGTAAGGTATTACGTATTTGGAAATTTCTAAATAAATTGAAGAGGGCTTGAGACTTTTATTTGTCGAAAAGGGAGCATAGGATAAAAAGATTGAGAAATGAAGTTTTCTGTGATTTCATGACAAAGCTAAAATAGATTACGTCCCAAAGTTGGGTTTTATGTTTTGTTTTCTTTGGTGTGCATCATTAATTAAAAAAAAAAAATTCCGGATCTGTTATACTGAAATACTCATATATGAAAAAATTTGCTAGGTTACTCAAACTTCTGATTCTAGAATTTTTTTATAACCCCCAAAAGAAGCCCTGAACCCGTTAGCAGTCACTCACCACCCTTCTCACCCTCTAGTGCTTGGCAGCCTCTGATCTGCTTCCTGTCTCTATGAACATTTCATATAAATGGAATTATGCAATACGTGGCCTTTTTTTAAAATAAGATTTTATTTATTTATTAGAGAGAGAGTGAGCAGGGGGGAGAGGCAGAGGGAGAGGGAGAAGCAGGCTCTCAGCTAAGCAGGGAGACCCATGTGGGGCTCCATCCCAAGACCTTGGGATTTTGATCCAAGCCGAAGACGTTTAACCGACTGAGCCACCCAGGCACCCCACTATGTGGCCTTCTGTGTCTGGCTTGGTTCACGTAAGTAAATGTGAGGTCCAACCATGTTGAAGCTTGTATCAGTATTTTGTTCCTTTTTTTTTTTTTTTTAAAGCCAAATACTATTTCACTGCGTGGATAAACCACATTTTGTTTATCCATTCATCAGCTGATAGACATTTGGGTTGTTTCCACATTGAATAATGCTGAAGTATGGGTGTAAAAGTTCTGCATTTGTCCAGCATTTTTTTGGACCGTTTGCGTGCGAGGTTTTATGTAAACATGTTTTTAGTTTTCTTGGGTATTAACCCAGGGCGGGATTGATCGTCATTCACTTAATTTTTAAAGTTTTGACACTTGTATCATGCAATGCGCAACACTCTCTAATCTTGAGTTCCACGATACTGAATGTCTTGGTCTATTCTGGCTGCTGTAACAAGATACCATAAACTGAGGGGCTTATTAACAGCAGGAATTTACTTCTCACAGTCCTGGGGGCTGGGAGTTCTGAGATAATGATGCTGGTAGAGTCGGTGTCTGGTGAGGTTTGTTTTTGGCTCATAGATGGCTGTCTTCTTTGTGGCCTCACTTGGCAGAAGGAGTGAGGGAGCTCTGTGGAGTCCTGTTTGTAAGAGCACTGATCCCATTCATTAGGGCTCCACCCTTATGACCTAAGCATCTCCCAAGGGCCCCACCTCGAAATACCATCACCTTGGGGATTAGGTTTCCACATATGAATTTGGGAGGGACACGCACATTCACATCATAGCACTGAATATTTCCTTGAATACAACTTCCGATGTTTGCTAAGGACTCATTAGAGGCTCTCTGGCTGCTTCTCCTCATTTCTCCCTCCTTCGGGCCCCTCTCTGTTCCTAATGTTCCTCAGGGCTTACTGGCCGGACGTGGGGAGATGGACCATGGGTCTGGCTGGCTGCGTTTCGCACAGGTTCAGCTCACATATCCCTTGGGAAAACATCTCAGTTGTGATGTTCTGCTACCAATATTGGCAAAGTAAAGACTTCTCTGTTCTCCCATCTTACTTTTTTTTTTTTTTTTAGATTTTATTTATTTGACAGAGCGAGATCACAAGTAGGCAGAGAGGCTGGCAGAGGGAGAGGAGGAAGCAGGCTCCCTGCTGAGCTACCCAGGCATCCCTCTATCACATTCTTTTGAAAAATTGAGATGGGGCGCCTGGGTGGCTCAGTCATTAATCGTCTGCCTTCGGCTCAAGTCATGATAAGCCCCGCATCGGGCTCCCATCTCTGTGGGAAGCCTGCTTCTCCCTCTGTCTGCCACTCCCCCTGCTTGTGTTCCTTCTCTTGCTGTGTCTCTGTCAAATAAATAAATAAAATCTTTAAAAAAAACATGAAATAAAAAATAGAGATGTAAGTCACATAACATAGCAGTTACCATTTTAAAGTGTACAATTCAGTGAATTTTTTAGTATGTTCTCTCTGTCGGGCAACCACCACCACTAAACTAATTCCACACTTTCCCTTAAAAATATATATGTATTTATTTATTTGTATTTATTAATATATATTTAAAGATTTTATTCATTTAAGAGAATGAGTGTGAGAGAGAAAACATGAGCTGGGTGGGGGAGAAGGCAGAGGGGGAAGCAGACTGCCTGCTGAGCAGGGAGCCCAACGTGGGGCTTAATCCTGGGACTGAAGAATCATGACCTGAGCCGAAGGCAGACGCTTAACCGACTGAGCCGCTCAGGTGCCCCTAAATATATATATGTATATATATTTTAAACTTTCTTTACCACATTAGCTTTTTACTGCTTCCTGGCAGAATTTCACATGCTAAAACCAGGGAGGTAAAGTGACCAAAGTGATGCTCTTTCCTTCTTTGGCCTTTGCTTTCTTTTTGTTAATTCTTTTTTTTTTTTTTTTTAAGAATTTTATTTATTTGAGAGAGAGCACGTGTGTGCGCTCACACACTCGAACTGGGGAGGGGGAAGGGAAAAGGGAGAGGGACAAGCAGACTCTGCCTGAACGAGGCCCAGTCGGGGGGGGGGGGGGCTCAGTCCCATGACCCTGGAATCACAACCTGAGCCGAAATCAAGAGTCAGATGCTCAACTGACTGAGCCACCCAGGTGCCCCTCTTTTTGTTAATTTTTTTTTTTTCTTTCTTTTTGTTAATTTTGAGAGGGGGGAAGGTTTGGTAAAATTTGTCAGACTGTTGAAAATTGTATTGCCTGTTAATTAATGGAATCATTGTGTATGTATAATCCCCTTGTCTGTAGTCACTATAAATCTCATTGTGGTGAGTATAAAGGGAATATAAATACATATGAAAAGATGAGATGGTAGAGATGGGAAATGAGAGCATTACATGAAAGTTGATAATCTGATATGACAAAAATGCAGTACGTGTGATCTAGTAAAATCTTTAAAAAAAGTACGTTTAGAGTCTAAACAGTTCTGGTTTAATTTTTCTGTTTTATTTTTTAAATTTTTAAAAAAGATTTTGTTAATTTGATAGAGAACGTGTGAGCAGGGGAGGGGCAGAGGGAGAAGCAGACTCCTTGCTGAGCAGGGAGCCTGACTCGGAGCTGGATCCCAGGACCCTGAGATGACCCGAGTCCAAGGCAGACGTTAACCGACTGAGCCACCTAGGCGTCCCAATTTTTGTTTTATAAAATATTCAGTGTATTCAGCATTTCTATTCTTGTCTCACTGTTAGGTTAGTCTATTTTTACTATGGCAGAAGTTTCAAATCCTTTCTATATTTGGGGGTTTAAAAAGTTCCTTTGCCGGCAATGCCAGGCAGTCCAGTTAGGTATTTGTTCTGCGGTGGGTGAGCGATCAGAAGCCCAGGGTGCTTGCAGTGCGCGTGCGCGGCGGTGCGGCCCCTGGATCGCAGTCGCTCCCTAGCAGGTGGAGAGAGCTTGCAGTCTGTTCGGGTTCAGCACAGTGTGGCTTAAGTGTCCTCGACTGTCTCCTTGTTGGAGGTGGAAACTGCAGTGATGGTTCACTAAACTAACTGCACACTTGGTTTTGTTCTCATAAGACAATACAGTTAGGAAAATGCTCAGAAACTAAAACTCACAGATGTGCATTCTCACTATACAGATTGCATGCACACTTTTCTGGTTTCGTTTTTATCAAAGTTAAATATGTACTTTTTTGTATTCTTGGTGGGTAGTTTTTTTTTTAGATTTTATTTATGTGAGAGAGAGAGAACACACAAGCAGGTGGAGCAGCAGGCGGAGAGAAGCAGGCTCCCTGCTGAGCAGGGAGCCTTATCTGAGACTCAGTCCCAGGACCCTGGGATCCTGACCCCAGCTGAAGGCAGATGCTTAACCGAGTCACCCAGGCGTCCCTGTAGGTAGATTTAAAAAAAATAAACTTTTTAGGATAGCTTTAGGTTTATAGAAAAGCTGCAAAAACAGTACAATCGCTGCACACCGGCGCTCTGGTTTCTCCGAACACCCTACATTAATGTGGGGCATTTGCGACAGTTAAGAGACCAGCGTTGGTGCCTTAATTTTAACCAAGCTCCCCGTTTTTATTTGTTTATTTATAAAATTTTATTTATTTATGATAGAGATAACAAGAGAGAGACACAAGCACCGGGGAGCTGGAGAAGCAGGCTCCCCGGAGCAGGGAGCCCGATCTGGGGCTCGATCCCAGGACCCTGGGATCATGACCTGAGCTGAAGGCAGAAGCTTAACATCTGAGCCACCCAGGTGCCCCTTATTTATTTATTTATTTTTAACGATTTTATTTATTTATTTGACAGAGACACAGCGAGAGAGGGAACAAGGCAGGGGGAGTGAAAGAGGGAGAAGCAGGCTTCCTGCTGAGCTGGGAGCGCAATGCAGGGCTCGATCCCAGGACCCAGGGATCATGATCTAAGCCGAAGGCAGACACTTAACGACTGAGCTACCCAGGAGCCCCAAAACTCCCCATTTTACTTGGATTTTACTAGTTTTCTCCTGATATCCTTGTTCTGTTCCAAAACTCCATCCAGGATACCACATCACGTCACACTTAACCATCATTTTTCCTGGGTCGTGACAGTTTCTTAGACTTCCCTTATTTTTTTTTTTTTTTTAAGATTTTATTTATTTATTTGACAGAGAGAGACACAGTGAGAGCGGGAACACAAGCAGGGAAAGTGGGAGAGGAAGAAGCGGGCTTCCCGCCGAGCAGGGAGCCCGATGTGGGGCTCTATCCCAGTACCCTGGGATCATGACCTGAGCTGAAGGCAGACGCTTAACGACTGAGCCACCTAGGCGGCCCTAGACTTTTCTTATTTTTGATGGAGTGAGCCACCCAGGTGCTCCCATAATATAGTATTTTTAATAATTAATAACCTTTAGGTATAATTTAAAGTATAAAACAAATATCCAGGGGCATATGGGTGGCTCAGTTAAATGTCTGCTTTCAGCTCAGGTCATGATCTCAGGGTCCTGGGATGGAGTCCCATCTTGGCTCAAATATCCACAGTCTCTGTTGACATAAATGAGGGACGAGGCAGAGAAAAGACACTGTCCCACACAGAAGAACTACAGACACCTTATCCTCCCTCTTCAGGAGATCGGCTCTGCCCAGCCCTCTGAGTGTGGGCTGCTTCCTAAAGACGCAGCATGGGAAAGAATGGCTGTGTGTGGTGGAGGGAGGCCTGCAGAGCGGAAGCCTGCACAGACGCCTCAGCCAGGTGGTCAAGACCGGCTTCGTCAGTTGTGAAGTCAGGGGGAGCGCGTGTGCTCTTGCTGTGATGTGATGAGAATGGTACACATACAGTTTTCACAAGTAGTTTCGTGAGTGTGGGTTTTTGCCACTCCCTTGCTCCCCCTTTCCCTCGCCCTAGAAGTAACTGGTTTTACTTCAAGTGAAATTATACTTTTTCCATAGTTACCACTGTTTCTAATGTTTCTGAATAACAGGCTTTTATTATCTGATTATTATTTTTTTAAGATTTTATTTTTTTAAGTGATCCCTACACCCAGTGAGGGGCTCAGACTTACAGCCCCGAGATCAAGAGCCGCATGCTCCACTGACTAAGTCAGCTAGGCCCCCCTGATGATTTTTACTGTTTGACTTCCCGTTCTAGATACTTAGACTTAGGCCTTTCTTTGCTTCTCTTCACCACACAGGTGCTCCCTTTGCAGTTCTATAACCTCCCAATAAAATTTTAATTTTATTTAGATCAGGCTTTACCATTTATATCTTTAGACTCTATAAATGCCAGAGCTGAGCTATATAGTAAACCATGATTACTTTTCCTCTTTGACCTTTTGTTTTCGTTAGGAGCTAATTATCTTGTTTTCATTTCCTTTTTAAGTTGGTTCTAATCCATCCTCGTCTTAAGCACTTGTCCCCAGGTTGGTGCAGAGCTCTGTCTTCCCCCCTGGTGAACCCTGTGCCCTGTAGTCCATGTTTTCTTCTCATTTTTTTTTGTTTTCCATGTTTTCTTCTTGACTTAACATTTTGGTTGCACGCATCTTCCTGTACCTGATAAAAGGGGGCATGAGAGGTAGAAGTTTTTGAGACCTGGTATGTCTAAAAATGTTACTCTCCTATTCCCACAGTTGACTGAGAATTTGCCTGGCTATGGAATTCTAAATTGGGAATAATTTTCCTTCAGAATTTTGGAGGCATTTGTTTAATTGCCTTTTGCTTCCACTGTTGCTCTTGAGAAGTCTGAATCCGTTCTGATTATTTTAATTCTGTCTACATGACCCCAGCCCCTTGCGAGCATTTTGTTACCACAATATTTTTATTTTCTTTAAAAAGTATTTTTTTGTGTAAAGTCCACCTCCTATGCCTTGAATAGTATCTGATAGATAGACTTGGTGCCCAATAACTATTTAACGGAGCGAGTGGCTGTTTCTGTCTTTGAGCTGTTGCATCTCTTACCTCCCCCTTTGGAGGCGAAGGCCTGGCTGTTGGTGTCCTACAGGCCAGGTTGTGGTTGAGGGTCCTCAACCCTCGGGTTGGTTGGGTCCTCCAGCTTCTCTTTTGTATTGCCCACGAGAGTTCTTGTAGTTCCCCTGCCATGCCTCAGTGGACACGCAGTCCTACTTCTCAGTTTAAAACATCAACCTTTCACTGCACAGAATTGTCCACTGTAAATTTGTCAGTGTCCGTTATTCCTAGCAGGAGTTGATTGTAATGCTGAAGGTTTCTCTGTTTATGTAATCAATCTCTACACCCAGCGTGGGGCTCAAACTCAAAACGACCCTGAGATCAAGAGTTGCATGCTCTTCTAACTGAGCCAGCCGGGAGCCCCAAGACTGAGTTTTTTACTTGCTGTAACACACCAGTGATTAAGAGAAATCTTTGCGGCACCATGTTGGGTATAGAGATTACGTAAGTAAATAAAATTTTAAAAAACCTCAGGTTTTTTTGTCAGGTCCCTTGACATAAAGGACAGGTTATGTTAAAGGGGATTTGAGTCTGAGATATACAGTGTAATAATTAGGCCACAATGGCTTTGCCTGTTGAACGGTGGATTTGAGAGTAACAGGCGAGGGAATAAAAAGATACTGGGTTTGGGGCGCCTGGGTGGCTCAGTCGTTAAGCATCTGCCTTCGGCTCGGGTCATAATCCCAGCGTCCTGGGATCGAGCCCCGCATGGGGCTCCCTGCTCTGCTGGAAGCCTGCTTCTCCCTCTCCCACTCCCCTTGCTTGTGTTCCCTCTCTTGCTGAGTCTCTCTCTGTCAGATAAATTAAAAAAAAAAAAAAAAAAGATACTGGGTTCAAATGCGCCGGCTCCATCACTGGTTTGTTCATTAATTGAGCACATACTTGCTGCATGCATGCCTGCGGAGGGCCAGGCGCTGTTCTGGCCCATTCATTGTTCCAGGCTATTGGGAGGCATACGCAGCCCAAGAGTTAGAAGGAAGTCTTAGGGACGGTGTGATTGCTAGGCTGACAAAGTGTGACGTTCGGGTGGACTTACATTCCCAGTATTTTTACCCTTTAGAAATCTGTGTAACCACTACCATAACCCTTTCAGCTGGGAGTTTAAATAGCAAGCTTAAGAAGTTTCTTATTCAGTGAACTCTTACCCATGTTTTCTTTTAGTTTTTTGCCATTTTATTTATTTTATTTAAATTTTAAAAAATTTTTTTAAAGATTTTATTTATTTGACAGAGAGAGATCACAAGTAGGCAGAGAGAGAGGGGGAAGCAGGCTTCCCGCCGAGCAGAGAACCCAGTGCGGGGCTCGATCCCAGGACCCTGAGGTCATGACCTGAGCCGAAGGCAGAGGCTTTAACCCACTGAGCCACCCAGGCGCCCCTAAAATTTTTTTTTAAAAAAGTATTTTATTTATTTATTTATTTATTTTTAAAAAGATTTTATTTATTTATTTGACAGAGAGAGAGATCACAAACAGGCAGAGAGGCAGGCAGAGAGAGGAGGAAGCAGGCTCCCCGCTGAGCAGAGAGCCCGATGCGGGGCTCGATCCCAGGACCCTGAGATCACGACCCGAGCCGAAGGCAGAGGCTTAACCCACTGAGCCACCCAGGTGCCCCTAAAAAGTATTTTATTTTTGAGAGTGAGCGAGAGAGCACATGTGCGTAAGCATGGCACGGTGGGGGACAGGGCCAGAGGGAGAAGCAGATTCCCCACCGAGCAAGGAGCGACGTGGGGCTCGATCCGAGGACCCCGGAGTCATGACCTGAGCCGAAGGCAGATGCTGAACTGACTGAGCCCCCAGGCCCCCTGAATTTCTTTAAATGTGTTTACTTAACTGAGGCATCCCCTGCATTCAGGTGATTGTCTTTCCCATTGTGTTTTGATTTTTTTTTTCCTATATTTAAATCCTACCTGTTAACGATTTTGCTACTCCTGTTTTTGTTTTTGTTTTAAGATTTTACTTACTTGAGACGCCTGGGTGGCCCAGTTGGTTAAGCATCTGCCTTCGACTCAGGTCATGATCCTGGAGTCCTGGGATCGAGTTCTGCATCAGGCTCCCTGCCCAGTGGGGAGTCTGCTGCTCCCTCTGACCTTCTCCCCTCTCATGCTCTCTCACTCTCTCAAATAAATAAATAAAATCTTTAAAAAAAAGATTTTACTTATTTATTTTTAGAGAGAGAGTGCATGTGCATGAGTGGGGCAAGGGGTGGGGGGAGGGAGAAAAATCCGAAGCAGGCTCAGCACCAAGCACTGAGCCTGACTTGGGGATCGATCTCAGGACCCTGAGATCACAACCCAAGCCAAAACCAAAAGTCGATGCTTAACTGACTGCGCCCCCAGGCACTCCTTGCAACTCCTCTTTAAACCTTCTGCCCAAGCTGGTGCAGCCACTCTGGAAAACACTGTGGAGGTTCCTCAGAAGTTGAAAATAGAGCTCTCCTTACCACTCAGGAATTGTACTACTGGGTATTTAACCCAGAGATACAAACGTAGTGATCTGAAGGGGCACGTGCACCCCAGTGTTTATAGCAGCAATGTCCACAATAGCCAAACCGGAAAGAGCCAGATGCCCATCAGTGAATGGTTAAAGAAGATGTGGGGTATGGAATATTACTCAGCCATCAAAAATTGAAATCTTGCCATTTGCAACGATGTGGATGGAACTAGAGGGCATTATGCTAAGCGAAATAAGTCAGCCAGGGAAAGACATTTGTCACGTGATCTCATTCATGTGGAATTTAAGAAATAAAACAGGATCATAGAGGAAGGGAGGGAAAAATAAAACAAGATGAAATCAGAATGGGAGACAAACTATAAAAGACTCTTCATCATGGGAAGCAAACTGAGGGTTGCTGGAGGGAAGTGGAGTGGGGCAAAAAAATAAAAACTAAAATTTTTCCTGTGCAGGGAAAAAAAAAAACCCCTCTGCCCCTTCCCATTCTTTTCTCTTTTATGTAAACAGAACTCCGTCTTTCCTTCTTTTTTGCACAGGTGTGACACTGACCATCTTTATAGTTGGATCAGATTTAATGTGTTTTTAATGAAGTTTTAAATTTTAATTGCAGTGTAGTTAGCATCCAGTGTTCTGTTTCAGGTGTACGGTATGCTCATTCAACACTGCGCTCCTTAAGCGTGTGTTTGGTGCCACACCGCTGCTTCCCTTCACGGGCGTCTGTCAGTCCAGGCCTGCGCTGCGTGGTCGGCCGGGGTCGGGCGCCATCCTGGGGGTGTCACGTAGTGGGGTACGAGATCGAGGCCTTGCCTTTTATTTTTATTTTTTTAAAAGATTTTATTTATTTATTGACAGAGAGATCACAAGTAGGCAGAGAGGCAGGCAGAGAGAGAGGGAAGCAGGCTCCCTGCTGAGCAGAGAGCCCGATGTGGGGCTCGATCCCAGGACCCTGAGATCATGACCTGAGCAGAAGGCAGAGGCTTAACCCACTGAGCCACCCAGGCGCCCCGAGGCCTTGCCTTTTAGCTAGAGCTTACATTCAGGGGGATACAAACGATACGTGACGGCACACAGGATTTCGAGGAGTGCTAAGTGCTCTGAAGGAAATCACACTGACGTGTAGTCTGACTTCAGTCCCTGTCAGTCTCCTGAGCTTCTTCAATGCTCACTGTGGCCTTTTTTTTTTTTTTGACTTAATTACGGGATTTAAAAACATATGCAAACCTAGACAGTTTTTTTTTAAATTTAATTTTATTTTTTTCAGTGTCCCAAGATTCGTTGTTTATGCACCACACCCAGTGCTCCATGCAGTACAAGACAGGTTACATAGAGACCTGTTGCTTAGTTCCAGCAGTCATGAGTTTGCTGACACTGTTTTATATGCCCCTTTCCTTTTTCTTCCTCATAGTATTTTAAAGCCAGTTCCAGACACTGTATGATTTCCTGAAATTTTGGTGGCCTCTTGGCTAGTCTGATCCCATAGGCATGCCTATCCCTTGTCCTCCTTGCGTCTTTACAGTGCTGGTGATCCTGCTTATGTCACTCTCTTACCGTGTTTCAGACGGACCTAGTCCTCCTGCTACTCTGATCGTTCCCATGTTCCTTTGCTGGTTTTCTTCCTTCTTCCAACTGTGACCACTTCTCAAGGCTTTGTCTGGTAAATATGTTACCACTAATTTACTGTCCCTTCTATGTTTCATTAAGGGGGGAAAAGCTTGCAAACATTCAGAGAACTTCTGTTCACTGAGGCTTTGTGCTGTAGAAATGCCATTTGAATGTTTTGCTGCTTTTAATCTTTGGCATTAATTTCAAGTGCTGTCATTTTTCCATTAAGAACTCAGGCATAAGCCAGAAAAGTAATTAAATTGGTCTGCAGAGGGAAAAGAGAAACAGTACAGCATTTCAACAAGTCACAGATACACACATTTATTACTTACCTATAAAAATGTTAATTTAAAAGTTTTCACACAGTATATTTTATTAGAGGTGTAACATAAATTACATCTGTGATGAGATGCCTAATCTCTTTTCCATTTTCCATTCTAGAATGTATGACAACATGTCCACGATGGTGTATATAAAGGAAGACAAGTTGGAGAAACTGACACAGGATGAAATTATTTCTAAGACAAAGCAAGTGATTCAGGGGCTGGAAGCTCTGAAGAATGAGCACAATTCCATTTTACAAAGTTTACTTGAGACACTGAAGTGTTTGAAGAAAGATGACGAAAGTAATCTGGTGGAAGAGAAATCAAACATGATCCGAAAGTCACTGGAAATGTTGGAGCTTGGCCTGAGTGAGGCACAGGTATAAGGGAAGTCGCCTCCGACAAGAATAAGAACTTGACAGTCTGGAGAATGGAGACTTCATTTTGAAATATGTGGCTTAATGGAACTAGAGGGAAGATACTTCTAGAATAACAGAAATCACATTGTATAGTATATAAATGATGATTGATTTGGGCATGTCTAAATTTTAAAAAGCAGAGCCAAAATAGAGGTAATCTTGTCGTTTCGGATTTGATTTGGCTGCAAATCCAAAAATGAAATCAGTGGCTTAAACATCATAGACATGCGTAAAGAAATAACGAGGTAGGCTGCGTCCGGACAGGTCGTGTAGCTGCATGATCATCAGGGACACGCAGGCCTCTGCATTGCGCTGCACACGGCCTTTTTTGTGAACTAAGATGGAGCTCCAGCTACAGCCACCTGACCCCGTTCTGGGACAGGGAAGGAACAGGAAGGGTGTGCCTCCTCCCTTTACTTCCTCCAGATGGTGCACAACATTGCTTACATTTCATTGGCCAGAACTTGGTTCCATGACCACACCTAGTTTGAGGGAGGCTGGGGAATGTCGCCCTGCCCACTTCAAGGTCCCGGTTCTTAGGCCTAAGGGAGAAGGGAGAATGGGTACTGGCCAACAGCCGATGGTCTCTGCAATACTCCAAGACAAGATTGCTATATGTGTTTGACTAAACCTTTGTTTTTGTCATGCGGGACATAGAGGCGAAAAAATTAGAAACATCTAGGTGGGAGCATGGTCGGTTCAGTGTCCAACTCTTGGTTTCAGCTTGGGTCGTGATCTCAGAGTAGTGAGATCGAGCCCTGCTTCATTGGGGGGAGTCTGTGTGAGATTCTCCTTTCCCTCCGCCTTTCTGCCCAAAATTAGTCAATCAGAAAAGAAAAAAACCCTCTTGTGGTAGCCTTACCGCCTGATAACGTGTGGTTCTGCCAGCACATTTTAGGTAAAATCATGTACCCTAAAATTTGGCTTCTTTCCTTTTTTTTTTTTTTAAGATTTATTTATTAGAGCGTGTGCATCATTGGGTGGGGCAGAGGGAGAGGAAGAGAGAATCTTAAGCAGACTCCGTTGGGGAGGGGGGCGCTCCATCCCCAGTCCCCGAGATCATGATCTGAGCTGAAACCAAGAGTTGGACATTTAACCTGTTCCTCCCCCCGGGTGCCCCTTAGCTTTCCTCTTGTAAGTGATGAAGGAAGCAGAGTAGGGCTGCTGGGTCACTAGTTTCCACTTTCATGTAGAGGACACTATTTTTAGAGACCCTGATTTTAGAGTTCTTCATCCCGACTGTGCGAAAGACCTAATTGTAGAATTTTAACTTTGGTTATCGTGAATGTACTATATGCCATATTCTGTTACTGAAAAGTGTTATGAATATGGGCTTCCTTTTTAGTTGGGCAGATATTAGAGTTAGGAAAGGGAGGAAAGAGCCTCACCTTCTGGAGTTTAGATTTGAAATGTAGGAGGATAGTGGAGGCCAGGGCAGTTGAATGGTCTAAAGAGAGAACAGACTGGAGCCAGCTTTGCCCAGCTCTTTCTGCTCATATACTTCTAGGAGCTGGCTAATGCCTCAGGCAGAGTCCTGGGACAGTCACCAGAGTTTGTGATGTGGCCCTAAGCTTACGAA
>CM052896.1:125135820-125160098 GCA_028534135.1 Potos flavus
AAGATTTGTCTGCCTGCCCTTCCCTAGCTCCGTCACCAGCCCCTTTTGGAGGGACCAGCACTCTGTACACTGCATGCTTGTGCACACACTCTCACACGTGGAAAAGGGCCTCTGGGAAATCATGTTGGAGCCACCTAGATAGAAAGTAAGAGCAGGGGCACCTGGGTGGCTCAGTGGGTTAAAGCCTCTGCCTTCGGCTCAGGTCATGATCTCAGGGTCCTGGGATCGAGCCCCGCATCGGGCTCTCTGCTCGGGGGGGAGCCTGCTTCCCCCTCTCCCTCTGCCTGCCTCTCTGCCTAATTGTGATCTCTCTCTGTCAAATAAATACATAAAATTAAAAAAAAAAAAAAAGTAAGAACGTACAGTCTTGTCAGAAGAGTAGCTGTGTGTCCATTACTAGTCCATTTAAGATGCTGTCAAACAAAAGAAAAAGAACAAAAGAACAGCATCTGGTTTCTGTAGCTGTTCGGAGCACGCGACATTCCTTACCGTGCCCCCGGTAGCCCGAGGCCGACCAGGGACGTCACTGGCGCTTGTACGTCTCTGTGTCGGAGCACGGATCTGCAAGCATAAGCTAGAGCTGCGAGCCCAGGGCGCCTGCGTCAGTGGGGGCTGAGATGCGTGGGATGCATGCTGCAGGGCCGTCAGCGTTTCTGTCTCCCCAGGTTATGATGGCTTTGTCCAATCACCTGAACGCGGTGGAGTCCGAGAAGCAGAAACTGCGTGCACAGGTTCGTCGGCTGTGCCAGGAGAATCAGTGGCTACGGGACGAGCTGGCCAACACACAGCAGAAGTTACAGAAGAGTGAGCAGTCTGTGGCTCAACTGGAGGAGGAAAAGAAGCATCTGGAATTCATGAATCAGTTAAAAAAATACGATGATGACATCTCTCCATCCGTAAGTGGCCCAGCAGGAATGCAACATTGACAGTTAACCGTGTGATAGTTGGTAGCTTGTTTCACTCAGGCTGTCTGTATTTTCCCTTCCTCTGGTGATTGCTGTGAGCCACCAGAGGTTATGGGTCTCGGGACTTAGTCCCTGGGCAAGTCATATGCTTTTCATAGGTGTTTTAGAACAGTGGTCGGACAGTGTACAAATAACCTTGTAAACGTGAGGCACGATGCAAAGAGGCACTTGATGAGGTTTTCCCAGCTTGAGAACCTGGGAAACTGAGCCTGGCTTCCAAGCTCATCACGCTGCTGGAACTCTTTCCTCAGATCAGTGTGCATCCCATCCAGTCATCTATAATCCAGATTTGGGACTAACCCTGTCGCCAGTGGTGCTGTGGGTCTTGACCTTTCTCTTTGAAACTCTTTCTCCTGCTCCCGGGACTCCACCTGGTTCTCTTGCTACCTCACTCATGCCTCCTCCTTGGTCTCCCTTGCCAGTTTACCTTGTTTTTGGGATGTTCCCCAAGGACCTTGGTTTTCTCCTTTTCCTGTTGGCTTCCTTAGGATGTTCATCTCGTTCTTGATTATTTTTCATCCACTGTTTATATCTGATTCATTTAACTGAAAAACAGTTTTTTTTAAAGGCAAATTTTGGAGTAATTTTAGATTCACAGAAAAGTTGAAAAGGTTGTAAAGAGAATTTCTTCCATACATCCTTCACCCAGTCTCTCCTCATGTTACACCTCCCATCGCTGGAGTGCATGTCTTCATCAGCTCGGGCCATGGTGACGGAGTACCGTAGTTGGGTGGCTTATTTAACCACAGGTCCGAGATCAGGACGTCGGCAC
Source organism: Potos flavus (assembly GCA_028534135.1). Classification (NCBI taxonomy): domain Eukaryota; kingdom Metazoa; phylum Chordata; class Mammalia; order Carnivora; family Procyonidae; genus Potos; species Potos flavus. The sequence continues at coordinate 125,137,558 of CM052896.1, forward strand.
AGTCGGGGTTCTGGGTGAGGGCCTTTCTCCTGGTCGTGTCCTCACATGGCCTTCCTTGGCGCGTGCCTGTATAGAGAGAGGGAGGTATCAAGTGTCTTTTCCTTTCTGTTTAAGGACACTAGTCCTACCGTATGGGCCCGTCCACGTGACTCCAGCTGACCCACGTTACTTCCTAAAGGCCCACCTCCACATGCTGCCACCTGGAGGGTTAAGGCTTCCAGACACGGTTTTGGGGGGACACGTTCGTCCACAGTACCCGTGATACTGGGCTTACCGTGTTTCTCGCTGGCTTTGGACTCAGAAGACATGTTACCGTGGGTCGCTGTGGGAATAGGACTAAACGAAGCTACAGGTGCCAGCCAGCGACTCACCTAGAATACTGGGTGATACTGTGGGGTTTCGTTGAATCAGAGACTTTTAAAACTTGTTATTTTGAAAACATCCTGAGCTTGGAGAAGAGAGCTAACAGCGAGCTAACTCTGCCTCTCCTTTCGGGGAGTACCCGCGTGATGGTTCCTTCTGAAGGGCGTTGGAGTAGGCGGCATACGTCCTGGCGCGCTCCCCTGCTGCTGGCGGGTCTCCCTGGCGCGGGACGTGCTCCTGTGCGGGCGGGGCCAGCTCAGGTCCGGAGGTGTCACACGGGCACGGTGCGCCTCTGCTCTGCACTGTGGCCTCCTCGGCTCAGCAGAACCCTTCATGGCCTCCCTTCACCGTGCCAGGAGCTGGTCCATGAGCACACGGGGCACTCGGCTGTCCCAGCTCGTCGGCTGGCTTTCCTGTGAGACGGGTCCTTTTCAAACAGAGAAAAGTCTTTCTCTGCCTTTCGTGACATAGATATTTTTGAAGAGTATGGTAATCAGTTGCTTCATAGATTGTTCCTCAGTCTGGGTTTGTCTCACATCTTGCTCTGTGTTGAGATCATGCGTCCCAGACGGGAATGTTATCAGGGTGACACTGTGCACTTCTCAGGTGACCCCTTCCAGAGGCAAGGGAGGATGATGCTGATTTTTCACTTGGTCAAGCTGTTCTCTGTTCTCTCCATTGCATAGTCATGGTTTTTACGACTGCACTAACCAGGGATCTGTGGGGAGGCTCGAGTCACAGACTGAAAGCCAGCAGGTTTCCAGGGTGCCTGGGTGGCCCAGTCGGTTGGGAGTCCGATTCCTGATTTTTGGCTCTGGTCATGGGCTCGGGGATCTTAAGCGAGGGATCCAGCCCTGCATTGGGCTCTGCACTGGTCGTGGAGCCTATGTGGGATTCTCTCTCTCTCTCTCTCTTGGTTTATATGTGTGTGTGTGTGTATATATATGTATATTTATTTATATGTATAAATAAATATAAATTAAAAAAAAATCTTAAAAAAAAAAAAGCTGATAGGTTTTAGATTGCTCTCACGTGCCCTGTGGTGGTGGTGGTGGTGAGCGGGGAAGGGGGACTCGAGCCCTCCAGTTCGGTGGCGTTCAGCAATGGGCCAATTTTAGTCTCTTTTTACATATTTGGTTTCCAAATAAAAATTATTTCAAGGAAGAGTTTCCCTGCTATATTTGAACCTCCTCAGAATGTAGTGAAGAATCTAAGGCATAGAAATGCCAGCATGGTCTGTTGGTCACCCCTGTGGCCTGCATTTCGAGTTTGAGTTCTAGTCTAGCAGGCTTTTTATTACTCTCTTGTAAATCGGTAGATAAGCCAGATTGTGGTTAATCCTGTATTTGATTTATTTTACTTTTAACGATTTTATTTACTTATCAAGAGAGGAGAGACTGAGAGAGAGCATGAGCAGGGTGAGGGGCAGAGGGAGAAGCAGACAGCCTGCCAATCCAGGACTCTGGGATCATGACCTGAGCCGAAGGCAGACTCAACCGACTGAGCCACCCAGGCGTCCCTATATTTGATTTTTAAAACAGGTTATCTTTTCTAAGATTTTTTTGTTAAAATGATATTTATGCTAAAGATTTCCAGTACAGGATTTATAGTACTTGTAAGGCTCAAGTTATCCTGGGTTGGTTTTATAGGAGGACAAAGACACCGATTCCACCAAAGAGCCTCTGGATGACCTTTTCCCAAATGACGATGACGATCCCGGTCAAGGAAGTAAGTTGGTGGGGGGAGCGGTTAAATGGCAGCATATACACATATACAGACAGAAGGTGGTTTGCCATGTCCTGATGTAATTGCCATAATTAGTGGACGTCCTAGTGCCTGTAGCCTGCTTCCCAGAGGCACATGCACACCGGGTTGCCTAGCGCTTCCCAAGACAACTTCAGGTGTTTCTTACCGGGGCACAGTGGCATGTCGGACCAGCCTCTGCGAAACCGGGGCACGAACACGCAGTTCACGTGCGGTGCGTGGATTCTTCCAGAGTGAGGCAGGCAGAGTTGGCTGGGTGCTGAGAGGAGCCTCACTGCACTGTCGGGGGCATCACAGCACCCCCGACTCGTTCCTGATGTCCCCCGCCCGCCTGGGGAGTGCCGGATGGGCTTCCGGAGCTGGGGGGAAAGGGTCTGACCGTGCTGGCGTCTGGCTCGTGGCCCCCGGGCGCGCGCGAGCCGAGCCCTTGTGTGTGCAGTCCAGCAGCAGCACAGCAGTGCGGCGGCGGCCGCGCAGCAGGGCGGCTACGAGATCCCGGCGCGGCTGCGCACGCTCCACAACCTGGTCATCCAGTACGCCTCGCAGGGGCGCTACGAGGTGGCCGTGCCGCTCTGCAAGCAGGCCCTGGAGGACCTGGAGAAGACGTCCGGCCACGACCACCCGGATGTGGCCACCATGCTGAACATCCTGGCCCTGGTGTACAGGCTAGTACTCTCCTTCTCTCCCCTTGTCTCCCCTCCCCTCGGGATTTTCAGTGAACTTGCCCTCGAATAGGTTTCTATAAACCTGTAGAAACTTACCTTGCCAGCTTCATTGGTCATGTCTCCTCACGCAGCCACGGGGTTAAATTCAAAATACTGAGCAAGCTCCGTGGCAAAGGTATCACCCTGTGGAGCAGATGCTGCCCGAAACCCCCCAGGTCAGCCCGCTTGGGATGGCCCTCGTGCACCCTGCACTCGGGCCAAACTGAACTCTTGCTTTTTCCCACCAGCTTCGTGTACCGGGTTTCTTTTGTCCAGAATAGCCTTCCCACCCTCCTAGGGCCTTGTTAGCTCTCTCCCCTGAGTCTCAGGTTCCACTTGCCCTTTGCCCCTGTTGTGCCCCCAGAGCCCTTAATCCTTGCCTCTTCTCCGGCACTTCTCACTGTGCTTGGCGTCGGGGTTATTTGAATTTTGTTCTCTCTTCTCCCAGAATAGTGTCCCTGAAAGTTGGGGACCAGCTTGTGTCTGTGTCCCCACTTCTCACATCCCTCTAGCATGCTTCCTAACTTAGGAGCCCTTGGTGAACACCTTGAAGGGAATTAAGGAATTTGCCCCGTGGCACAGGGAGCGATGTGGTGGAGCCCTCTGTGCGTCTTTTAGCTGAACTCACCTGAAATCGAGCAGATATGGGTGAGTGGGGACCCAGAAGGGAGCAGTTACTCACACAGCAGGATTGGTTTGCTGTAGACCCTCCAGTTTTGTGGGTTGGGATTCACAGAGTGGGGTTTCTTCATTGGTTTGATTGTCCCCATTCAACATTTTTGGACACCCAAGTATAGGGAGTGGGAATGCCCGGGCCTCGCTGCAGTCGGGTGTTTTCCCTTGATGCTCTGGCCGAGGGGTTACTGTGTCAGAAGTCAAAAAACAAGTGGGTAGCTGTCTGTGTATTGGCATTCATATTCGGGACGGCACCCTGGGGCTGGCCTTTAACTCCTCTCACCTTTGTGTTAGGGGATGTTTAATTTTAAGCTTTTGGGGAAAGAGCATAATATACTGATAAACATCTGTCGAAGTTTTGTCTGAGATTTTGAATTTTTTTAAGGATCGGTTCCTGAAGTGGGTTAGAGTCCACACAGTCTACGCCTGGTACCCGCTGCCGGGCTGCTCCTGAGGCAGGGGCGTCCCTGGTCCTGCTCTAGCCGCACTTCCCCGCCTTCAGTAATAGGAAACGCGGCCTCGTGGTTGCCTTCGTAGTTCTCTGATTGGATAGTTTTAGTCATTTGTGTCCTTCTGTGACTCTTCCATAATCTTGCCCGTTTTTCTATTAGGATTTTCATGCGTGCGGTGGTATACTTTGCTTTTCCTTTTGAGTTTGAATTTGCCGGTGGGCTGCTCAGTCGAGTGCAGGCCCCGGCGCCAGAGTTGCGGGGGCGGGGCTGGTTTCTGTGTGTTCCGGCTGAGAGAACCAGTGCTGTTGCTCTTGGTGTGATCTCGCTCAGGCTACTTAATTCATAGCCGCTGACATTTTAGGGCTTGTCACAGTTTGGAAAAGTGCTCGGTACACCTTGCCTCATTCAGCTGCCACAGGCTTTTAGGTAGTTCTCGTTACTGGTTTTAAGTGTCTCTAGTAGTTCTTGAGACTTTCTGTCATGCTTGCTGATTTTCACAAAACGTTTGAGCCGGTTTGTCCTGTGTAGTGGGGTATTTGAAGAAAACAGTCTCAGTGCACTTGGCCAGAGTTAGTGTGCTTCAGAGGTTCCAGAGGCTCATTGACCCTTTGCGTGTCTTGTAGGGCAGTCTGGCCTCTGCGGGGCGCAGCCTTGCTGGGCAGCTCTTACCACACGGTTAGGGAACGCATGTGCTAGTCTCACAGAGCAAATAAGCCTTACGCGATCACATCGTCGGTACACAAACCAGGGAGGGCAGAGGCTGGGGCTGGGCTTTCTGTCTTACTGCAGTCAGAAGCCTCCTCCCTCCTCCTTTCTCAAGCAAACAGTGGGAAGGTGTGTACTAGATGAAGACACTATAATGCATTTATCTTTAACAAGTTTTTTCACTATACACATAGCATATCATTAGCTTCACAGCGCAACTCTGTGAGTTAGGTAATACACTTTCTAGATGGGTTGATTGGGACTGTGGGAGCCTGCTTAATGTCCCAAAGCCTTGCAGGCCTTAACTGGCGGAGCCTGGGCTCGAACCTTGGGATCAGTTCTGTCTGATAGCAGGTGAAGCTCTGCCCGGCCTTCTGGACTAGCTCCCGGTACTCTGTGCGGTATAGCGCTGTGGTGTAGGGGCAGTGTCGTCCCCGCGACCTGGATGGGAGGGCCAGGTTCCAGAGCCAATCGGGCCTGATTCCAGGTTCCCATTTATTGGTGGAGTCTTTTTCTTATACGCTAGAGGTATTTTTGATCATTTTAATAGTGGACTTTTATTTTTTAAATAGCTCAAGTTTAACTTTTATTTCTGTAGTTTCACAGTTGCATTTTAAAAAGACATAAGTTATATCCAAAACACTTAACGTATGTTTTTCAATTTAGAGACCAGAATAAATACAAAGATGCCGCTAACCTACTGAACGATGCCTTGGCCATCCGTGAGAAAACTTTGGGCAAAGATCATCCCGCGGTTTGTATATCTGGTTCTTTCCTTCTTTTTATATTTCGTTTTCCCTAATACATTTTTTTTACCCAGCTCATTTTAATATTAAACTCAACAGGGAAGGGGTAAGAGCTGCCTGTTCAGCAGATGGCGCAGGTGGGGCTCTTCGCCCACTCAGCACCCGTGCTGGCGCCCGGCCTCTGCCGGCGCACGTTCCTTTGTCAGCACCGCCGCTTCAAATGGATCACGTACTGTGTTTTTTTTTTTATCCGAAATCAAGTTGCATGTACTTTTATAAATTTTTTTCTAAAGAATTTATATTGTCGTTTTCTTAAAATCTGGCCAGATTTGCAAGCAGATCTGTGTTTGGGTTGGCTTCGTGGCTTCCAGTGAAATTAAAAAAAAAAAAAAATCAAGGTCACGGTGTTGTTGATTGTTTAATTTTAGTATTTTCCAATTACTATAATCTGTAGTGTATAGCGAATTGCTCTTTTGCTTTTCACTGAAGTCCTGTTCCTTCTCTTACTGGAGAGCACCTCGCTCTGCACAGTGGCCGTCAACGAGCGTGTGATAGCGGAAGTCCTGCCGGTTGCTATTGTTTACCGTTCTCTGCTGGTCCCTCTGTGTTGGCAGGTGGCAGCAACTCTGAACAACCTGGCAGTGCTTTACGGCAAAAGAGGGAAGTACAAAGAGGCCGAACCACTGTGTAAGAGAGCTCTGGAGATCAGAGAAAAGGTGCGGTCAAAGGAATGGTGCTCATGATCTCGAGATGCAGTGTTGAGCGCTTTCTAAGCATTTCAGGTTTTATATTTTGAGCAATGACCCCTGTGGTATATCATGACTGACCATTTCCTGGAAATAACTCATTTGGTAAAGGATGAGGTGGACAGCCCGCAAAACACAGCCAGATAAGCCCATTCAGACTGGTGTTTACAAGGAGCGAGTGGGTGTTCAGGGACACCTGGGTGGTGTAGTCACGTAAGCGTCCGACTCTTGGTTTTGGCTCAGGTCGTGATCTCAGGGTCGTGAGATCGAGCCCTGCATCGGGCTCTGTGCTCAGTGTGGAGTCTGCTTGAGATGCTCTGCCCCTCCCGCTCACGTGCACGTGCTGTTCTCTCTCGCTCTCAAAAATAAATAAATCTTTAAAAATAAAAAGGTTGGGGGGAGTAGGTTCAGTGTTCGTGCCCTCCCCGCCTGATGTGGCCTGGAAATGACTGCAGGAGGAGAAGCTCCTGAGGAGTGGACGTGGAGGGCATCTATCCTCCGACAATGGGGCATGTACCTGTGGATAACACAAATACTGAAATTGAAAAATGAAGTCACCAAATATGCTTATAAGCTTAAAAAATGAAGTGATTTTCAGAACTAAAGTTTGGCTGAGAAGTACAGATTCCGTCGCTGTCCTGGGTATTAATCCAGCGGCCGCAGCCGGTGCTAATTAGGTGTTGGGGAAAACGTGGCTTCTTAATCTCAGCAGGCGGGAGGCTCTGGTGTTAGGCCCAGGCCATGAATGACCAGAAGCAGTATTTTAAATTGGTATTTTCTGTGATTATTTACCAGTGATACTGCAAGGTCATTTAATTTTTGGCCATATGGTGAGATTGGAAAAGGGAAAATAAAAGAGGCTCATCATCAAATTATGCAGGAAAACTTTTCTCATGCCACCATCTGCATTATACTTATGAATTAAAATGGTCAGATTTTGAGCGGACTGGGGGTAAAGTCAAGGAGAACACATAAATATCAAATTAAGGATTATGTTTTCTATTCAGTAATCTGCCACGTTTATTCATACATAATTGCTTTCATTCACTCATTCAGTAATGTGTGCGAGCGCTCTGGTTGGTGAGAGCTGGTGATTGACGAACCAGAGAGCCCGCTCCTTCCCTGGGGCTCGGGTGCGCTGACTTCCAGGCTATAGCTCTGGGGATGTGTAGAGCAGGGCCTCCTCCAAGTGCAGAGTGTGGGGGGTGCATTGGGATGGCTTCCCACAAGTGGTGAGTGTTGGAACTGAGTCTTAAAAAGTCCCACAGGCAGGGAGGGGAAGGGAATGCAGAGAGGGATGGGCAGGCAGCAGGCCGCGTGGGGACCACATCGGTGAAGGCACAAGGCTGAGAGAATGAATCGCTTGTTCAAGGTACTAGGGAGGTGGTTTAGTATTTATTCATCTGTGAGTCAACACTTTTCTAGGTACTGAGGTTACATTGGTGAAGGAGACCGAATTTGCACTGTTGGGGCTTACATTATACTGGGAATGAAGGACTACACAGATAAATAAGCTAGTTTCAGGTGGTGATACTTGCAAAGAAAGAACAACCAGGGTGCCTGTGGGTTAACCTGGGTGGAGATGGGCTGAGGCTCCCTCGAGCTGGGTGTAAGGTGTCTCCTCTGAGGGTTCCGCAAAGACCTGAGGGTTGATCAGTTGGTGGGGGGTTTAGCGGGGGGGGGCGGGGAGAAGGGGACCAGGATGTGGGATGGGAGCTCCAAGAGCCCTGAAGGTGGAGTTCGAAATGTGAGGGGAATGGTTTGGGGTAAGTGCAGAGGACCTCCAGGTCTTAGTGGGAAGGCATTTGTAGGCTGAATGCAAGAGCTGGAGATTCCCTTTGAAGGCTCGCACTCATAGGAAAGAATCTTGTGGGAAAGCTCGGGTCAGAAAGGGCTCTTCCAGAACTTGAGGCTCATACTGACGTAACCTTCATACAGCCGTTTCCTGGTTTTAGGCCATGAGTTCTAATGGCACCTGTGCCAGCCCCCGTGTGGGGTTACTGTAAGGATGAAAAGTTGAGAGCGTGTGGGGAAATCAGTACAGTCTCTTTCCACCGAACAAGAGTAGGAGTTCTGGCTGTTCTTTTTTCTTTATTTTATTTTATTTAAAGATTTTATTTATTTATTTGACAGAGGGAGAGAGATCACAAGTAGGCAGAGAGGCAGGCAGAGGGCGGGGGGAAGCAGACTCTCTGCTGAGCGGAGAGCCCGATGCGGGGCTCGATCCCAGGACCCTGAGATGACCTGAGCCGAAGGCAGAGGCTTAACCCACTGAGCCCCCCAGGCGCCCCTCTTTTTTTTTTTTTAAAGTAGTGTGGTTTATTTATTTATTTATTTATTGGACAGAGAGAGAGAGAGATCACAAGTAGGCAGAGAGGCAGGCAGAGAAAGGGGGAAGCAGGCTCCCCGCCGAGCAGAGAGCCCGATGCAGGGCTCGATCCCAGGACCCCGAGATCATGACCCGAGCTGAAGGCAGAGGCTCCAACCACTGAGCCACCCAGGCGCCCCCCTTTTTTTTTTCTTAAAGATTTTATTTATTTGACAGAGAGCCCAAGTAGAGGAAGCATCAGGCAGAGGCAGAGGGAGATGCAGGCTCCCCACTGAGCAGGGAGGCCGACATGGAACGCGATCCCAGGACTCTGGGATCATCTGAGCTGAAGGCAGCCGCTTAATGACTGAGCTACCCAGGCGCCCGTCTGGTTGTTTTCCTTCGTGCATAGTGTTGGACTGTGGGCCTGGACGTTGGGCACAGCCATGTTTGTGTTGAGAAGGACCCTTCTCATAGTAGGTGGAGAACGGACTGGATGGCACTGAAACAAATCAGTGTTTCTAATATACTCTTTTTTTTTTTTCACAGGTTTTGGGAAAGGATCACCCTGATGTTGCCAAGCAGTTAAATAACTTGGCCTTACTGTGCCAGAATCAGGGCAAGTACGAGGAAGTAGAATATTATTATCAAAGAGCCCTTGAGATCTACCAAACAAAACTGGGGCCTGATGACCCCAATGTGGCCAAAACGAAAAATAACCTGGTATGTGGACAGAGGTGCACTCTGTAGGTGGAGCCAGAATTGCTTTCTTTTTGAACTCTGAGCTTTGTGTCATCATTTAACCTGTAGATAAGAATGTGTTTCATTTACATATGAAGTTACTAAGTACTTTATTTTATTTTAAGGCATCCTGCTATCTGAAGCAAGGAAAATTCAAGCAAGCAGAAACACTGTACAAAGAGATTCTCACTCGTGCACACGAAAGGGAGTTTGGCTCTGTAGATGGTAAGGACTATACTATCGCTGCTAAGCAGATAGGTTGTTAGGATGCATTAAAAAATGGTGATTTCCAGCTGGAACTTGGTAATACCCAAGTCGTCATCATATTGTCAAGGTAGAATTTAATTCGAATTTTAGAAATGATTTTACAGATAGCACTTAGAGGAGAGGATGTGGCACAGTCTGAGTGTCATAGGCTCGTTCATTCGTTCATCTGCCATCCAGTGACCACGGCGAACACCTGCATCCTTGCCGTGGTCACCGGTTACTCAGTGGGCTCGCGTGACTTGTGGTCAGGGTGATGGGCCAGCTGCCCCACATCTTTCTGCGTTGCCCTCTCCGGAGTGCAGGCTTGCTTCTTGCACAACTCAGAGCACTAACTCCAGAAAACCTCTCTGGAGGCATCAGCACTCTGCGGAATGATTCTGTTACCCTGGTTCTCAGAGTGCCAGCAGGGGCCAGCAGCATCAGCACCACGTGGGACTTGTCAGAGATGCAAGTGGTTGGCCCCCTCTCGGGCCTGCTGGGTTATTTGACCGTCTAAAAGAGCCAAGGCCTGTCTCCAAATTCCTTAAAGTATTATACAGTTTTTGGGTAAATATTTTGTAAGATTGAAAGTACTCAATAAGACAGTATTTGTGTGTTCCATAAGGCATTCGGAATGAGGACAGTTAACTGTGTGCAGGAGACCTCAGGCTGCAGAGGGAAAGCGGTTTTGCCTAATAAAGGTTTTTGTTTGTAGAGAGTTTCTAGAAACCACTTGTAAAAAATCTTTGGAGTGTATTAGTTTTTTTTCCTCCACGAATAAGTGGAACAGTAGGTCCCTTTTACCCTCAAGAGCACAGTAATGCCGCAGGCTGAGCATGTGAGCCTCGAGTCTGTTTGCAGTTGTCACGGGCTGGGACGCCATCCCCTCACCTAACCGCAGAGGCCGCGTGGATTTTGTAGCGATTCCAGGGCTTTTCCTTAATGCTTTTTTAAAAAAACTCTGTTCTTGGGGGATACTTGTTTCCTTATGATTTGCTAGCTTCTTTTCTAAAAACAGTAGCATGAAGCCCAGTTGAGTTCTAGTTGAAAGTGGTTTTCCTGTATTTGCCCTCCAAATACAAATGTTAAAATGTAGGACAGAAGGCGTTTTTTTCTTTAGGCAAGATGCAGATGTATCCTGGTGCCAGCTGTCGGCCTGTGCCCTTCGGGCTTCTGAGGGCCCCTGCTGCTCGCAGTGCGCGCACTCGCGAGCGTGACCTGCTGTGTTTGGGGGTCACGCGCAGTTAGCTTGCTGTGTACTTGGCTGTCGGAGCAGTAGGAGTTCAATAAAGCTCCCACTGCACTCACGGTGCTGGTCGTAGGCTTCAGATCCCATTCCCTCTCCTGAAGCCAGGATGTGAAATGGGTTTTAGCTTTCTCCTGTGACATGGCAAGTAATAATCACACGAAGAGCCGTGTACTCATCTTTCCGAGAGGCGGTCTCACTGTGTAATCGTTTATTTTCTGAACAGTCCGGCGAATTTTAGGAGGGAGGACGCCGTGGACGCAATGAGTTGTCCGAGGTGTGGTCGTTAGTGAGCAGCGGGACCGGGCGTGAGCACGGGTTTCTTCCTCGGGAACTTGAACTAGCTCCTCGTTGCGGGACTTCTTGGGGATTCATGCAGAGGTGGCACGTGAAAATCACCCATGATTTCAACCCCCAGACACATGTCTTAACGTTTGTAGTGTCTTTCTGTGCTGATTGATTTACATATTTAAACCATACTTTACTTATAGTCACGTACACTTATTTTCCTTTATACTTGGACCTCAAGCATTTTTTATATCATAAAACTTTTTCAGGAACTTCACTTTTGAGATGGCTTATCCTCCATGGTGTGGGCACACTGGTGGTGTAGAAACTTATGGATGGAGCGTTATGGTTAAGGTTCTCAAAAGTTAAGAAGACTTTAAGAGACTATTGATTAGTATCTTTCTCCACTCTGCTCCCAGCATCTTACCTTTTCTTAGACTTCTGTTTAATGGTTGCCTTCTGAAATTCTAAATACTCCTCGGCATTATTTGAGCATTCTAGCCTTAGAAGTTTGATCGTAGGGGCCCTAGCGTTTGTCAGCTTCTTTGACAGCTGCCTGCCCTGTGCGGGCACATTGGATTGTGTGTCTACGTGTGTGTGTGCACCGCGCTGCACGTGGACGGCCGTCTGCGTGTTTCTTTTGCCCTCACAGGCCTCATCATGAACTTCTTTTGTCCAAGTCGTAAGAAGTAACATCTAAGGAGGATCACAGGAGAAACAAGAACCTTGCAATCATTGAAACTTGACGGCCTCTACTCAGTGGGCCCCATCCTGCTTCACTTTTATAGTATGTTATTTTTTCTCCCCTAGATGAAAATAAACCCATTTGGATGCACGCTGAAGAAAGAGAAGAATGCAAAGTAAGAATATACTATTTTGAGAGATTTTCTAAATTGGATCTATTGCTTTAAAGGTAAATATTCATTTGTTATAATTTAGGGAAAGCAAAAGGACGGGACATCTTTTGGAGAGTATGGTGGCTGGTACAAAGCCTGCAAAGTTGATAGGTATGTCTTTTTTTTTTCTTTTTTTAAGATTTTATTTATTTTAGATAGAGATAGAGCAAGAGCAAGCGAGAGAGCAGGGGGAGGGGCAGACAAGGAGGGAAGGACAGGCAGACTGTATGCGGAGCGCAGAGTCTGACACGGGGCTCGATGTCATGACCCTGAGATCGTACCTGAGCCAAAATCAAGAGTTGGACGCTCAACTGACTAAGCCCCCCAGGTGCCCCGATAGGTATGTCCTTTTAACTGAAGAAACAGAACTGCCCTGGAAGGTGCTAGTGCTTTAAGGTCAGCTTGTAAATGACTGAACATGGTAAGTCCCTTAAGGTGGTACAGTGCACAGCCCCACACTGTTCCCAGATTCCAGTCAAGAAACCCGTAACTTCGTAGCGAGGTAACGTACCTACACACAGCCCCCTGCAGTGCGGGCGAAATGCGGGTTCTGCCCAGTAGCACGACGCTGCCCGAGGCCAGCCGCCAAAGCACGGGAGAGCGAGGTAACTAGGTAGGAAGCCGGTGTGCAGGGTGGCCTTGGGGCAGACTCTGGAGGCGGGCTGGCACCCTGCAATCGCGTGTCCGGCACGCGGGGGGCAGACCCCCTCCGACCCTCCTCGCAGCCCTCGGGGCCTTTGGGGCCTGTGTGGCTGCAGAGAGCAGTGTGAAGCCCTTCCCGCTGGCCCTGGGAGCCCGTGCTGCCCACACCTCTGTTTCCTCTACTGACTGGAGCATCTTCCTGGAGGACTGCTCCCTCTCGCAACTGTAACTTCCCCTAGAAGGCCAGTCTGCCGGTCATCTGGTCCCCGAAAATTTTCTGAATCCTCTTCTGGGTTCCCCATAGCACTTACCATAAAAACTGAAATTTATAGGCTTTATTTTTCCCATTGCTGTGTAATTGTCTCAGAGACCTGGGGTATAGCTTCTTTATTTCTGTGCCGTGAGCGCCTGTCATTAACAAGGAAAGAGGACTGTTGGAGGAGGTACGTACACGAAGAGCACCTAGGTTTATTTCTAGTTTTTCAGTAAGATTGCTGTCAGGGGTGCAGCAGCGCCCCGTCCCCGTGCACACTGTTCGCCCTTCCTTCCCGCGTGCGGCACTCACTCTGCCTCCGACCCTGCGTGCTCGCTCCGCTTCCCCTCTGCTTGTGGACAGGAGGGAGAAGGTGAATAGCAGCATGAAAAACACCGCGTCCTGTTTACTGCCCAGCAAAGAATAAGTTCTGCCTCCGGGGGAGGCATGATGGTCCCCAGACAGACCCAGCACAAATGTTTCTGTTGACAAAGGGGCTGGGGGAGGCTGGGGGACGGCGAGAGCGGCTGTGGCCTGGAAAGAGCACACGAGCGTGTCGCACTGGCCGCGGGGCTCAGCATGGCGGGCCCCGGCCCCACAGAGGCCTCCACAGGAAGTGTCGGGGGCAGCCCCACTGCCGAAAACCGCACCGGAAGGCCCTTTGGGAGAGAAGAACTCCAGGCATCCTGGATGGCTCAGTTAAGCATCCAACTCTTTATCTCAGCTCAGGTCTTGATCTCAGGGTCATGAGTTCAAGCGCTGCATTGGGCTCCATGCTGGGTGTGGAGCCTGTTTAAAAAAAAAAGAACTTACTAGAATTTTACAGTTAAAAGAAGTACTGTAGAAATTTAAAAAATATTTGTCACAAACATGTTTGTTAGTGCTTTAGATTTTGTGCTATTAATAGTAGTTCTAAAACTTGTATTTAATAGTTTGTATCATGCTTTTTTACAGTCCAACTGTTACAACTACTTTGAAAAACCTTGGGGCACTTTACAGACGTCAAGGCAAGTTTGAAGCTGCAGAAACATTGGAAGAAGCAGCCATGAGGTCCCGTAAACAGGTCAGTGACCTTTCTGTTTTTAACTCACCTGTTGGACCTTTGAGTGTAATGATTCTCTTTTATAGGACCTGTCAAAAGCTTGATTTAGAAATAGAAAACATTTTAGTTTGCACAAGGAAAATTATAGTGTTTAAAAGACTGTACTATAACACCAAAAGCACAAGCTGCAAAAGAAAAACTCGATCAGTTAGATTCACCAACATTAGAAACGTTTGTGCATTTAGGACACTGTCAAGAAAGTGAAGACAGGGGCGCCTGGGTGGCTCAGTGGGTTAAGTCTCTGCCTTTGGCTCAGGTCATGATCTCAGGGTCCTGGGATCGAGCCCCGCATCGGGCTCTCTGTTCAGCAGGGAGCCTGCTTCCCCCTCTCTCTCTGCCTGCCTCTCTGCCTACTTGTGATCTCTCCCTCTCTCTGTCAAATAAATAAATAAATAAAATCTTTAAAAAAAAAAAAAAAAGTGAAGACACCCACAGAAATGGGTGGAAGTATTTGCAAAGCACATCTGATGACCTAATACCCAGAATGTATAAAGACAGAAGGATCTCCTAGTTTAAAAATGAGCAAAGAAGCTGAATGGACAGTTCTCTGAAGATGGCACACGAGTGCCGACAAGCACGTGTAAAGATGCTCCGTGTCCTCGTCGGTAGGGAAATGCAGGCCAGACCACTTCACGGCCACGAGGGTGGCGCGCGTCCACAGCAGACAGAAAGTAGCAGGTGTGAGGCCAGGACAGAGCGCCGCCGGTGGGGCTGTCGCGGGCGGGCGCGGTCCCCGGGGCCGCTCCGGAGGGAACCGCACAGCCGCCGTAGCGCCGGCCTCCGTCCGCCGAGAGGTTGTAGTCAGTCGGCCGAGGTGCTGTCTGCGAGGGAGCTCGGGACGGGCGTGCTTGGTGCCCTGTGATGGGGAGGGTTCAGCGTAACGCGTGACCCCGCTGCTCTGCGTGCGCGCGTGCCAGCGGGTGAGACTACACCTCAGGGCGCCAGGTTTGGTTGCGGTTTCTATTTTGAGGATTGGAGAGGCAGGGATGAGTCTTTTCCCTTCCTCAGTGGTATACATATCTCGGCGATTGTGTGCTTGTTTATGGCCGCTTTTTGTCTGGATTAAAATTAACCAGATATGCCTGAGAATTCTTTTCTTTCGAAAGAATCCGTGCGGAGCGATGAGAGAAGACCCGGTAGCAACGGCGTCTCCTAGCCTGTGCCCCTGGCGGAGCCCCTTGCTGCAGTCCCGTCCTCCTTCGGGCGTCTTCTCACTCTGGAGGGCTGTGTGGGGGAGAGCGCCCTGCGGCGTCGGCAGCCCTGCTGGGGGCCTGGCCGTGTGTGCGCCCCTGCTGGGGATGCAAGGGGCTTAGGCCGTCCTGCGCTCGTCCTGGCTCGAGAGCGCACCCAGCACTCATCTTCAGGAGTCTTGCCGATAATCCGGGCTTTGTTTTCAAGTGAAGCCGGGACAGTGTGTATCAAATGAGCCCGAGTCTGGGGGATCAGGAGTTGTAGGAATTTAAAGGAAGGGCTTGTCCGCGCTTTACCGGGAACGATGTCCTGCCGGGTGAGCGGCCGCAGTCTGCCTTACCGTCAGAGTCACAGCGGCACGGTGTCTGCTTGTTGGGGAGGAAACCGTGAAAGTCAGTGCGGGTGTCCTGTTTGCAGGAGCTGTTGGCGGTTACAGTCCCACTTAGAATACAGAGTGTGTCGCATCTGGGTCATTTGAGCTGAAACACACACGGAGAGCAGTCTGCCGTGTTTGTGGTGCAGTGATCTTTCAGTTCGAGTGTGTGCGGGGCCCTCCCTGCCGAAATGAGGTGGGGGCTTGCTGCTCTCCTCGCTCTTTGGTGAGAGCGCTTTCCCAGCATCCTGCCGTGAGACCTGGCAAGCAGAGAAGTGGAGAGAATTGTATGTCGGTGTGCCTGCCTCCCAGGCCCCGCCGTGGGTGCTCATTGCTCTTGGGCACATCGCCCCCGCCGCTCTGTCCACCAGGCCTGTTCTGGGCCCAGCATTTCAAATTTGTATGTGTCACTACGTTTTCTTATAAATACTTAAGTGTGCAGATCACTCACGGGGGCCCAATATTTGTTTTTTAAAATTTGAGGTAAGCTTTACGAAGAGTGAAATGTCAAGTGTATATTCCTGAGAATCACTCTTCTGTGTTTAAGTACTGTTTTCTGTGGTTCTCCCCGGGTGAAGCTCAGCTGTCCTCGAGATCCTTCGTCAGACTTCATTCTAACGGCTCCAACCTTTTTCCCCTTGCCTGGCCCCCAGGGTCTTGACAATGTTCACAAACAGAGAGTAGCCGAAGTGCTGAATGACCCTGAGAACATGGAGAAGCGGAGGAGCCGGGAGAGCCTGAATGTGGACGTGGTCAAGTACGAGAGCGGCCCTGACGGAGGGGAGGAAGTGAGTATGAGCGTAGAGTGGAACGGGGTAAGTACAGTACACGGCCGTCGGGAGTGCTCTGTCGCCCGGCGGGAGCGCTGTCCCGCCGTCTCCTCCTGGCTCACGTGCTAGACACTGTCCTTTGCTCAAATTAAGTATGAATTAAGCTTTTCGTAAGTGCTTACGTTCTGCTAATAATGAAGTCTGTCATGTGTTTGAAGTGGTCATTTTCTTCTCTGTAGGGACCCATGAAAGCTGTTTGGCTTAACTTTGAGCACTTAAATGCTGATTGAGTGTCCTGGTTACTTAGAGCCATGAGCCATAATCCGTAACCTGGTTTTATTTTAATATTAGGATTAGTGTGGCCGAAAACTAACTTGCTTTTTTCACTTACCCATTTTCATTGCTAACTCCAGTGCTCCTAATTTCACTGACCAGGCTGCTGTAGATTTGTGAGAATTAATTTAAATTACTTAAGGGGAAGTGATGTTTCAGAGCTTGTCTCTAGAGAAGAGCAGGTTGGGGCAGCTGCTCTTTGTGGCCCACCTCGGTGCTGACCGTCGTGTGCCCACCGAGGGTCCCGTGGCCTGTCTCTCTGCACGATCCTCTGCTAGAGATTTCCAGATCCAGGACACGTCGCTCCTGGCCAGGCTCTGCCTCTGGGTTTCACTTGTTTGCCTTTGTGGACATTCTCAACACTGCTCTTAATCCAGTGGTTGCCAAAAGAGCGTGTGGCCTCCTGGACATTTTTTTCTAGCAAATACTGGTCACACGTGGGTAATTCTTTAGTACGTTGAGCTAGTGTCTTTGGAATTTTGCTTTTACCAGGGAGAGTTGAATGCAGGATTAGGTGCCCCATCAAAATGTTTTATTTATTTATTTTTTTGAAGTTGCAGTGGATGCAGTTTGATTAGGCAATTGTGCAAATGTTTTGTCAAATAGTAATATTGGGCTTTCCTATATTCTATCTTTTTGAATTTTATTTATTTTTGGGATTTTCTGTAGCTGGAGTGGTTTGGTAAGGATATGATCTTTTTTACATAATGTTAGTGGCCAAAATTTCAGGGAGAGCGTCTTGACTGTCTTTATCTGGCAGTTGCCTTGCTTTGGTGTTTCCTGTGCCAAGACAACCAATCAGCATCTGCTTTACCATTCCCTCAACGGGCAGTAGTCTAACACTGACGATGGCCGGGCCCTCCTCTCTCCCGCGTCTGGCCACACTGTGTACTGTACTGTCCCCATGATTCTGTTGTCCTGCATGCCTTGCGTAGAGGGTCATGTCCCTTCTCTAGTCTGCAGAAGCCAGGCTGCAGATTTTGGTACTCTCGAATGAAGTTCTAGAGGAACTTTTTCTTGAGACAGTATTTCTAGGTCAATCTTATTGTGCAATCCTGTTCTAAAATCATTTATGATGCAGAGTTCTGTTACCATCTTCAAGACTGAGACTCGGGTGAGGAAGAGCTGCTTTCCATCCGGTGTGCAGGACTAGCAGGCGGCTTCCTGTCAGGCCTGCTGCCGGAATCACGGATGCAGAGGACAGAAGCTATCCCTCTTCTGAGTGCATTCTTGGCCCTCCTTCCATTTCACATTTTCTATCTGGCTTTGGACGTGCTCTCACTTAGCACACTCACACGGGGCTTTGGACACCTTTTTACTTGGCTCTTGGACACTAGAGGCTCACTATCTTCGACAGAATGCATCGCAGGCCTCATCGGTTGGTGGCAGTGGTCCACTGGATGAAAGAACGTAGATCCCAGATCTTAGGCCATCCCGTACAGTGGTTCCAGGCTCGCTTTGAGCAGCAGAAGGGGCCCTTTCTTCACAGAGAGTCTGAGATCAAGCAGCAGGCCGCTTGAGAACTGCCCAGCTTGCTCCGGGGGTAGCTGCCTGGGCTGCTGTGCTCACCACCAGGCCCCTGAGCCCCTGCCCAGACTCCCCCCCCCCCCCCCAGCCCTCAGGTTCTGAGAACGTGGTGCTGAGCTCTCCCGACTTGGGGTTGGAGTTCCATTTTCAAAGCATACTGTGATTATTTAAGAGGAGGCAATACAGGCAGTATGCGCACCAGGATTTTTTTCGAGTCAACCTGATTGAGGTCCAGGTATATGCGACTAAAGGAGCCCAGTTTAAATGTCGCCTTCAGTTCAGATGTCCGTGCACTGCAGCCCCCATGTTAGGCCCTGTCCCGGGGTGAGACTGAGCATCTCTGGCGCTCAGAGTGGGAGTGAGGCGACCCCTGCGATGACAGGGCACACGATTGAGAATGGCTGGCACCCGCAGCCATTTCCCCGTGCAGGATTCGGGTGCCGGGCGGTCCAGACCACCTGGAAACGAACCTGGGAGTTTAGGTGTCAAGGCTAGACCTGTCCTCTGTAATTTCGTATTTCACCTTGTGGGTTCTTTACAGGTGGCTTCACTGTTCTTCCTGGCTTATGTTATTCTAAGAACTTGTTACACACTTAGAGCGAGGAAGAGCCACCTAGATTTTATCTTATATTGGGGTTCTGCGTTAGGTTTTTTAAGTTTTTTAAGAAAAGGGTTTCAGTGCCCTTTAAAGTTTAAAAACTGCTGCCGCAGGGGAAAGCACCGTGTTGCCGTGGGGCAGGTGCCCCTGCAGCGGGAAGGACAGCAGTCTCGTTCAGTCGTGTGCGCGAGTGGGTGTGACCGGCCCCCACATTCAGGGACAAAGCGTAAGACAGTGGGCAGTGTGGGCAGGGGTCAGGCAGTCTAGGCTCTCACTGCGCCCTGCAGCTGCTGGAAGTCTGGGTCCGCACAGAATTCCGTGCTGTTGAAATACACGAAGAGTAAGGTTACTGAGCATACTGTAATCGTTCATATGAAATTTCTGGATCAAGTTTTTAGGGAAGTGCAGTTCTGTTCAGTACACACCATTAAGATGGTGATTAAAGGACCGAAAAATGTAACCGCCTCAAACTTACTTTTATATAAAGTCATTGTCAAGATAAGTCTGAGTTCTCTCTTCTAGTCCCACTAAAGACACAGATGCTGTGTGCAAAGGAATCCTTTCTGGCCAAATCGGATTCCCTCTGTGCACATGGCTGCCGTCTCCTCAGGGCTGTAGCCACTTCCCTGGAGCCTGGGCCCCTCGCACACGTGGGATTCCTGCGTGGTGCGGTTATGAAGTGATCATACTTGCAGCCGTCCCACCCGGGAAACATCACGTCCTCCATTCTGTCCGTTGTCTCCACTCTGTCCTTTTTGTTTCGACTTGCCAGTTCCCAGCAGGGCCCTTCAGAAGGAGCCCGCCTCACCTGCACCCCATGTGAGTGCTTGTTTTTCCAAAGATACTGAACTCAGGCCCAAGATGACCGAGGAACGGAATAGTACATGCTGTTAATTATAGTCCGTTTTAAAAATTGTATTAGGAAGACAACTAGGGTATAACGAAGAAAAAGAGCAAAGAAGTACTGCTCTTCGTTTCTTAGCCAATACACTACACTATTCATTTCTGTTCAGAAACCCACTTTTTTTTGATGTTAAGTATTCTTTCCTGACAATATAAAGAAGTAGATTGTATTTGAAAGAGTTAGAATGCGGGAGACCTCCCAACCCTCCAGCTCTTACTGAATAGAGTCCCACCGGGTTGGGGCGGGGCTCCGGGTGGGTTTCTGCCGTTGTTCCCGCTCGTTCTGGAGGGTGAGTGCGGGGAGGGGGTGGGCAGCCCACTCCCCCGCCCCCTTCTCCAGCCAGGTGCTACCTGTGGGGCCCAGCTCCTGTGTGCCTGCTGCTGCAGGGGTGAGGGATGGGGCACGGGGAGTGTGTGTGTGTGTGTGTGTGTTTCACACGAAGCGCTTCTGGAATCTGGCCACTCTCCCATAGTCTGCCGAGTGGCCAGACAGGAATGAGTGACACTGCTGTAGTATAGCGATGAATTCTGAAATGAGCTGCGGGAATTGTACTCTTGGTGGAATTAACAGTTTAATGTCCTTTTTCTGAAAGAGCAACAAGAACTTATGTTTTCTTGTCCTCCCAACATTTGTGGGGAGTTGGTAACAAATCTTATTTTTCCATTTTAAAGATGAGAAAAATGAAGCTCGGGCTGGTTAAATGACTTGCTGAGCGTCCCATGGTGAGTCAGGGCGGGCGGGGGCTCGGTCCCTACTGTCCGGGGCTTCGTACGAGACCACTGGGGTTCCAGTCTGCTGAGACCCGGGGTGCACTGCTGCCGGTGGAAATCCACTTTCTAGAATTGATCTTATTTTGGATTATCAACCGCATGTTTAAAATGTGCTAAAGACTTGTAAAGTCAGTGGTTTCTTCCAAGTTTCTGAACTGTCTAAACAGTTAGTGCTTTTAAGAGAAAGTCCTCCCCGATTTCAGAGAGAACTCTATAGTTTAGGGATATAAAAGGATTTCTGATGAAGTTAAAGTTTTGATGAATGGCCTCTTATGTGCAGCCTTTATCTTTTGGTCAACGCGGAATCTCCTCTATCTACAGTTACTGGAAGACCTCGTTCTAGTAAGCATCGTGGAGATTTCTAGCACAGTGCTAATCCATGCTCTGAACCTGGAATGTTACTTCGATGACAAGAGTGACTAGTCTTGATAGCGTAGAAGGTAGCATATGGCCCCAGCACCCCTTGGTCCTGGGCTGATAGAAGCAGGCGGAAGGTGATCCCAGATGCTAAAGCGATGAAAAGCACTGCCGAGATCTGTGACCTAGAAATACTGGAAGCCACGCTGCGTTCCGTGGGGGCTGGCTCTGTTCCCACAGCGGGTTCACCGGGCTCTCTCTCTCCGTTTCTGACAGGCCTAGCTGCCTCGTGTGACGCTCACACTGTCTCCTGCATGACGGGCGGCTCCTCCTCCAGCTTTCCTTCTCTCTCCAGTGCTGACTGCTGTGTTTAGCAATCCCCTAGGATTCTTGTCAGAGCTCCACCTCTCTGTGACTGGCCATTCCTTTCGGTGCTGCTGTCCTTTTTGGGGGGTTCCTTATCTCTGTATACATGTAGCTTTGCCAGATATGTACTTAGTAATATAAACCGTGTTAATAAAAACCATTTACTGTGTGATACCTGAGTTTAAGAATTAAGAGCGATTAGTTGTTCACTTTGATCAAAGGTAGTTAGAAGCCTCCCGCAGGTGTTAATGCCGTGGCATGACCGTGACCGTTGAGCTAGCTAGGCTGTAGGAACAGGGCATGTGCTGCTCCCGTTGCCCCCCGAGACCCGGTGGGGCTGCCCGCGCCCCGGGCTCCCCCCTTAGGATCTCGCTCAAGTAGCATTTGCTGTGTAGTCTCTGTGACACTTTGGCAATTTTGCTTTTCTCCACTAATCTTTAAGTGTTCAGTGATTTGTGTATTTGTGTCTTTCTAACTTCTAATAAACTCACTCCAACTGACCCGTGTCTTGGTGTCTGTCTGCCTGGTAGAACTTCTCACTCTGGCCATGGAATGCGGCATTGCGGAGCTTCTGGAAGGAACGGGGCTACTGTCAATCTCACTGAGTGATTCAGTCCGAGAATAAAAATTGCTTATAGACACAATTTTTCACTCTCTGGTTTTTGATTTTCATACCCAGACACTGCCAAGTGTTTCACTTAATGCCTGGGCCACTTACGATGAAAGCTGGACACTTCGTACAACGTATCAGAGGCGTTTTAGTTACTGTATGGAATGGCCATTTCATTTAATTTTCCAACCACACTTAGAGTCAACATTTAATAAAATGTCTTTAAAATGTACTGAAGGGGTGCCTGGCTGGCTCAGTCGGAAGACGTGCGGCTTTTGATCTCTGGGGTTGTGAGTGTAAGCCCCACATTGGGTGTAGAGAATACATAAATAAACAAATACATAATGAAATTTACTGAAGAAGCAGTGCACCTAAGTACTGCATGTACACGAAAGTGTTAAAAAAAAAAAAAAAAGCTGTCTCTGTCAGCCCCTAATGGTTTGGGTCCAGTACTGTAGTACTGTTACGGGGACCAGGTGCTTCTGCTTCTATTAAATACGGAATTTGATTTTGGTGATCTTCCAAAAAGCAGCCTTAATTTTCTTGAGATTTTTGCTGTGTCTGACCTTTTGTTTCAAAATAGCAATATGTTTTTGGGGATACTATTTTTTGTTTGAATTTCTTCATGTTCAGCGGTTTTTGTGATCATTGGATTGTCTTGACTGAAATTTAACATGGATAGATTTCTACTAAAAGTGTATTTATAGACACGGCAAGCTGGTAATTTTTGTAGCAACCGTATTACCAGCAAGTCACGGACAACCGTGACGTGAATTCTTGTTTTCATTCAGCTTTGCCCCTCGGGAGGACGGGGAGGGGACCGCCTGCGGTTTCACGTGTGTTCACGTCTCTTTCAGGACGGCAC